>CM071581.1:20495595-20727539 GCA_036426205.1 Ascaphus truei | reverse complement strand
ACACAATGCATGCACCACCACTCGGGCACACCATACACACACAGACAGCACCACTCAGCACAGACACACACACGAGAAAGCACTCACCTGCTTTCACATCCACACTCCTCCCCGCTCCCCCGAAGCCTCTCCTCCTCCCGCAGCCTCCCCTCCCCCATTGGCTCACACCACACACGTCACGCGTCAAAGCTAGAAACACCATTCTCTGTTCTCCACGCTGAGCGCGACGGCTTGTAGTCAGCGGTGCCGCCAGTGGGGACCGGACCGGCTCGCGAGATTCCCCTGCTGGTGGGGACTCGCGACATTGCCGCCCAGGCCCGCCATACTACGCGCAGCGGACCGAGGCCTAAGGCTCTCCACTCTTCTGCTCCTCTCTACATATCAGCTTTGATATATTGCAGTGAACTTTGCGACAAAATTGTGCTATATTTAGGCCCTGAATATTTTCAGGATATCCCTGCTTCACACAGGTGACAGTCATAAGACTGAGCCCCAGTGCTGAAGGAGGATATCCTGAAAACCTGGCCTGTTGGTGGCCCTTGGACTGGTAGTTGCCCCCCCCCCCTGATATAGGGGAGATACATAGACCTAGCGATTTTTCTGTTGTGCATATGCTGAGGTATCATAAGCCATCCCTGTTTTCCATGGAACAGCATCTGTACGCTGCAATGTCCAAATGGTGGTAATTGACACCAGTGATGAATTCACTTGAACCAGGGGTAAGTGTAAGGGGAAGGATTCAAAGACCCTGGCACAATGGGACGGCATACACCACTAAATAGCTGGGATCCCACTGGGCTCTGCTGGCCTGAGTTTCCACCCAAGGAAACCACTAGCTCTACAACACATACATAGGGTGTGATTGCTATTATCCCTGGCTAACAGCCATTCATTTGAGCAATAGGCTATTCCAATATATCCCTAACTATGGTTCTGCAAAACATGTAATTTCCCTATCTAAATCTTTCGATTCCCCTCAAATATCATAATTACACATTATGGTCATCGAGGCACATGGTCCATGGGAAATCTCCACCTTTAGTCCCGCGTTCTTCTTTGTACAGATGTATCTTGAGTACAATTTGCATGTCCTTTGGCGTTCGGGGTATTGGTATGCCCCTACAGAAGATGTTTCCAGCTAATATCACGCTCTCCCACATACAAAATACTTGAATGCCAGGATACTTTTGGACGTGGGGGAGCTTCGCCCCAAGAGTAGAAGTCCAGTGTCTTTTACAAGGAAGGGGTAAGCTCCACGCCAGACTTTGACCTTCTGATGCCCTAACTATTCAAGTTTAAGAGGCCCAAAAGTAGAAATAGATTGTATTATTCTGACTGAAGGAACCATTGAAAATCTAAAGATAGAACGAAAGCATTATACTAGCGTTGTAATAAAAGACATGATGGTGTCATAGCTAAAATGCAGTGTTTGCACATCCCATTCATTTTAATATTAAAACATTTTCTTGCGGGATTTTTGGAGACCAAAGTCATCGCCGATGTCTTCAAAAGAACAAGCTAACGAGTTTGTCCACTTCTGATGCACGTGATGCTTAGGTCCATCATTTGAACATACACATATCCATATTTATAGAGAATCTTCTTTTTTCCCCCCCATACCTTCTTTATTTCTCATCCATTTTCAAAAGCTTGAAATGCATTCATTGTTGTTCTATTTCTGAGGCCCCCCTCACATAGTGAGACCCCAGCTGTAGCTTAGTTAGCTTGTTGCGTAAATCTGCCGCTGGTAAGCACACGAGAGGGCTGAAGCACTAAATTCCACACACCACACGGCGTCCTCTTTTCGACAGCACGTCAATATCCTCGCGCACCTTCCACACGCACCACCAAGCAACACAGAAAATCTGCTACTGTTCTCCCCCTCGCGTTCCATTTTCTTCCAATCTGAGAGCCATTTGTGAGTATAAATTGAAAATTAGCAGTGCAGCTGTTTGAAGAGAGTATTTATTTCACGGCACATTGTTCGTCCTGACACTTTAACCCTGGCTATAACAAGGCATGTGGTTTGTTTGGGGCTGAGCTACAGAAAGTGATTCTGCTGCAATGCTGCTTTTCTCCTGCTTTGTTGTCTACTTGTAGCCTCTTTTCTCTCATTGAATTGAGAGTTGAGTAAAGAGCTGTGTTTTGCCTCTGTACAGCAGGCTGCCGTGGCTGCTTGGGGGCTATTATTCACAGATACTCCTTGATCTTTGAAAAGCAGGGAAATAGAATTTTTTTTCTCCAACATGGAAAGTAATATTGCGATGCGTCCATTAGTTCTTCATTAAAGCCAGATTAAATTGCACAGCAAATCACATCTTGTTTTGGATGATTAAAGGGTGGCATTTTAGAGGCCAAAAACTAATTACTAGTCAAAATGATGGGAGCGTGAAAAAAAAACACAGTCATGTTTTTACATTAGATAGTGTGGTTCGTAATTAGATTCAAGCTATATCCACTATTTCCTTCTCTTTATAATGAGACGAGGCTGTCCTCGTCTTTTTTCTAGGCCATGCTAACAGCCCCAATGTATAATTTTTTTGATAATCATACGAGATTTACTTTATTAAAATGTCCTTGTTACCATCCACACAGCGAGTGGTCTGTAGTGGTACTTCTAAAAAAGGGGGGCTATCCACTCTCTGTGACGAAGGCTTAGCACCAAAACAGGTGACCTGTGACAGGGGTCACAAGCGCATCCCTCTGGGTTAATTCCACCGACAACCCCCCGTCCCGTGGGTACCGGTGCCCTGGGCAGACCATATCAAGCTGCCGCAGAAGTACCATAACACAGGGGACCCACAGGCCGATCACCTGCCGATTGCCTTGTAACTGTCCCTTAATTATTATGTGTGTAAAAGACCTGTCTAACCGTGACAGGCTTTTTTCTTTACCCATGACAAAATCTAAATGGATCATTATAAGATGATTAAGATAATATATATATAATTTATATCTATATATATTCTCTATATATTCTATATATATTTTTTCTATTTTTTTTTTTTTTTAATCTATCCAAGGAAGGGTTCTTTACATAGGGCAGTTACAATGGTGGAATTATTACCCATGGAGATTGGTGATGGCAGAGACAATAGATTTGTTTCAAAAAAGGTTGGACATCGTTTTAGATAGGAAGGTATACAGGGATTACCAATAATAAACATGGAAGAATGTTGATCCGGGGAATAATCCGATTGCCAATTCTTGGCATTAGGAGGAATTTATTTTTCCCCTTATGAGACATCATTGGATGATATGACTCTGGGGTTTTGTTTGCCTTCCTCTGGATCAATAGTAAATATAGAAAAAGTTAAAGTATCTGTTGTCTAAATTTAGCATAGGTTGAACTTGATGGACTGTAAGAGAACGCGCACAGAAGTATGTCAAGGAGACATGTTATGGTGAAATGACATAAGGCTTTAATTGCGCCTGTTTCCTTAACACATCAGAAAAACATCCAAACAGAGGGTCAAACAAAGCTTCTAATTCACTTGGGAGTGTTTCTAGTGAAACCTAATGCAGTCCACAACTCCCTTTAGAGTAAGCATGTCTCCCCCCAAAACATATATCTCGGTATGAGCAGATATACCAAAAGTCCTTATAAAAGAAAGTCTTATCTGTTTTTCTCATGGTTTGGAGGGAAAGTTCTTCTCTGTTCCTGGTTGCTGCCTTTTTCCTCAGGTTTTTGTCAGCATTCAGGTTTAGAGGTGTTTCCCCCTGTGTCCTTGCAGCAGCCCTCTGCTGTTTCTTCTGGCAGGCTTCAAGACATCTGTCCCCATGGTCATTCTCACAAGTTGTGAGACTCAGGAACATCTCACTTCCTGTCTCAAAGGCATGCTTTTCTAAGAATCTAATCAGGTAGGTGGTGTTGGATACTTGACTACCAGCACACTGCTGGATTAGAGGCACATTTCTTGACAGGGATAACTCCCCTGTTACATACCTCCCCTGTTTTTGGAAGCTCGGGGCTTGCCACGGCCAAAGCCCTCCTTCACTCTCTTCTAGGATATCTCTGTGACTTGATGAGAGTGGATGGAGGAAGAGAACCTTCAGTCGCCCCATCCCAGTGGGATCCAGAGCCTCTTTCTCCAGTTCAATTCGTGTCCTCCTCTCCGAAGTGTGCTTGAGATCACACTCCTTATGTCGCTCGAGGAGGACTTTTTGTCTAAGTATAGTTTTTTGCTGCTACGTGCGCGTCATGAGATTTTCCTCGCTTCTGGTGGCTCGGTTTATTTTTTAGCAAGACTGTATTGCATCGCATGTTGCAGAGCGTTTTAAAATCCCCTTTGAGTTTTCCCCGCTCTTGGAGCTGTCTCTCTGCACTTTTTCCACTTAATGGAGTTGCCTAGTTTGGCCACTTTGGTTAATTAAATTTGCCAAACCCGATATCACTTCCGAAATGTCCCTCTTTACACGCTTCAGCAAGCTAAGGAATTCTTCTGGTTTTAATAATCAGCACGTGTAACCTCTTTTAATTGCCTGTGGGTGGCTGAATGTTTTTTGCTACTGCTTGTTTAGGTGTGTCAAATTTTGGCAACCTTGTTTTGTCAGAGAGCGGTATTCCCAGCTCTCCGTACCCTTGTCCTTCATGGGTTTTTGTGGCTGTGGGATACTGACGCTTATTCACGGGTCACTCTTGGCCCTTTTAGAACGGTAATCTCATGTCCGCGAGAGATCCCTGTTTTTTGAGTGGCGTCTTGCTTGCAAGTCCTCTTCTCCAGGGAATTTATATCTGCACCCTTTGGTTTCTTTCTTTTTTGTCGCGAGCTTGCTTCAACATTTTTCATTCAACTGCATTGTGAAGCACTATGAATTGTCTTTGCTCGGGTGACAGTTACTTGTCTCATTTTTCTGACCTTCTTGTGCTCGCTTTTGGTGCCGGATCACCTTGGTTCTAAGCTTGGCCTCTAGTGATGCTTTGGGTGAGGCTCGGTAACCTTCATTTATCTCATGCTGGCATTGCCGGGACAACTGGGTAACCAGACAGTCCTGCAGCACCCTGTATTTCTTAACAGCCTGCAGATTGTCTCTGGCAGAGTTCGCGCTTCTCTCCTCTGTCATACTGGAGGTGCGTACGCAGACCTTGCAGGTGGTCTGCAGTCGGTGCTCTGCTTCAAACTTCTCACCTTCCAAAATTCATTTATTTCTTTGAACTTTAAGCTTGTGCAGCCTTTTATTCTTCTCCTTGACGTCCGTCTGTGCAAATGAAAATTTTCTTCCTTTGAGTTTTAAGTTTTTTTTCTTTTTAATCTTCACTTTCTTGTTGTTTTTTGTTTGGGGGGTTTTTTTTCCTTTTTCAGTCTCTGTCACTATTCCGGGCCTCCTTGCAGTCCTCCTTCCATTTACGCGCAACTGCTTGGTGGAGAATGACAGTCTCCTTTCGCGGATCCCTTCCTTCTCTAGGTTGAGGGTCTGAAGCTCCTCTCGAGAGACTTTGCTATCGGGATTAAGTTGAAAATAGTTTTTAGAAATGTCCACACCGTGGCAGTGAGACTGTTGTAGTTCCTGTTCTGGAGACGTCCAGGTCTGTGGCGGCACGGCAGCTGTTGTTCCCTCATGATGTGAGGCATCCAGTGCTCTGCCGGAGTGGCTGAAGCCTCTTTCTGAGATACGTCCACCTCTGTCCGAAGACACGGTGCCCCTCCTGTGTTAGGCATTCAGCTCTAAGCGAAAAGTGTGAACCGCTTGCTGAAAGACTGTCATCCTACTTCAGTGCCTCCTCAATACTTCCGTTCAGCTTAGGCCAGCCGCATTTTATCGATTGGCTCTGCTGTTCTCATCCATGGCGAATAGTAGCGTTGCTGTATCTAAGCTCAGTCCTTGGATATCATCAATTCTGTCCTATCCAAAGAGTACATGTGAGCACATCTTCTGTAGCTTCACTTTTTTTCCTGTAGCTCTGTTAACCATCTTTCTTTGTTTCAATTGTTCATGGAGCCTATCACGGGCTCTCATGCTTGGTCAGGGATCCGTCACTCACTGTTTCTGGCTCGCTTCCCTTATGGTTTTTTTGTTGGGGTTCCTCACTGTGGCACCGGGACGAGCACTACTTTGGGGTACACGAACTTCTGTCTTCTGCCTTGGGCCCTCTGCCATTTCTGTTAAACCGACGGGACGAAATCTCAATTTTTCTCTAGGCCCTGTCATGGCAACTCTGTCACCCCTTTTTCTCCACAGAAATCTGGCGGACAGTGTCGGTTTCTTTCCACGTAGTGGAAGAAAACCGCGTTTTCTTTTTTCCGCACTTTTTCTTTTGGATGACTCGTCCCTCATAATACTGGGTCTCCTCTTTATTTGGATACTTCAGCCCGCTTCATTATATACGCCAGGCTTTCTTGGCAGTTGCTTAGCTGACAAAAAATATTGGGTGATTCCCTGCTCCCGCTCTTTCTCTTGTTGACCATATTACGTCTCATCGAGAGCAGTCTTGTCCTGTTTGTGCCGAGTTTCATGCGCCCCCCCACCATTCCTTTGGGTGTTTCTGTGGTGTGACTCGGTTCGTGTTCTCCTCCCCGTAATAGATGGTCTTCCTCTTTATTGGACTGGAAGGGCCACTCTTTCGTGGGGTGGTTCATTACAGGAACGCGGATCTTGTCCTCCAGTTTGGGGCTATCGAGGGTGTAGTTTCTTCCTACCTCAGGAGGCCGCTATTGGCAGCTGTTGCCACTGTATTTTCTAGAACCCCCAATTGTGGTATTCCTACAGGTGGGCATATTTTGCTTGAGAGGTCGGGCTCTCAGTTGCTCCTCTGTAGACTTTTTTCTTTTTCTTCTTGGGTAAGTTTTATTAATACAATAATCAGCAGTACTGGCATGCTTCTCTCTCTTTATAGGTGTACTGGCTGAGGGCAGTTGCTAGTAAAACTTCTATTTGCTTTACAACAACAACCATTTCCACTTGCTAGGTATATCCTTATTAGTATACTAAATGTGCGGTTGGGCTAGTAAATGCTTCTGTTTTTGCCTATCACAAAACCCTTACTTGCAGGGGCAATACCCTCCACTTCCAGCCAAATAATGTGGTTTCTGCTGTAGTTCAGTCTCACTTTGGGTATTATGGCCTTCACAGTCTTCACAACTTTGGGATAACCTTGTACACAGCTCGCAATTCCTTTTTCCCAAGTTAGGGCATTTACCCTCAGTATTGTTTACTGAAAAGTTGCATTATTTTCACACTTTTTCTGCTATACGCCATTCACAAAACTGTGTCCTATTCGGTGTGGCGCCTTTACATGCAGAATCAGTACCGCTCGCGTGTCACCATCATGTATTCACTGCTTCATCGAAACATTTGAAACACCAAACGTCCTATCCTTTAAAGGCTAACTTACTTCTTGAAACCCTGACTACAGCTGTAAGGAAAAACCCATTTCAATGACCATATTACACTTTATTTGTGATAGACAAAAAAGGTTTATCCTGCTTCAGCACTGTCCTCATCTCTCTCCTCTTGGAATTGGGGAAAGAGTCCTGTGGTGGTTTTGGTAGTTTTAGTGCAGTGTATGATTTCTGCCGGTGAGTGTGTCCCTTTACTCTGGTCTCTGCTGCATATTTTTGTTTTATTTGCCTCATGCGGTTTGTAGCAAAAAGTCACAAAAAATAATTCACACAGCAAACGTCGGCCCCTTTACTTCAAGGACCACCTCTCATCCCCTTTTAACCACCATATTAAGAGGAACGCGCAAAGATATATGCAGGAGACTTGTTTATGGTGAACTAAATAAGGCTTTTATTGCACCTGTTTCCTTAAGCTCAGAAAACCATCCAAACAGGGTGTCAAACAAAGCCTTCTATTCCCTTGGAGTGTTTTCTAGTGCAACCTATGCAGTCCACACTCCTTGAGATAAGCATGTCTCCCACCCAAAACTATATCTCGGTATGAGCAGTCTCGCAAAAGTCTTATAAAAAAGTCTTATCTGTTTTCTCATGGTTGTGGAGTGAAAGTCTTCTCTGTTCTGGTTGCTGCCTTTTCCCTCAGGTTTTGTGCAGCATTCATGGTTTATAGGTGTTTCCCCTGTGTCTTTGCAAGCAGCTCTGCTGCATTGTCGTTCTGGCAGGTTTCAGATCTGTCCCCCATGGTCAGTCTCACAGTTGTGAGACTCAGGAACAATCTCACTCCTGTCCTCAAGACAGGCTTTTCTAAAAGCTAATCATAGCATTTGGTGTTGGAGATATGACTACCAGCAGTTACCACCACCTGCTGTATTAGAGGCGACCTTTTCTTGACAGGATAACTCCCCTGTTAATGTACATGCGTTCTTTTTTTCACACCCTCATCTACTACTGTAACTAATTTAACTATGTCACTATATAACTTATATAATGGTAGCCATAACCAAACTGATCAAGCATCGAATTATTGCCAAACCGACCCTCAGAGATAGAGGCAAGGACCAAAGTGAACGTACAGAACCCAAAACGCACTTGTCCCAGAGAGGAGTGGAACAAAGTAAATGTATTAAAGTGTAGATAATCATTAGCTGATATGAGACCATTTTGTAATGTTCATTTGCTCTAACACTTGAATATTTGTATAGGTGCCAGGTCCATTGTGTGGTTGTGTGTTCTTCTATACAAATCTAATAGTCTTGTTTTTAATATTCACTATCATATAGATAATCCACGAGAAGCAGTCCGGTCAACTCACTTGCAGTAGAAAAAATTGGGTGCTTGTCCATATAAAGCAATAATAACCATACGATACCTTTGAAGCACGAGATCAGATACAGCACTCGGTAGTTTTGATACAAGTTTTTTGTATTGACACAAAAGTCACGATAACCGACGTTTGTGTCCCCCCCGTGGTGCACCACCTTGAGAAAGGTCCCACTGGGGGGGATCAGAATAATCGGTTTATTGTGTCTCTTTTTCATTAAAAACTTTGATCAAACGTACCAGAGTGCTGTCTCCTGATCTCGTGCTTCAAACGGTATCGTATGGTATATATATATATATATATAATATATATATATATTATATGATTATATATCATATATATATATATATCTATTCTAAAGGAAAAAGAAAGGTGCACAATATAACTACAAACAGTAACCTGTGTAAAGGGATGCCTGCCACAATGTAAGGAAACCACAATTCCAACTAATATAGAAGGGTAAAGAAAAACAAAAGTCGCACCACTGACCACAATGCTTAAAGGTTACTAAACCTAAAAATAACAATACCATAATGAGGCAATGCAGTCCAAGCTGTAGAATCCCTGATTAGTGGGAATCTATAACTGAAAATACCAAATATGGAGAATCAAGTATGTATTAATGACACACAGAGTAGCACAAAGATCCTACTTACGAATCACAGAGTAACAATTGGGTGGCATTCAAGGAATAAAAATCCTTGTGTGGAACTGTAATACGGAACTGTAGCCACAATTATTCCCCGGGGGAATTCTATCTCCAGATTCCAGGGGATGCACTCCCCCGTAAGAACATCAGGCTACTGCATGTGTTTACCTTTGATTGTGGTTACTGAAGCTTATACACATGGTGTATATGGCAGTTGTCGCTTGAGATGCAGTCCTACTCGTAGTGATTGTAGTGTGGTTTTTATATCGCCCATCTACAGCACTACAGGACCTTGATACATGTTATCTATAGCTAGCGGCTTAACCTTGTACCCGCACTCACTTATATGCAGACTCTGTTTGAGGAGTTCTTGCAATCAGATCCCCTGATTATTTGTATCTTCAAGATCATTAGTTACCTCTCAGTCATTGGTAGCACTATTTACTCAGAAACTTTGTTCTACAACCTAGCGCAGAATCACTATCCAAAAGACGCACTCTGGTTTCCAACATCAGTATATGTGGATCTCCTCCTCCTCAGCTCCTCGGCTTGAAATCTCGCGATATTTGCGATGAATGACGCTCCGCTTTCTCTTATCTGAGTCAAACAGAAGCTCCTCGTGGGTGAAATCAGCCACAATGCCGCTAATATGGTAACGAGTTCCAATTGCCTTGAATAAGGCATACAGTCCCAGCACGTATATAAAATCCAGGCAAGTCCCAAGACACACCTACCTCAATAGGTAAGGTTTCTTGACCTTACTACCATATTTGGCTATCTTTTTTCATTTAAGATCCCACTCAATCCAGGCTTCTACACTTGGACTTTCATTGCCTCATTATTGTATTGTTAAGTACTAACATTGTGGGTCAGTGGTTTGCGCCTTTTGTGTCTTTTCTTTACATATCATCTACTGTACATATACACCCACACAAGTCCACACCCACCACAACACATAGTGAATATTAAAAAACAAGACTATAAGATTTGTATAAGAAAAAATGTTTGTCTTTAAGCTGCCGTTCAAGAGCAATATCCGTTTTTAATGTATTATACATTTAACAGCACCATTTACAGAATGTCCATCCCCTTCCTCTCGGAACCCGACCCTGACACACCCTGTTTGAGCCCTGCCCTCTCTCTAGCCGTGCACCAATTGTATCTGTGACTGCCTGGTCACCGATCTTCCCCACAAACTTTGCATCTTTGGTCCTCTTCTCTGCACTGGACAGCCAGTTAGTGACCCCCCCGAGCCGAATCTTCACCGATTGAATCACAGAAGAACGATCGATTTGGCACTGGCTGCTGCTTAAAAGCTTAACATAAAAAAAACCATTGCCAACAATGCCAACAATCTTCTACCTCTGAACTCTCTTGGGTACCGAAAGTGTATGCCCACTCTCTATCGTTCTCGTTAATCTTGATCTCCATTAAGCACGCGAACTTGAAGCTGAAGGCCCTACTTGAATTATAATTGGCAATAAATCATTAGTTTTATGCAAACATGTTTTTGACTTAATCAGAAAACTGAGTCAGAGTTTCGGGCCCTGAGAAAGCCGAGAGCAAGGCAGCAAAACATTCTTTTGCTTAGGATCCTATTAACCTACTTCATCATATTTTCTCTACAAGGGTCCTTAGCACCCCTAGATTCTCAGTGACAAGTTGCAGCCACTGAAGCCGATGGAAGAAATTTTAGTATACTTATATGTAAAAAAAAGAACGACACTGATCAATAATCTGTTTTAATACATAGGTGCACCAGGACACATTAATTCGTTAGGCTGTGGACCATGTTCGGCGGAGAAGCAGCGCTTATGAGTGGCTGTTGTACCATCCCACTGCCTTAAAGCCCATGATCGCATCCATAGACAAGCGCGAGGGGTGGCGCGCGAGGACAGTTACATTTGATTCCAGGGCGCACGGGCCAGGTCATGCGAGCCGTTCGCCTATTGATGGCGAACTCGCTCCGTGATCACGGCCACGCACCCCCCGACCAACACACGGCCTTCCACCCGTCCCCCCCTTATTTCTCTACCCCTGGGCGTCAAATCGCTGGAGCAGCTAAAAACGGGTGACGTCATGCGCAACTTTGAAGAAGTGGGTGCGGTTTCTTTTCATTCACCAAATCTATTGTGAGCGGGCGGTGAATTTGGCCAGTTAATACCGCCGATAGGGTGGCACCGGACTTGAATGACATTCTCCCTCTCATCTGCTCTCTGTACCACACCCGTTTTTTCAGGGTCTTTACAGATCAACAGAAAGATTCTACAGCTTTCGAAAGCTTTAATAATAATACAATTTTTTTTTCCCCCTATAACAGGGGTGGACCAACTCCAGTCATCAGGGCCAGCCACCCAATTCCGTTTTTAAGGATTTCCCGCAGGCTTCAGGACAGGTGACTCAATCTTCCCTTCTGCAGCACAGTTGGCTCATCAGTGGGCTCATTCCGGACTGAGCCACCTGTCTCGCGGATATTGTCAGGGATTGGACTTCGCTGAAGTGGGGGATCCCAGTGGCAGGACAGCACGGAAAGCGAAGTAGGTGTCCAAGGCAAGATCAGAGCATGCGGCAGATAGCGAGTCAGGTAACAAGCAGGGGTCCTAGGGCAGGCGGCAGGTAGCAAGTCAGTAACAGCAGGGTGTCCGAGGCAGCCGTCGATAGCAGACGTCAGGTAACAAGCCGAGGTCGGCCACGAGGAAACTGGGAACAGGAGATAGCACGAGCTAGCACAGAGTAAACCAGGAAACCTTGCAGTAGCTAAGGAACCAGTATAAAACAGCACAGGAGAACATGAAAGGGAGGTTTTATAGGCAGCTGAGAGGTGGATCACAGGTGCAGAGGGTGGTCAGGATCAGAGTCCTGGAATGTCCCTTTTTAGCAGCAGCAATCCCGGTGGACAAGTATAGTGTACTAGCCGGCTAGAACAGACATTATAGTGGCAGCAGTACGCCGGTGGCCAGCATGGGTACAGCAGACTAGAGATATGACCGATATCTTTAAAACATACCTGTTGTTGACCCGTGATGCACTTGGAGTTGGCCCCTCCTGCTAAAGCAAACCACTTCACGCAGTCACAAGGAGAGCTGGCGCTGCCATTCGAACGCGGGTTTACACACGCAGAGGCTGGTACTAACCCCTACGCTATTCTGTCGCCCGCCCCACCCTACCATACCTCTGGTTCTCAATGTCTACAATTGTCAGTCCTCCTTTACTAGATTGGGATTGTATGGTATTCATGTAATTATGTATGCATGTAGTCGGTATGTATGCTCTGTATGATTATGTCTTTATTTATATAGTCCATTAATGTACATATCGTCGTCACAAGCAGTAAATACATGTGACAATAGATAATAACAATATACAAATAACAGAACATTGGAAAACGTGCTTCAGACAATAAAAGTTACACTTTAGGAAAGAGTCCCTGCTCCGAAGAGCTTACAATCTAATTGGTAGGTCGGAAACGCACAGAGACAGTAAAGAGGATTTAGTGCAGCTGCTAATCATTGTATTAGAGAGACCAGTTGTGGTCAGATAGACAGATACTCCTTCTTATTCGTGGTAATTAGTCCTTAAAACTAACAGCTAATTTACTACTTCGAGTGCAAGCATAGAACACATGGTAAGAGTTGGATAAGTTACGAACATAGTTTCAACTTGATTGTAAAAAAAGACAGGATGCTGGATATCAGTTATCCTGCCTGAAGAAATGCCTGGAACGTTCCCTTAGTAAGAAGACTGCTCTTGGGTTGGAGCTTAAAAGAATGAATACCCATTTAATACCACTGTGGTCTCTCTTGAGTATTAATTATTGATTTTGCCTGTTTATCTACTTTCGCGGGCAGACATGTTTGGTGGATGCTCCTGTGTGAATCATGTAATGTTTCCCGTTCTTATGCATTCTTGTGGTTACTGTTGCTGCTCTGTTATAGGCCTGTCCCCTCAGTATCGCGACAAGCCACACACGATGGCGCACCAAGAGAGGCCCTTATGAGGGGTGCTGGCCCCAGCAGTCCGTGCGCGCCCCTGTACAAGCGTGACTGGCCGTGGCCACATTTTGAAAAGTCCAGAAAATTGACTTTGTTTGTTGGCGCGGTGGTCCCAGCGACGGTCACGTCACGACGCGTCGGTGCAGCATGAGGGCGAGCCTGTCACGTGGACATCATGTGGCCACGCCCCCCCCCATCCAAACGCCTCAACCCGTCGTGAGTGATCTGACGGCCTCAGATCGATCGGTCGAGGCCACGAGCTCCGCCAGTGTACTCGATGCTCCGTTGCTTGCGCTGGCCCTCACAACTGCGGGTCGTACCTTATAAGAAGTATTGTCCTCCATGGATCACAAGATCTGCAAATCCTTCCTGATCTCTAAACGGTCTTCTCTATCCTCTCCCGAACTGGACGAGCTTCTCACCACCTACAACCTTTCCAAGGCCTGGACCTGCTGTTTCCGTCTTCTGCGGCCCCCTCGCCACTCTAACCTTCCCCCCCCACCCCGGCTCAATACTCAGACAACGCTCCTCGTTCCTTCACATCGCTCCGTTAGCCTCTACAGAGGAAGTTTTGCACTCTTGCATATGTTTCCTCCGGTACAAATGCCATGCCCCCTGTCCTGTTACAAGCCTCATGCCCTATTTGTAGTAAAGCAAACTATTTCTCTACGCTTTCCACATCCATTGATAGGTGTTTGCCAGGTGTCCAGAAGTAACATGGCTGTCTGTATTGTGGACACATTGGTCCAGTAAACAATTTAGAAGCCAAGAGCATACTGGACATGCATGTGTCCAGTATTACCTCTCTGGCCCTAGTGATCTCCGGCTTGGGGGGGCCTGGGATTTCCCCGAGAGGGAGAGGTACTTCGACTGATACCACTGATGGGCCACCTGTGCTGAAGCATGGGATCTCCATAAAACGGCCTGTTGTGACCCCTTAGACGAGTTTTTTGAACCCTGCCCTAAACCATTCACTCAATGTACCCTACTGTTTCTGCCCAGCTGAATTGTACGTTTCAGGGCACGGACTCTTTTCCCTCTCCTTTCTCCCAGTGTTTCATGTCTAATCAATTATTGTCCCCTCATTTAGTCCCTTTTTTAAATGTAAGTTTCTTGCTCTGCTGGCTTTTTGTCCGCTGATAGCCTTTGGCATGTGATACACACAGGTCCAATCTTTAATTTACAACAACACCTTAGGTCATTCTTAAAGTATACCAAAAGAGACCACGAGTGTCAACCACTCTTAGATTCCAATGAATAGGGCATCTTCCACCCGAACTTGTCCCATTAGTAATATATTTCATTTATTTCTCGTGACGCGTCGATCAGTATTCTGTTGACAAGATCTGCCAAAATAGAGATTAAAAGAATGTCCAGGGGCTTACAGTCAATGTGCCTAAAACAATACAATGAAATGACACTGCACATATATGAACAATTTATATTGTGACAGTAACATTATACATGACTGTAGGTCTCCTCGTGAAATGTGACCAATGTTTGCAGATGTTATGGGTCTCCCACTCATATAAGCCTGTCGCCCCTAAGCAGGGGTTGCGCAACTGGGGTCACAGGCCCTCCTCCTCTTCCAAAGCATTTAAACATGATTGCCGGGGTCCGCGCAAGCCTCTGTAATCTCCTTACTCGACTCAAGACGGCTTCAAGCGTCACGTAGTCAATGACGCGTGGGTTCACGTGACATCACATGACCCCCCCCCTTGACGTCTTTAACAGCTTGCTACCAAGGTAATGGGAGCGGCGAGCAGTGGGGAGAGCAGGCAGGTGCAGACAAAAAGTTTTGCGCACCCTTGATCTATCGTCTCTAATGGAATATTAACAAGTGGAACGTTTAGAGTTTTGAACCCGTTACAAGCTGCAGACCAAGCAATCTCTACATAGTTTTTTTGTTTATTTATCAGCTTTTTAAATAAATCAGTTCTGTACTATTAGAACTACTTTGGTAGCAGATTTGAAAAAAAAAACGAACACAACAACTCGTGAATAACTTTTTAAACGTGTTATACTGTAACAAGCCTTATTCTTGTTTCTATACAACCATTTCAAAGTCACAAATAGTGCAAAAAACTCGCCTGTCATCATTTAGTGAACCCTGAGCCACTCTTTCGCCTATTCGATGCACAAGAGCAACCGAATTGATCGCAACTTAGGCTATTACCTTATCATTCGTGTGGAATTGTTTTGATGCGCAATATTACAGGGGAAATAAATAAAGTAAAACGTCACTGAAGGCTGCGGCGTCTGTAATACACTATAATAGGCCCTTATATTACGTCCCACGATGTCACCCTGTCACTGGCCACACACTGTACCGGCGGCCTGCTGCCAAATGCATCCTGCAACTGACCTGATGTGGATTCTTTAAATGCATCTACATAACATTAACATGGCAATGAGCTTGTGGCCAGTTCTAACACTCTCCACATATTTCTGATCCAGCACTTTTGGAGACTAGTTGAAGATCCCCTGTTGTATAGGCTGTTCCTTGCATTCATGTGGGATACCTACTCCACCATATGGATAAAGTAGTATACATTTCATTCTAACAAACTCAAGATTAAAAGAGAAATTCTCCCGCACTTTTTCTTTCATTTATTTCTTTTTTTTAAAAAGCTAGAGATGGAAGCAGGGGATCTCTGGAACGCTTGAACTCTCCACCCCCATTATTCTCCGCTCCGTAACCCCCCTCACACTAATAGTCTCGGGGTGCCGGTGTCTCGGCAAAGTTCAAAGGCCCCCCGCGTTCACGTAGCCCATATGAAGGCACTGCGAACCTGATGATTTCCCACAACGCTTCCTATTTTGTCCCGCGGGCCGTCTGTACTTGTAAACTCCCCCATTATGTGAACCCGCTAGCCAAGTAAGAGGGGTTACATACTATCACCCCCAATCAAGGTCTGTATCTCCCGAAGCAAAGGGGTTCCCTGCAGCTGAAATGCTATGGGGGTGCCCTCTCCGAAGACCCCCTGATTTTCAATACTATGTTAAAAGGAGGGCAATGGAATGCTCTTTAAAGTATTTTCAATTTTAAAATTATATGAATGGCTTTTTAAGCTTTAATTTAAAGTGTCATGCTCTCACATGCCCTGCTTCACCGCGTATTTTAATTGAATTGCTTGACTTATAATGGTCACTTGGTCTAATTAAATGACCTTATAATAATGCAAAAAAAGAACATGTTTCCCAATGGGACTCAAAGAGCTCACACCTAGTAAAGGAGGTAGCTGAGTAATAAGCAGCCTCTTTTAAGTGAGAAAGAACCGGGTTCAGACATGTCTGAACCTTGGAAAGTCTATCAATTCCTCCACCAGAATTCAGCTTCAACTTGAATGTATTATTCTTTTTACTTCTATGTCCAGTAAGGGCAGCTCCAGCAAGTGGATGTCTGTTCAGAGAGGGTGACCGCTGCAGCGCTGCAGGCTTGTGATGAAAGATTTTAAGGCGTAGAGAAATTTTTAATAACTAACCTGATTTTAGAATGGACAAGATAAGGTCCCTAATTGTTCATTGTTCCCTCGGATTAAAAAGCTGCAATTATATAAATTTTATATATATAATATATAATTAAATTATATATTATATATTACTGTATGTACTAGAGGTCTCTGTACTGTGTTACCGAGCTTAATACAATATATCCATATATCTATATATAGAACGCACGCAATCTCACATCACACAAACACACACCCACACATCACACACACCACATTCACACAGCGACTACAACCCACACACACACAGCATCTATAATAAATTGCACTTTAATAATAAAGTTACTACAAAGTCAATATTACAAAATTACTAATAATTAACAAAATCCTCCAACCTCTTTGGGGTTGAGAAGGGCACAAAACATGCCCGCCGGACCCCCTCCTTTTGTTCGTTGGTTTACAATGATTCAAGTGAACTTTTAAGACTTTTTGTTTTTCAAGGATAATTCCATTAAAATAAAATATTTTGGATTTTCAACCTGAGTGCGGGAAGGGATTTTTTTTTTTTCAGGAATGTTTCATCACTTGGCTAAGGTGTGTAACAACCTGATCTTACCTGTGCACTCTAAAAACCTAAGGACCCTAGGGAGCAGTAAGTGTACTAAGCAAACCGTGCAGCTGTCTAATCTAACCAAATGTTCCAATTAATAACATTGTGGCTATATGAGATACATTAACAAGCATAATAACTTCCAAACACCTGTCAAACCACATAACGTTTGACACCTTTGTTTCCCATAGTTCTATACTAGTAACACAGATATAATTCCTAGTTCTTTTAGTTCCTGCTCGAGTAGATAATTTGGCACAAGTCAAATGGGTACCACTTGCTTAATCCCATGGTTTTTTACAGAGGTAAGAGCTGCAATCTTTTAAATTGGATCCCAAATTCTGTTTAAATGTTTGAATCATTGTTATAAATAGCAACGACCTTGTATTAGGTTTCATCGTTGATATTGAGTTGAGAACGCCCCTAAGGATATCGTGTTTGTGACTCCCCGGTGGCAGCATTGTAATCAGATGCTGAATAAGACAGTTTTTGACATTATCACATCAATAAAGAAGCTAATACATTCATAAGTTAATGGTTTAATGACATTTTAAGAAAACTATTAAGATTGTTAGCTCTTTGGGGCAAGGACTCCTTTCCTAACTGTTAACTTTATGTTCTGAATGCAACTTCTTTCTCATATCACATGTGTTGTTTTGTTGTATTGTCATTATATGATTGTTTTTTACGTGTATTACTAACTGCTGTGAAGCGCTATCGGTAACATTAATGTGCTATATACAATAAAAACATACATACAGTTTAACCAGGTGGTGATACTGTAAAGCCTGGTGTCAATAGCCTAAAAAGACCACTGTCTTTGTTTGCATCTTCTCTGCCTTTGCACTTTATCAGTTCCCATTGTCTGGACCTAATATATAAATTCTTTATTTTCATTAGCACTTTTATGCTCCCAATGGGGCGAAAGCGCATCACACTTAGGACTGGGGGCATAGAGGACGGGTAGCAGGCTGAGGCTCGCTGACATCTGAGGCTCGCCTGCTGAAATCTGCAGCAACGATTTCATGCCCTATGAAGGCGGCCAGCGGGCGCCGATCGGGTGGCGGGGGGAGACTGAGGGAGGCGGGGCAGTGACTTCGCTGGGTCCAATCGACCGCGGACGACACCGACTTCCCCGTCACGTCACCGTGACCTGCACGCTGCTCGCGCTGAATTTGATGTTTTAGCCGACAGCGCTCTGAAAAACATCTGTGGCTGTCGCTGAAAAATCCAGCGCCTATCACCCTGGCGGACCTCGCACTGTGTGATCCCCCCCTCTAAAGACATCCTCTAGGGATGCAAATGGGGCCTTCACGCGGAGTTCCGAACTGCTCATGCGTCGGCCGTCCCCTGAAGGACTTTCGGCCGTTACAGTCATGCCCCGATGAGTTAACAAACTATGATTTTTGGTGTCCTCTGAGGCACAAGGGAGATAAAGTGACACTTGCCAAGGTTCACAATTACGCTGATGCCGTGAATTGAACCAGGTTCCCCTGATGTCAACTAGTGTCATTGTGTAGAGAGTCAGTGTCTTTCCTCACTGGAGCCACTCTTCTCACGCTTCTGTGTATATTCTTCTCCAACATCCAGCTACCAAAAATTAGGCTGCCAATCTTTTTTTGCTGCAGGGATTGAATATGTCTTAAGATTTCTGTTTATAAAAAAAACCCATGGATAAATCCCGATACACTGTCAGGCATGAAATACCATGGGAAGTGGTCATTATTTCTGTGCATTATGAAGCCACGTGACAATTCTAACTTTTTCTTAACACGATGTGACAATACAATCTACCTCTTTTCAAGGTAGATCGAGCAACTGATGGGCCACTTCGAGAGCTTCAAGGAATGAAGATTCGTTCATAGTGTCTTTGCGGAGGACAATACACGCGAAGGAGAGGATTCAGAAAGCTCCACATACTGGTATCAGAAGCTCGATCTGTGGTAACTGACATTCAAGTCAATGGCAATTAACACAGATTGGGCCAAAGCGTGGGGGGGGGGGGGCCTCCTTATATATCGGAGCTGCAATGAATCTCTCCCTAAGAGGGTACCACTGCTTGTGTCATCTATGTAAAGATGAAAACTTGCATGCTGGGATCGTAGTGGTGATCCACCGCATCATCATTTAGGAATTCTGGGGTCTCTGTGTTTTAAAATTTGACATGGGAAATTAAGAAAATGGGATGGCAACAATCATATAATGCATCCCCTTATTCAACCAATGCTGTTTTATGTAACGCCTCCCCAACGTATCTTACTTGATGTATGGATTTCGTATTGCTACAATCACACACTTTGAATAATAATGGGGCAAAGTACCTGATTCATTAAACATCCTCTCATCAGTTCTTGTTTTTTCACCATCTTATAACAGTGCGGCCTTGGTCTTGCAGGACCCTGCTGACGAGTGCCACTCTCCCCTCCTCCCAATGTTGCTGCCTTTTTTTTTAACAATATTATTTAAATATATAATTTAATAATAATAATAATAACTTTATTTATATGGCACGTTTCTACCAATGGGACTCAAGCGCTTCACATTTGCAAAAACCAGTATACGAAGAGAAAACATTTACAGTGTTACATCTTTCCCCGAGACCTGGCCAATCAATATTTTTGCTTGCCCCCCTCTGGGGAAAGTTAGTTGGGGCGTTGCAGCAAGCCAACATATGAACGTGCTCAATAATCAAATTCCTAAACAAATATTCGTGTAGATTCTTTTTAAAGTCACTTTTTCCTTTTGTCTCGCCTACATTTCATCACAAACCATAGAATATTTTAAATGTTAGCCCCTCTGCAGATAAGCTTTTTGAAGCGTAGCTGGGGTGAGCATAACATTGCAAGTGGGCCATTTCACAACGAGAACATTTATAAGATACTGCTCCATTTAGTCCCAATCCTTCGACCCCTACCCCTTACTACTGCAGTCTCCCCAGAACACTTCTCCTCATCCACTCATACATTTTCCTTCCTCCCATGACTGCTCCACCTGCAAGCTCTCAAAGCCTTCTGCAACAGCCACAGAACAAGACTTCTGCAAATCACATGGGCTGCCTATGTAGACCATTGCCTTGCTTGGGACGGTGGACCAGGCTAGGGCACCCATCTATTGCCCTAATATATGTAATCCAGGGGGACGATCCTGTTTTTATAATTGATTTTCCTTCATCTCCTTTTATCATTGTCTCTGTTTAGGAGAACTGTTTGTCTCGTGGCCCTAGTACATGTGTGTGGTAAAGTTCCTGCTGCCAGTGTGGAATGGGACGTTGGCTTTGACCAAAACACTGCTGGGCCTTTTCGCCGCCAGACACTCGCCTGCAGTGCAGCACGCACCGCTGGACAATTGTCGGCGTTGCACTCGAACCTCGATAAGCCAGATGTGCCAACCGACCACCGCTCTGATAAGCCTAGGTCTGATTAGTGTCATCTTTTAAATGTCCTGCATGGGACCGCATACACTGACTAGACATTTAATTTCAATTGTCCCAGCGCGGGACGCCAGCTGAGTTTGTCGGTAACGAGGCCTGGGCTACCTTGGTCCTGAAATCAATCCCTCCCGACTGGGAACCAAATCTCCAGATAACATCTCTCATCAAACTATGAGGACCCCCCTCTGGATATCATGGCTGATAAATGCTAGGTCAGCCTCCCACTGAGGCCAGGCAGGTGCAGAGACGATGGTCTTGGGTCCTTTCACTATCGAGTAATTTCACCGAGGACTGGCTACTGCTTGGACCAAAATTCATTTGGTTGACCTGTCCTTGATGGGTACTCTGTGTGGCACATGATCCTAGGGAGGTTAACGTGGGCGGGATTAGCCAATGATTTTTAGGTCCAATCTTATCTACACCTCCGACCCTGGGTCCAGGTAAGTCTTTGAGTACATAGCATTCCACTGCGCAGCATGACAATCAAAGCTTTTGGATTTCACCTTGGTGTACGGACCCACTAGACAAACCGGGGTGATTTTGTTTCTCGAGTTTTGGATGTGGTCACTCCCAGATTACTGGAGTTACATCACTCTGTGGTGACGGAGGCCCTCAACATGTTGGTTGATGAACCATACATCTGAGGCTAGGGTCTTTTGGATACTATGGGATACATGGGATTTATAGTCAATTTGTGCATGGTCCACACATTAGCAATGGTCATCACTCTCGACGTGCCCTTGTGCGAAGAAGGTATCAATTGGTGTAGGGAATTTTTCCTCCTACCTATGTGTGGACAGAACATAGAGTGAGCCAGGCTCAAATTGGAGGTGCCCCACCACCCCTTAATGGAGTGGTGGGTCCAAGGCAACTTGGGTAATGGCCTAGAGGCTGCTTGGACCCATTGAGGGTTTAGGGCTGCCCTTGTGGCCCATCTGTCCCCTCATTTGTGCCGGACTACAACATCTCATGTCTGCATCGAGCAAGTATAACTTTGCTCTTCCGTGCAGCCAAATTGGACAAAGTGCCCTCTCAGAGAATGTCTGCTCACAATCCAAAGTGCACCATGTATTCTTCTTCTTGCAACTTCCGGACCTGCTGCGGGTCTACGAAGAAAGAGCGCTGGAGTTTGAGAACCACACCTAGGACGGCTGACCGTGACAGCCCTTGAAGGTATGTAAATCTATCGTTATTTATACCATATTGTCTTCAGGGTAGAAAGCCCGAGGAGCGACCTCCACGAGGAATCATCCGTGGGAACTCTCAATGATGTAAGCGAGCCTGGTTTGTCCAGACGCTTCTCCATCATGGTTTGTCCAACTGAGGATCGATGTGGTGGGTGATTTCACCGTTTTTTTGATGATAAGATCACATGCACTCTTTGGCGCTATTCGTCCCTCGGTGGACCCCCCCGTGGTCTGCCTCACCCCAGCAGCAAAGCTTGTCTTGCAGGAACAGAGTTCAGCATCATTTCAATCCGGATTTCCTCTGCATCACGGCGGGAGAACTGTAAACCACTTTGCTGGAGTCTGTCCATCAGGGCTCCTCTCCTGAAAGAGACCATTGATGCAGTGGCCGCCGTGTTGGCTGCAGCTAAATCCTGTCAGACTGAACTAATGATTATGGGTTCAGCAACTTGGCCTGATAATGGGACAGGGTTTGTGAGTGTTCCCCTATCAATGGTGCTACAGTCGCTGCCTGTGTCCCAGTTTGTAATTTGGCCATCCTCTTAGACCAGATCTTAAGCTTTTACTTTCGTGCCCAAGTGGCCCCTTTTTTGTTGATCCGGGGTTTTTTTAATATCTGAGGCTGCTTCGGGAACTTGCATCCTCTCCTGTCATCATTGGACCGGGGAGTCCCATGCCTTTGTGTCTACATGTTGGACCTACATACCCTTATATGCAAGATACAGTGTCCTGATGCTGAGTCCTCCAGCTTGTTGCAGAACGTTGATCTCGGATACTGAGCATGTCTCTACTTTGAGCCTATCACTCCATCTTATCGATCTGCACTGGTTTCCAGTGATCTCTTCCGGGTTCGGTAACAAGTCGGCCGTAATGGCGCACCTCTCCTAGCACGGGTCTTCACCCGAAGCTGGTTGGGGCCTCTTCTCTGCCCATCTTTCAGAGGTCTTGAATTTACCACCTCTGCTTGGTCGAGCGTGACGCCACACCAAAAGCCGCGCGATGACTTCCCCTTTGGCCGAAGCCCAAGAGCCCAGCCATCCCGATTCCTGTTGTATTAACAATACCACACAATATGGGAAACTTTTCTATTAAAAAAAAAAAAAATGAAACTTACTTGTATTATAATATAAGCAAAACTAACATGACCAACCTAAAATCTTGAATACTTACATTTTTCTTCTCATTGAGTTGCAGCAATATACAATATCTTGGTTTAATGCTCTTGCTCTGGCAGCGATGGGGTTCTGTAGGACATTTTATCAACAACCACCACACAAAGTGAATAGCCTTTGTATTTTCATTTCTTGCGATATTCACTGAATATGTATTCCGACTTAAGTGACGGGCCAATGTTACAGTACAATAAAGGTGCCCAGTCCATGTAACTCTGATGTACCAGTGCAGAAAGATGTATATTATTTAATTCCCTGGTCACAACACACACCACACCAACACCACACACCACACACACACACACACACACCACACACACACACCCACCAACCCACACCCACACACACACACACCCACACACACACACCACACACAACACACCACACACCCACACACACACACACACAGAGAGACCGCCTAGATAAATGACTCTCTCCATTCTACTTGCAGGAGGTCCTCCATGAGTCTGCACAGTCACATTTTCCTTCCCGTTTATTATTAATTAAGCTGAGCGTCTAACTTCTATCTTCAAGCAATCTTCAATGTAAATCAAATAAAGCGCCTTCCTGGGGTAATTGATTTAATTTTTTTCTCTCTTAGAAGGGTCGTAGATCAGATCCAAAGCAGTTACATAAAATCACGGCGGTGTGGGGACATCATTGACTGGTACCTGGCCGGGTCTAATTGGAGAATGTGTTCAAATAACATGAACATTCCACTGCAAACGCTGGGCAAATGACCAATGACCCTGAAAGTTTTCAATGCAACTGTAATAAAAAGACATCAGAAGAAAAAAAATGGATATTGTCAGTAGCTATCTGGTATTCTTTTAAGCCATTAGCATCAGCCAGCAGGCTTTCAGGGTTTTTTTTTAACACATGGTCTTTTGGAAGTTTGGAACGACTATTCCTCTGCTTTTAAAGCTATTTAAAACCTCTGATTCTACTAACAAGCCTCACACGAATCTGGCCATGGTAGTACGTTTCAAAGAAATAGAAGTAATGACATGGAACCGGTTCTACATTTTAGTCCAACACTTTGTGGAAAATTCCTATGAACACGCATTCGCTTCAATTGGGAATTTCTTTAAAGCCCCGAAAAAATGATGAGGTGTTTGATCTCCAACAGACATTACAGTGAAAAGCAGAAATAATCTGGGGAACGGTTCAGTTTTCAGCAGGTTGCAGACCCTCTTTTCTGCTGCACTCAAATTTACCTATCCATGGATTCCTAAGTTGCCTTTTCAAATTATTTCATACGAATTTTATTTTATTTATCATCTCCCACCCCTGCTTAGGCTGGTTGGTTGTGGAAATTTCATCCTCTTTCTTTTTTCTCAACCCTCCTTATTCTATTTGTCATGTCAATCACTGTCCTGCTCTGGCTGCGACCTATAGAGATATAGAATAATCTGTATGATTCTGCTTGCCAAATTTTCACTCTTTGTGCTTGGTGCCCTATAGACTATTTTCTTGTTTGACAGAAATGCATTAGTATTAGTTGTTTGTATTGGCAGATGGAAGATAGTTCTTTCATGTTTGATCTTAATGTGGATTCTCGCTACCCCAAGCCTGCTCTATCATATTTCATTATGCTCTTCTACCTACTGTAATGATTGTCCCCTTTAAATCTTTGGAGGCCTACTTTATAAGACTTGTCACGGTAGACCAGGTCTTTCACCCCTTTATATTTTTTGGGGATTCATTCAATAGGCAAAACCAAGGCAGAGTGAATAAAATGGGGTTTTATTGGAATACAACCTCGAAAATACAACAAATACACAAATACCGATATATACGCACTTACTGGGGTCTGGGGTTGAGAACCAGCAGCCCTTTCCTAGGTGCAGGGCCACCCGCTTGCAGTGCTTACGCTGATCTGAACCTGCGTTCCGTACGTCCTGGACCGAATTCATCATAACTCCTGACCGGGACCTAGTTCGATACTCCTTGCACGGTTTTGTTTTCAGCAGGAAATCCACTCCTTACCGCGGACCTCTACATTCTCAAATGAGAACTGTTCCGTTGCGTCTGACTTAGTCTCTGCGGGCAGCTTTCCCTAGCTTGCCAAACGAAGCAGGTTTCTCTGCTGCATTTGGAACAGAGCAACTTTGAAAAGCCTCCCTAGCTTCATCGCCTCAATCCACAAAATCGTATGGTTCTCTGACTGCGGGCTTCTTCAAACATACCCTTCCTCCGCTGAATCTAAGCCTCTTCACATGGAGGAAGGGGGACGTGACCAATCAAGACGTGGGAATTGCCTCCCCCCCAGCCAATAGATACAGGGGCTCATCTCTGGGCTGACTCAAGAAGGAGGCTTACCAAGCCGGCTCGAAAAGCCGGTGAGCGGAAATATGATTTCACCAAATGGAGAAGCCGCCAAACAGGAGCATATCTCCCCCAGCTAACTCAATTGCCCACCGCCTAGGGGACGCTTAACCACGTCTTGCCATTACAAAAGGTTTCCCCACAGGGCGCCCTTTGTTCTCCGGACTGCCATTCGCCTCCTTTCCTCGCCCCCCAAACGGTCGTCTCACATATTATTTTATTTATTATAAAATATTTTTACCACCAGGGAAGTAATACATTGGAGAGTTACCTCTCGTTTCAAGTATGTCCTGGGAACAGAGTAAACAAATATTACATGGTTACAGTAACAATACATAAATGAACACGGATCCACATTAATACAAACAGTGCGTGCACAGTTCACGAAAATATATTTATGAGCAGTATGAAAACTTTTACAGACCAGGTTAAATGTGATACAGCCTTGAGATTTAAAGACTAACTGGTGGTGGATGTGAGGATCTCTGTAGGGTTGTTTCCCGTTTTGGGTGCACGGTAAGAGAAGAAGGAACGTCCGAGATACTTTGTTGAGCTTTGGGACCAATGAATACGTCTTTTTGGGTCCTGATCTCAGTGATAAGTTCTGCAAGTGGTAGGGGTGAGAAGCTTGTTTCAGGTAGCTGGGATAGCTTTGCCATAAGAAATTTAAGGCAAGACAGGAAAGGTGAACTTTTGCGCTGACTCTAGTGTTGACCAATCTAGTTCTTTTAGCATTTCGCAGTGAGTGTGTTGTATTGCATTGGGAGAACAAAACGACACTTTGAATTGTAGGGGTGTCAAGTTTTTGCTCAGGTGGGTTTTGAGGAGTCACTAATTGCATAGCATCTGCTGTGGCGATAACGCTTTCTTGACCAGGATACTTAGGGAGGATTTGTTCTGTAAGGTACCCCTAGTTGGCATGTCTTGGTTGTCAGGGTTGCAATGTGCATCCCGAATGTGTAAGTTGGGGGGAGTCAAACCCATAAGCCCCATGTATTTAAAACTCGTGACAAGGTTTAGGTGGTGTTGCGTTGGTTCTAATCTGGAGCTCAGTCACTGGAAGCTTTACAAATTTATCTTGTCCGCATACCATGTTACACCGTTTACAGTCCTTGGTCAGTGTTGTTAGAAACAGTTTTGTTTTGGGAAATCCAGTTTCTCGAGTCCTCCAAAATCAGACTGAAGTATGTGTTGAAGGTCAGAGAGGCTAATGGGCGTGTGCATATAGGATGTGTCATCTTAGCATACATTTGTATTGTGGCTTCCTTACAAGCTGTTGGGAAGATCATTATGAACACTGAACAGAGTAGGGGCCCCAGAACAGAGCTGGCGGGACACCACAGGTGATATCCACGGGGGTTGAGGTAGAGCCTGAGCCTGGACACATGTTGGAATCTCCTGATAGGTAGGACTGAAACCAGTTTGGACATCCTCTCCTCTTTGACTACGACTCTTATACATTGCCGTTTCTTATCTGATGCCCGTTTGGCCCAAGCGTCACTAAGCCTGCATATCCACCTAAATATTATTTTTATTGAGCTAACTTTAACTTTGTAATACTTATTCCTTTATATGTTTTGTCAATTAGATGTAGCATTCGTGGGCACCCCTGTCTTTTGTTGTATACTTTGCCACGCCAGTAGCACTCTTTTCGAACTAAAATATATTAACCCCTGTTTACCCCCCCCCCCCCAGCCCCCCCGACTCTCTAACGGTGGTGTTCTTGGGCAACATGGGGTGGGGCTATTAAGGCGTGTGGGTGCTTACCTGTTTTAGGAACATGAGGGCCTGATCTTCCCCGCGGTTTTGTGGGGGAGCCGGACCGCTTCTGGGGTGATAGCCTCCATCGATCTCTATTGTGTTCCAAATCGCCACCATCTTCTATACTCCAGGTTACTGGGACAGCTTGTATAGCAGAACCCCTCGGTCCCAGGGTTATATGCTCTAAATCACACCATCTTTTCATGGGTTGAAGAATAGTCTCTTTAGTTACAGCTAGCAACTATATCCCAGACGATAAGGCTTCCGCAGCCGCCATACACTCGCCCCGGGCGGGGTAACAACCGCTCTCCACCGTCCGCCCGCACCAAAGGCTGTCCTCCTCTCCCTTTCCTCGTAACCTCTATCCGACCAGATGGGTCTTAGCTAGGGCTTCACTAACCCCGTGGCCCCCACCTCCGAGGTCATAAGCTCGAGGTGGGTCTTGGAATTCTCCCTCCCATCACCCCTGGCATGTGGTGGTGGAGGCATTGGTCCACCATCTCCTATAGATTCTACAGCTCTACTTATAGACGCTGATCATTTCAGTCCTGGCTCAGCTCTCTTCTCTTTTTTCCGGCACTCTTCCGGCACGCTGCGCCGGGGAGAGCCGCAGCCTCCTGATATTCCTCTACCGGTTCCGCAGGATTCGTGCTCACGGCATAATAAATCAGCAGCTCCTAGACTCTCTATATCACTGTTCCCGGTTCGACTCTTCCTAAGCTTTCTCTCCCTCTCTTTCCGAAGAACCATGCAAAAGAGAGGAACACAATGCTACGGCAAAAGAACAAGAACCTAGACCATGGTCCCCTCCCGCCATCACCGTAGTGGGACGCTAAATATAGAGCCTAGCCGCCTCCCCTCATGGTGTCCAGCATAATAACCGTCCCTTCTGCTCACGCTGCAGCATCGTCCCAGTTCCTGAGTTGTCTACCACTCATGTGTAGGGCTATGAGGGGAAAACCCAATGATGATTAACTGGTGCCATGATCTTAACAGGGCTTATCACAGTATAAGTAAGATAGGTATCAAGCCTGGGCTGTTTACAGGGGTCCCCCCCCCCCTACACTCTCCCAATGATGGAATCCCATGGTCCCGACTTGGACCGTATCTTAGCAGTACCAGCCTGGCGCGAACCACCTGGAAACAGACACACATAACACTGCATAATACATGCCATATGAGTAGTATTGTTAAGTACCCCCGGGTACTCCAATGGAGAACCCTACAGATGATGCCTTGGATCAGGCTTCCTTACACGTCGTCCGTTATGGTCAGTGACAGTCACAGCGAACGACTGACCCTTCCCATGCTCCAGGCCTGTATGTACACTGGTGCAGATGTCATACACCTATCGAATGCTCCATAACGCACTAGCTCACTAAGCTTATATCCTCATTGTGATACCCTTCCCGCCCGTACTTTGTTCCGCAGGTACTACTTGAACTGCGCCCTAAGAACACTGTCTCGGTTCATCTTCAACCTCTCTCATGAATGGCCTCCGCACGTATATATTCATAACCGGTGCGACTGCGGTATCTAGCGACTATGGCCCGGTCCACTCGACTTAGCCTTGGTAAGGCGTGCGTCCCTCCCTGCTGGCAGTAACCCAAAACATTGCTCCACGGAGGCTTACACTTCGTCATACAATATACTTGGACTTGAGGTACAAATACGTTCCTGCTCTAGCTCCCTCAACCGGTGATCTAACTCATCCCCATACTCTGCGGATCGGAAAGAACCAGGCCGTCCACCAAGGTTTTACTACATCATCTCTAATCAACAAAACGCGTCGGTCCATCCCCCTCGTGGGTAATCCGTTAAACAAAGGCTCCCACCATTTATCCGCGGTGCCGTGTACTCTGCTGCGTGAACTAGTTGTGTTTCTCCATCAGCTCCTACCTGTGATGATACACCGGGACGTACCCGCATCAGTAGATCCGCGAGCAATCTCCCTTTCCCCCTTGGCATTATATACCTAGGTGGGGTTCATTTGGACACACTGTACTCGTAGACCCATCTCTCTGGAGTTGAGACTCTCGGGCTCTCGCCTATACTTGCATGAAAAACAGCACATGGTTATGTACAGGTAATCACGACCTTGAATATCTGCATCTCCCCTTCAGACCTTCCTCACTCAACTCCCTCCCCCAAGTCATTACCCGTATTGGGGATTTACCAAATCATTATCCCTGGTATGCTCCCGTTGGCACCACTCGTGACGGGGCAGGGGCATTCGGCCGGGTCCAGGGGCTAAGGGCCAGGGTGGAGAACGTCCAGAACATTGTCCAGCAAACGTGTAACACCCCGCCCAATGGACGTCTTCTAGGCGGCACATCCCATCTCATCGCTTTTTTGGCTTCTGCGGCGGGAACCTCGACTCTGTAGGCTTAGCCCTGGCCATGCGAGGCTAATTGTGTTGAGGGCGAGAATAGCCCCCCAAGACTTATCTTCTTGGCGAGGTCTCCCAGTGACCCGGAACTGAATGTTTCCCGAATTCGCCGGCAGATCCCCATCCGCCCAGGGGTCACTCACCTTCCGTGCGTCGAGGACCCCCGGGGGGGGTGGTGGAACATCAGGTACACCGATCGAACAAGTGGCCTCAAGCCCTCGCTTTCTTCTCGTTTCACGGTGCGTGCGGTCTGTGGCCTGGCGGAGTAAGTGGTGGGTGGGTGTCTGGCTTACCACATCCGCTTCTTTTTGATTACATCCTGTCTCCGCTATGATCGTCTCGTCTCCTCTGTCTCCGTTGCACTGGGACTCACCACGGCGGTGGACTCCGTACAGGCCTCCGCCACACCAGCGTTCGCCGTCGGATGGTCCCCCCCCCGGGAATTGTCTGTTTCTCTTTTGATGCCTTTCGGGGTGGTTCTCGCGGTAGCGCATCGCCACGATGTTCACAACCATCTCCTCCTCCTCCCGAGAATCCCGATCGGTTTCCTTCGCTGGGGAGTCCAACCTGGTTTCTTCAACCAGATACAACAACCGTGGATATAGGTATAAATGTCCTCGTTTGTGTGACCTCCACTTGGTGCGCTTGTCTGGGTGGCCAGCGTGCTTAGTTCAATACTAGCTGATCGCTTGGTTCCTCCTCCCGATATGGTATAACGGGGACCAAGTGCAGTCTGTTTCTTTGTCGTCCTCCCCTCCCGTCAAAGTTCCTGGAGATGCCCCGTGCGGCGTGCCGAACAATCCCGCGGCTTCGGTTTGGCCACAGTAACACTATAATTAAGTGCAAAACAAACTCATATACCGGTACGTTAATTTGCATAAAAGCACATGTAAATTTACAATCTATGGTGATTTATAGGTACACATAATAAAGGGGCTTAGCAAGCACACTCAACCTTGGTGGGAGACCGTTCAGAAGTCTTGGGCAGGTTCAATTCTTTTCCAAAAAAAACCATAGGAGTGACTCTTGCATCCATGAAAATAGAAAACATTACATAGTACAGCAATGTTTAAATAAGGAATACAGTGATAGTGTAGGGCTTTGCTGTACGATGTAATGTTTTCTATTTTCATGGCTGCAAGAGTCGCTCCTCTAGAGCAAGTTTAAAGCTGCTAAAACTTCCAGAGGAAGTTGAAAATACTTTTGACCTCCTACTCCGACTTGTCAAGCATCAGGAGGGCCCACTGCATTGGCAATTTTAAACTGTATATTTCTCAGAATTTGGTAAGTCTGGTCTAATCTGAATGATGATCTTCCAACCATGGATACCAGAGTGGGTTCCATTTCTGGGCAACCACAGCCTGTTTGTCTGGACTCCTGACATGGTATCTTTGGACCAGCACATCCTCTTTAATGAACGTTGAAGTTGGACACAGAGGTGTTTAAAATACCAGCACTGACCACAGGAGTAGTGAAAAAAGGAAAATATGTGTTTATTTAATCCATACAACACAAGATATCTCGACGTTTCGGGGGAACCGTAACGTGCAGGAGCCACACATTATATACCAAGAGTGGAGACCAAATCAATCACCATGCCCTCTCTCCCCCCCACATCTCCTCTCTCCACCCCCCCCCCCACACACACACACACACACACACACACACACACACACACACACACACACACACACACACACACACACACACACACACACACACACACACACACACACACACACACACACACACACACACACACACACACACACAGAGGCAGGCACTCACGCACTCGGGCACACACATACACACACAGACAGGCACGCACACACACAGACACACACAGAGAAAGGCACTCACCTGCTTTCACTCCACACTCCTCCCCGCTCCCCGAAGCCTCTCCTCCTCCCGCAGCCTCCCCTCCCCATTGGCTCACAGCCACACACGTCACGCGTCAAAGCTAGAAAACACCATTCTCTGGTGTCTCCAGCGGCTGACGCGCGACAGCGTGTAGTCAGCTGTGCCGCCAGTGGGGACCGGGACCGGCTCGCGAGGATTCCCCTGCTGGTGGGGAACTCGCGACATTGCCGCCCGCGCCAACGAGCGCAGCGGGACCGAGGCCTAAGGCTCTCCACTCTTCTGCTCCTCTCTACATATCAGCTTTGATATATTGCAGTGAGACTTGCGACAAAATTGGTGCTAATATTTAGGCCCTGAATATTTTCAGGATATCCCTGCTTCAGCACAGGTGACAGTCATAATGACTGAGCCACCAGTGCTGAAGGAGGGATATCCTGAAAACCTGGCCTGTTGGTGGCCCTTGAGGACTGGAGTTGCCCCCCCCCCCCTGATATAGGGGAGATACATAGACCTAGCGATTTTTCTGTATGTGCATATGCTGAGGTATCATAAGCCATCCCTGTTTTCCATGGAACAGCAGCTGTACGCTGCAATGTCCAAATGGTGGGTAATTGACACCAGTGGATGAATTCACTTAGAACCAGGGGGTAAGTGTAAGGGGAAGGATTCAAAGACACCTGGCACAATGGGACGGCAGTAACCACTAATAGCTGGGATCCCACTGGGCTCTGCTGGCTGAGTTCCAACCAAGGAAACCACTACTCTACAACATACAGTAGGTGTGATTGCTATTATCCCTGGCTAACAGCCATTCATTTGAGCAATAATGGCTATTCCAATATATCCCTAACTATGTGTTCTGCAAACAGTGTATTTCCCTATCTAAATCTTCGATTCCCCTCAAATATCATAATATAGCACATTATGTCATCGAGGCACATGGTCCATGGGAAATCTCCACCTTTTAGTCCCGCGTTCTTCTTGTACAGATGTATCTTGAGTACAATTTGCATGTCCATTTGGCGTTCGGGTAATTGGTAGGTGCCCTACAAGAATATGTTCCAGCTAATATCATACAGCTCCCACATACAAAATACTTGAATGCCAGGGATACTTTGGGACACGTGGGGAGCTTCGCCCCAAAGGAGAAGTCCAGTGTCTTTTACAAGGAAGGGGTAAGCTCCACGCCAGACTTTGACCTTCTGAGGCCCTAAGCTATGTCAAGTTTAAGAGGCCCAAAAAGTGAGAAATAGATGTATTATTCTGACTGAAGGAACCATTGAAAATCTAAAGATGAAACTGAAAGCATTATACTAGCGTTGTAATATAAAGACATGATGGTGTATAGCTAAAATGCAGTGTTTGCACATCCCATTCATTTTAATATTAAAACATTTTCTTGCGGGATTTTTGGAGACCAAAGTCATCGCCGATGTCTTCAAAAGACAAGCTACGAAGTTTGTCACTTCTGATGCACGTGATGCTTAGGGTCATATTTGAACACAAATATCCATATTTATAGAGAATCTTCTTTTTCCCCATACCTTCTTTATTTCTCATCCAATTTCAAAGCTTGAAATGCATTCATTTTGTTCTATTTCTGAGGCCCCCTCACATAGTGAGACCCTCAGCTGTAGCTTAGTTAGCTTGTGCGTAAATCTGGCGCTGGGTAAGCACACGAGAGGGCTGAAGCACTAATTCCACACACCACGGCGTCCTTTTCAAGATGTCATTCTCGCACCTCCACACTCACCACCAAGCAAACATGAAAATCTGCTACTGTTCTCCCCTCGCGTTCCATTTTCTTCCAATCTGAGAGCCATTTGTGAGTATAATTGAAAATTAGCAGTGCAGCTGTTTGAAGAGAGTAATTTATCACGGCACATTGTTCGTTCCTGACACTTTAACCCTGGCTATAACAAGGCAGTGGTTGTTGGGGGCTGAGCTACAGAAAGTGATTCTGCTGCAATGCTGCTTTTCTCCTGCTTTGTTGCTAATTGTAGCCTCTTTTTCTCCATTGAATTGAGAGTTGAGTAAAAGAGCTTGTTTGCTCTGTACAGCCAGGCTGCCGGGGCTGCTTGGGCTATTATCACAAGATACTCTTGATCTTTTGAAAAGCAGGAAATAGAATTTTTTTCTCCAACAGGGAAAGTAATTTGCGATGCGTCCATTAGTTCTTCATTAAAGCCAGATTAAATTGCACGGCAAATCACATCTGTGTTTGGATGATTAAAGGGTGGCATTTTAGAGGCCAAAACTAATTACTAGTCAAAATGAATGGGAGTGAAAAAAAAAACAGTCATGTTTTTACATTAGATAGTGTGGTTCGTAATTAGATTCAAGCTAATTCCACTATTTCTTCTCTTTTAATGAGACGAGGCTGTCCTCGTCTTTTTCTAGGCCATGCTAACAGCCCCAAATGTATAATTTTGATAATACTAAGAGTTTACTTTATTAAAATGTCCTTGTTACCAGCCACAAGCGAGTGGTCTGTAGTGGTACTTCATAAAAACAGGGGGGCTATCCACTCTCTGTGACGAAGGCTTGCACCAAAAGGTGACCTGTGACAGGGGTCACAAGCGCATCCTCTCTGGGTAATTCCACCGACACCCCCGTCCGTGGGTACCGGTGCCCTGGGCAGACCATATCAAGCTGCCGCAGAAGTACCATAACACAGGGGACCCACAGGCCGATCACCTGCCGATTGCCTTGTAACTGGTCCCTTAATTATTAATGTGTTAAAAGACCTGGTCTACCGTGACAGGCTTTTTTCTTTACCCATGACAAAATCTAAATGGATCATTATAAGAGATTAAGGATAATATATATATATATATATATATATATATATATATATATATATATATATTTTTTTTTTTTTTTTTATATATACAAAGGAAAGGGTTCTTTACAGTAAGGGCAGTTAAAATGTGGAATTCATTACCCATGGAGATTGTGATGGCAGATACAATAGATTTGTTCAAAAAAAGGTTGGACATCGTTTTAGATAGGAAAGGTATACAGGGATATACCAAATAAGTAAACATGGGAAGAATGTTGATCCGGGGAATAATCCGATTGCCAATTCTTGGCATTAGGAAGGAATTTATTTTTCCCCTTATGAGACATCATTGGATGATATGACTCTGGGGGTTTTGTTTGCCTTCCTCTGGATCAATAAGTAAATATAGAAAAAGTATAAAGTATCTGTTGTCTAAATTTAGCATAGGTTGAACTTGATGGACTGTAAGAGGAACGCGCACAGAAGTATGCAAGGGAGACATGTTATGGTGAAATTAAATAAGGCTTTTATTGCGCCTGTTTCCTTAACATCAGAAAAACATCCAAACAAGGGGTCAAACAAAGCTTCTATTCACTTGGGAGTGTTTCTAGTGAAACCTATGCAGTCCACAACTCCCTTTAGATAAGCATGTCTCCCAGCCCAAAACATATATCTCGGTATGAGCAGATATACCAAAAGTCTTATAAAAGAAAGTCTTATCTGTTTCTCATGGTTGGAGGGAAAGTCTTCTCTGTTCCTGGGTTGCTGCCTTTTTCCTCAGGTTTTGTCAGCATTCAGGTTTAGAGGTGTTTCCCCTGTGTCTTGCAAGCAGCTCTGCTGTTTCTTCTGGCAGGCTTCAAGACATCTGTCCCCATGGTCAGTCTCACAAGTTGTGAGACTCAGGAACAATCTCACTTCCTGTCTCAAAAGGCATGCTTTTCTAAGAAGCTAATCAGGCAGGTGGTGTTGGATAATTGACTACCAGCACACTGCTGGATTAGAGGCACATTTCTTGAACAGGGATAACTCCCCTGTTACATACCTCCCCTGTTTTTGGGAAGCTCGGGCTTGCCACGGCCAAAGCCCATCCTTCCACTCTCATTCTAGATATCTCTGTGACTTGAATGAGAGTGGATGGAGGAAGAGAACCTTCAGTCCCGCTGGGATCAGAGCCCTTTCTCCAGTTCATTCGTGTCTCCTCCCGAAGGTGCTTGAGATCAGCACTCCTTAGTCGCTCGAGGAGGACTTTTTCTAAGTATAGTTTTTTTGCTACGTGCGCGGTCATGAGATTTCCCTCGCGTCTGGTGCTCGTTTTATTGTAGGCAGACTGTATGGCAGCAGTTGCAGAGCGTTTTAAAACAGCCCTTTGAGTTTTCCGCTCTTGGAGCTGTCTCTCTGCACTTTTTCCACTTAATGGAGTTGCTAGTTTAGCCACTTTGGAATTAATTTGCAAATCCATATCCACTTCCAGAGAATGTCCCATCTTTACAGCTTCATCAGCTAAGGATTCTTCTGGTTTTAATTCAGCACGTGTACCTTCTTTTATTGCCTGTTGGGTGGCTGAAGTTTTTGCTACTGCTTGTTTAGGTGGTTCAAATTTTGCAACCTTGTTTTTCAGACGAGCGGTATTCCCAGCTCTCACTGTACCCTTGTCTTCATGGGTTTTTGTGGCTGTGGGATACTGACGCTTAGTAAGGGTCAATACTTGCCCTTGTAGAACTGTAATCTCATCCGCGAGAGATCCCTGTTTTTTGAGTGCGTCTTGCAAGTCTCTTCTCAGGGAATTTATCTGCACCCTTTGTTTTCTCTGAGCTTGCTTCAACATTTTCACTGCATTGTGAAGCACTATGAATTTCTTTGCTCGGGTGACAGTTACTTGTCTCAGTTTCTGGACCTTCTTGTGCTCCCTTTTGTGCCGGATCACCTGGGTTCTAAGCTTGGCCTCTAGTGATGCTTTGGTGAGGCTCAGGGTAGCCTTCAGTTTCTCATGCTGCATTGCGGGGACATACTGGGTAACCAGACATTCCTGCAGCACCTGTATTTCTTTAACAGCCTGCAGATTGTCTTCCTGCAGAGTTCGCTGCTTCTCCTCGGTCATCTGGAGGTGCGTACGCAGACCTTGCAGTTGGTTCTGCAGTCGGTGCTCTGCTTCAAACTTCTCACCTTCCAAAAGTCTATTTATTTCTTTAAGCTTGTGCAGCCTTTTATTCTTTTCCTTGACGTCGTCTGTCAAATGAAAATTTTCTTCTTTGAGTTTTAAGTTTTTTCTTTTTAATCTTAAATTTTCTCCTTTTTCAGTCTCTGTACTATTCAGGGCCTCCTTGCAGTCCTCCTTCCATTTACGCGCAACTGCTTTGAGAATGACAGTCTCCTGGCGTGAGACTTCCTTCTCTAGGTTGAGGGTCTGAAGCTCCTTCTGAGAGACTTTGAGATCTGGATTAAGATTGAAAATAGTTTCTTTAGAAATGTCCAGCACCTCAGTGAGACTGTGTAGTTCCTTTCTGGAGACGTCCAGGTCTGTGCGGCAGCTGTTGGTCTCATGATGTGAGGCATCCAGTGCTCTGCGGAGTGTCTGAATCCTCTTTCTGAGATCTCCACTCTGTCCGGACACGGTGCCCCTCCTGTGTGAGGGCATTCAGCTCTATGCGAAAGTGTGAACCGCTTGCTGAAAGACGTCATCCTCTTCAGTGCCTCCTCATACTTCCGGTCAGCTTAGGCCAGCCCATTTTATCGATTGGCTCGCTTGTCTCATCCATGGCGAATATTAGCCGTTTGCTGTATCTAAGCTCAGTCTTGATATCATCCAAGTCTGTCCTAGCCAACGATACAATTGTGAGCACCTCTTCTGTAGCTTCACGTTTTTTTCCTGTAGCTCTGTTAAGCCATCTTTCTTTGTTTCAATTGTTCATGGAGACATCACGGCGCTCTCAGGGCTGGTCACGGGTCTCACTCACTGTTCTGGTCGCCTTTCCACCTGATGGTTGTGTTGAGGGTTCTCACTGTTGGCACCGGAACAGAGCACTCACTTTGGGGTACCGGACTTTGTCTGCCTTGGGCCCTCTTCAGATTTCGTTACCGAGGACGAATCTCAATTTTTCTCTAGGCCTGTCATGGCAACTCTGTCCCCTTTTGTCCCACGAATCTGCTGGACGGTGTCTGTTTCTTTCCACGGTAAGTGGAAGAACCCCGCGTTTTCTTTTTTCCGCCTTTTTCTTTTGGATGACTCGTCCTCCGGATAATACTGGGTCTCCTTCTTTATTTGTACGTCTCAGCAGCTTCATTATATACCCAGGCTTTCTTTTGGCAGTTGCTTAGCTGACAAAAATATTGGGTGATCCCTGCTCCCCTCCCTCTTTCTCTTGATGACCATATCTCGTCATCATCGAGAGCAGGCTTTCTGTTTGTGCCGATTCATGGCCCCCCCACCATTCTTTGGGTGTTTCTGTGGGTGTGACTCGGTTCGTGTTCCCTCCGTAAGGATGTCTTCCTCTTTATTGGACTGGAAGGGCCACTCTCTCGTGGGGTGGGGTCATTACAGGAACGCTGGATCTTGTTCCTCCATTTGGGCTCATCAGGGTGTATTGTTCTTCCTGACCTCAGGAGGCGCTATTGCAAGCTGTTGCCCCTGTATTTTCAGACCCCCACATTGTGTATCCTACAAGTGGGCATATTTTGCTTGAGAGGTCGGGCTCTCAAGTCATCTCTGTAGACTTTTTTCTTTTCTTCTGGGTAAGTTTTATTACATATCAGCATGTACTGGCATGCTTCTCTCTCTTTTAGGTGTAAAAAATTAAAACTGATGCGGCATTGCTAGGTAAAAATTCTATTTGCTTTACAACAAACCATTTCACTTGCTAGGTATATCCTTATTAGTATAACTAAAATGTGCGGTTGGCTAGTAAAATGCTTCTTTTTGCTTATCACAACCATTTACCTTGCAGTGGCAATACCCTCCACTTCAGCCAAATAATGTGGTTTCTGCTGTAGTTCAGTCTCACTTTGGTATTATGGCACTTCACGTCTTCACAACTTTGGGATACCTTGTACACAGCTCGCAATTCCTTTTTCCCAAGTAGGCCCATTTTACCCTCAGTATTGTTTACTGAAAATTGCATTATTTTCACACAATTTTTCTGCTATACTGCCATTCACAAACTGGTAGTCCTTCTCGTGTGGGCAGCCTTTACATGCGAATCAGTACCAGCTCGCGTGTCACCATCTGTATTCACTGCTTCACGAAAACATTTGAAACACCAAACGTCCTATCCCTTTAAAGGCTAACTTTACTTTCTTGAAACCTGACTCAGCTGGTAAGGAAAACCCATTTCAATGACCATATTACACGTATTATTTGTGGTAGACAAAAAAGGTTTACCTCTTCAGCACGTGTCCTCTCTCTCTCCTCTTGGAATTGGGGAAAGAGTCCTGTTGGTTTTGGTAGTTTTAGTGCAGTGTATGATTTCTGGCAGGTGATGTGGTCCCTTTACTCTGGTCTCTGCTTCATGATTTTTGTTTTAGTTGCCTCATGCGGTTTGTAGGCAAAAAGTCACAAAAAATAATTCACCACAAACGTCGGCCCCTTTACTTCAGGAGGACCACCTCTCATCCCCTTTTAACCACCATATTCAAGAGGAACGCGCACAAGATATATGCAATGGAGACTTGTTATGGTGAATAAATAAGGCTTTTTTGCACCTGTTTTCCTTAAGCTCAGAAAACCATCAAACAAGGGGGTCAAACAAGCTTCTATTCACCTTGGAGTGGTTCGTATGTGAACCTATGCAGTCCACACTCCTTGAGATAAGCATGTCTCCCAGCCAAAACATATATCTCGGTATGACAGGATATTACACCAAAAAAATCTTATTAAAAGAAATTCTTACTCTGTTCCTCATGGTTGGAGGGAAAGTCTTCTCTGTTCCTGGGTTGCTGCCTTTTCCCTCAGGTTTTGTCAGCATTCAGGTTTAGAGGTGTTTCCCCTGTGTCTTGCAAGCAGCTCTGCAGTTTCTTCTGGCAGGTTTCAAGACATCTGTCCCCATGGTCAGTCTCACAAGTTGTGAGACTCAGGAACAATCTCACTTCCTGTCTCAAAAGACAGGCTTTTCTAAGAAGCTAATCAGGCAGTTGGTGTTGGATAATTGACTACCAGCAGTTAACCACCACACTGCTGTATTAGAGGCACATTTCTTGAACAGGGATAACTCCCCTGTTACATGGACATGCGTCTTTTTCAACCTCATCTACTATGTAACTATGTAACTATGTAACTATATAATTATATTAATGGATATCCAATACCAAACTGATCAAGCATTCGAATTATTGCCAAACCGACCCATCAGATAGAGCAAGGACAAAGTGAACGTACAGAATCCCAAAACGCACTTGATCCCAAGAGAGGAGTGGAAACAAAGTAAATGTATTAAAGGTGAGATAATCATTAAGCTGATATGAGACCTTTTGTATGTTAATTTGCTAATAACTTGAATATTTGTATATGTGCTATGCCATTGTGTGTGTGTGTGTGTTCTTAATACAAATCTATAGTCTTGTTTTTTAATATTCACTATATATATATAATCCACAGAAGCAGCCGGCACTCCACTTGCAAGTAGAAAAAATTGGGTGCTTGTCCCATATAAAGCAATAATAAACCATACGATACCGTTTGAAGCACGAGATCAGGAGACAGCACTCGGTAGTTTTGATACAAGTTTTTTGTATTGAAAAAAAGTCACATAAACCGACGTTTGGGTCCCCCCCGTGGTGCACCACCTTGAGAAAGGTCCCACTGGGGACAGAAACATCGGTTTATGTGTCTCTTTTTCAATATAAAAACTTTGATCAAACTACCAGAGTGCTGTCTCCTGATCTCGTGCTTCAAACGGTATCGTATGGTATATATATATATATATATATATATATATATATATATATATATATATATATATATATATATATATATCTATTCTAAAGGAAAAAAGAAAGGTGCACAAATATAACTAACAAACAGTAACCTGTGTATAAGTGGATGCTGCCACAATGTAAGGAAAACACACAATTCCAATATATAGAAGGGTAAAGAAAAAACAAAAGGCGCAAACCACTGACCACAATGCTTAAGTTACTAAAAATAACAATACAATAATGAGGCAATGAAAGTCCAATCTGTAGAATCCTGGATTGAGTGGGATCTATAAATGAAAAAGATAGCCAAATATGGAGAAGTAAGTATGTATTAATGACACACAGAGTAAGCACAGATCCTACTTACGAAATCACAGAGTAAAATGTGCATGTCAGGATAAAAATCCTTGTGTGGAACTGTAATACAGGAACTGTTAGCCACAATTATTCCCCTTGGGGAATTACTATCTACAGATTCCAGGGGATGCACGCCCACGGAAGAACATCAGGCTACTGCATGTGAGTTACCTTTGATTGTGGTTACTGAGATTTATACACATGGTATATGGCAGCGCTTGAGATGCAGTCCTACTCGGAAGTGATTTAGTGGGGTTGTTTTATATCTCCCATCTACAGCACCTACCAGGACTTGATACATGTTTCTCATAGCTTAGCGCTTACCTGTGTACACCAGCACTCACTTATATTGCAGACTCCTGTTTGAGGAAGTTCTTCAATCAAGATAACCTGTATTATTTGTATCATTCAGATCATTAGTTACCTCAGTCATTGGAGCACTATTTACTAGAACTTTGTTCTACAAACCTAGCCGCAGGAATCACTCCAAAAGACGCACTCTGGTTCCAACATCAGTATATGTGGATCTCCTCCTCCTCAGCTCCTCGGCTGGAAATCTCGCGATATTTGCGTGATGACGCTCCGCTTTCGCTTCTGAGTAAACAGAAGCTCCTCTGTGGGTGAAATCAGCCACAAATGCCGCTAATAGTGGTTACAGAGTTCCAATTGCCTTGAATAAGGCATACAGTCCAGCAAGTATATAAAATCCAAGGGACAAGGTCAAGACAACCTTACCTCAATAGGTAAGGTTGTCTTGACCTTACTTCACCATATTTGGCTATCTTTTTCATTTATAGATCCCACTCAATCCAGGATTCTACAGATTGGACTTTCATTGCCTCATTATTGTATTGTTAAGTAACTTAAGCATTGTGGTCAGTGGTTTGCGCCTTTTGTTTTTTCTTTACATATACATATACTGTACATATACACACACACACACACACACACACACACACACACATAGTGAATATTAAAAAACAAGACTATAGATTTGTATTAAGAAAAATGTTTGTCTTTAAAGCTGCAGTTCAAGCAATATCCTATTTTTAATGTATTATAATGTAACAAGCAACCATTTACAATGTCACATCCCCTTCCTCTTCGGAAACCGACTCTGACACACCCCTGTTTGAGCCCTGCCCTCTCTCTAGCAGTGCACCAATTGTATCTAGTGACTGCCTGGTCACATGATCTTCCCCACAGAACTTTGCATCTTTGGTCCTCTTCTACTGCACTGACAGCCATTTAGTGAACCCCCCGAGCCGAATCTTCACCGATTGATCACAGAAGAACGGATCGATTGGCAACTGCTGCTTTAAAAGCTTTAACATAAAATAAAACCATTGCCAACATGCCAACAATATTCTACCTCTTGAACTCTCTTGGGTACAGAAGAGTGTATGCACCACTCTACGTTCTCGTGAATCTTGATCTGCCATTAGCACCAACTTGAAGCTGGAGGCCCTACTTGAAATTATATTGGCAATAAAAATGAGTTTATGACAAACATGTTTTTGACTTCAAAATCAGAAAACGGAGGCAGAGTTCGGGCACTGAGAAAGCCGAGAGCAAGGGCAGCAAACACATTTCTTTTGCTTAGGATCCTATTAACACTACTTCAGCATATTTTCTACAATGGTCCTTAAGCACCTGAGATTCTCAAGCGTGAAAGGTGCAGCCACTGAAAAGCCAATGAAGAAATGTTAGTACTTTATATGTAAAAAAAGAAAGAACAACTTATCAATATCTGTTTTATACATAGGTGCACCAGGACACATTAATTCGTTAGGCTGTGGCCATGTTCGGCGAGAGCGCGCGGAGGAGTGCGCATGTGGTACCATCCCAATGCCTTAAAGCAATGATCGCAGCCATAGACAGCGCGAGGGGTGCGCGCGAGGAATCAGTTACATTTGATTCCAGGGCGCGACGGCCAGGTCATGCGAGCCGTTCGCCTATTGATGGCGAACCAGCTCCGTGACATCACGGCCACGCCCCCCCGACAAACACGCCTCCCCGTTTCATCTACCCTGGGCTCAAATCGCTGGAGCTAAAAAGCGGGTGACGTCATGCGCACTTGAAGAAGTGGTGCTGATTTCTTCACCAAATCTATTGTGAGCGGCGGTGGATTTGGCAGTTAATACCCGATAGGGTGGCACAGGACTTGAATGACATTCTCTCATCTGCATCTCTGTTACCACACACAGTTTTTCAGTGGTCTTTACAGATAAACAGAATAGAGTCTACAGCTTTCAAACTTAATAATAATAACAATATTTTTTTCCCCCTATAGATCAGGGGTGACCAACTCCAGTCCTCAAGGGCCACCAACAATTCCGTTTTTAAGGATTTCCCGGCTTCAGCACAGGTGACTCAATCATTCCCTTCTTCAGCACAGGTGGCTCAATCAGTGGCTCAGTCTTCGACTGAGCCACCTGTGCTGACGCAGGGATATTGTCAGGGATTGGACTTCGGCTGAAGTGGATCCCAGTGGCAGGAACAGCACGGAGCGAAGTAGGGGTCACAAGCAGAGATCAGAGGCAGGCGGCAGATAGCGAAGTCAGGTAACAAGCAGGGGTCCGAGGCAGGCGGCAGGTAGCGAAGTCAGGTAACAAGCAGGGGTCCGAGGCAGGCGGCAGATAGCAAAGTCAGGTAACAAGCAGAGGTCGGCAACGAGGAAACTGGAACAGGATGATAGCAATAGCTAGCACAGCAGTAAACACAGGAACCTTGCAGGAGCTAAGGAACCAGTATAAACAGGCAAAGGAGGAACAGGAAAGGGAGGTTTATATAGGCAGGCTGAGAGGTGGAGCACAGGTGCAGAGGTGTCAGGAATCAGAGTCTGGAATGTTCCTTAGTTTAGCAGCAGCAATCCCGGTGGACAAGTATAGGTACTGCAGGCTAGAACAAGACATTGAGAGTGGCAGCAGTACCGGTGGCCAAGCATGGGTACAGCAGACTAGAGAATATGACCGATATCTTTAAAACATAACCTGTTGGTGACCCTTGAGGACTGGAGTTGGCCACTCCTGCTAAAGATAAAGCAACTCACCAGGTCACAAGGAGAGCTGGCGCTGCCATTCGAACCGGGTTTACACACATCAGAGGCTGTACTAACCCCTAAGCTATTCTGTCAGCCCGCCCCACCCTACCACACCTCTGGTTCTCAATGTCTACATGTGTCAGTCCTTCCTTTACTAGGATTGGGATTGTATGTATTCATGTATGTATGTATGCATGTATGTATGTATGTATGTATGTATGTATGTATGTCTTTATTTATATAGCGCCATTAATGTACATAGCGCGTCACAGCAGTAATACATGTGACAATCAGATAAATAACAAATAATACAAATAACAGAACATTGGAAAAAGTGCTTCAGACATAAAAGTTAACATTTAGGAAGAGTCCCTGCTCCGAAGAGCTTACAATCTAATTGGTAGGTAGGAAGAACGCACAGAGACAGTAGGAGGGATTTAGTGCAGCTGCTAATCATTGTAGTAGAGAGACCGGTGTGGTCATATAGACAGATACTCTTCTTATATCGTGGTAATTAGTCCTTAAAACTACAGCTAAATATTACTTCGAGTGCAGAACACATGGTAAAGAGTTGGATAAGTTACAAGAGTAAACATTGAGTTGTAAAAAAAGACAGTATTGCTGGATATCAGTTATCCTTCAATGAAGAAATGCCTGGAAACGTTCCCTTAGTAAGAAGAATTGCTCTTGGGTTGGAGCTTAAAAAAGATGAATGACCCATTTAATAACATCTAGTGGTCTCTTGAGTATTAATTATTGATTTGCCTGTTGATCTACTTTCCGGGCAGACATATGTTTTGGGGGATGCATCCTGCTGTGAATTCATGTAAATGTTGCCCGTCTTATGCATTCTTGTGGTTACTGAGTTGCCTGCTCTGTTATAGGCCTTGTCCTCAGTGATCGCGACCGCACACACGATGGCGCACACAAGAGACGGCCCTCTATGGGGCTGGCCCCAGGCAGTCCGTGCGCGCCCCTGTACAAAGCGTGATGGCGTGGCCACATTTTGAAAAGTCAAGAAAATTGACTTTTTGGCGCGGTGTCCGAGCGACGGTCACGTCACGGCGGCGGTTCAGCCAATGAGGGCGAGCCTGTCACGTGACATCATGGCCACGCCCCCGCCACGCCTCACCCGTCGTGAGTGATCTGACGTCCTCAGATCGATCGGGCGAAGGCCACGAGCTCCGCCAGTTACTCAGATGCTCCGTTGCTTGCGCATGCGCACTCACTGGGGTCGTAGCCTTATAAGAAGTAATGTGTCTCCATGGATCATCAAGATCTGCAATCCTTCCTGAGCTCTAAACTGTCTTCTCTATCCTCTCCCGAACTGGACAAGCTTCTCACCACCTACAACTCTTTCCAAGTGCCTGGACCTGCATGTTTCCGTCTTCTGCGGCCCCCTCGCCACTCTAACCTTCAACCCCGGCTCAATACTCAGACACGCTTCCTACGTTCCTTCACTCGCTCCCTCTGAGCCTCTACAGAGGAAGTTTTGCACTCTTGCATATTTCCTCCGTTACAAATGCCCCCTGTCCTGTTACAGCTCAGGACTATTTGTAGTAAAGCAAACTTATTTCTCTACGCTTATCAACACTCCATTGATAGGTTTGCCAGGTGTCCAGAAGTGAACAGGGCTGTCCTGTATTTGGACACATTGTCCAGTAAACAATTTAGAGGCAATACTGGACATGCATGTGTCCAGTATTACCTCTCTGGACATAGTGATCTAACCGGCTTGGGGGGGCCGTGGGATTTCCCCGAGCAGGGAGAGGTCTTCGACTGAACCACTGATGGAGCCACCTGTGCTGAAGCAGGGATATCCATAAAAGCTGGCCTGTTGGTGACCCATGAGGACTGAGTTTGAGACCCCTGCCCTAAACCATGCACTCAAATGTACCCCTACTGTTTCTGCCAGCTGAATTGTACGTTTTTCAGGGCACGGACTCTTTTCTCCCAGTGTTACATGTCTATCAGAATTATTGTCCTATTTAGTCTTTTTGTAAATGTAAGTTTCTTGCTCTTGCTGCTTTTTGGTCGCTGAGTAGCCTTTGGCATGTGTACACAGGTCCATCTTTAATTTAAACAACACCTTAGGTCATTTTAAAGTATACCAAAGAGACCAAGAGTGTCAACCACTCTATAGATTACAATGAGGGCATCTCCAGAACTTGTCCAATTAGTATATATTTCAGTTATGTCTCATGGTGACGTCGCATCAGTAATGCTGTTGACAAGATCTGCCAAAAATAGAGATTAAAGAATGTCCAGGCTTACAGTATGTGCCTAAAACAATACAAATGAATGACCTGCACATATATGAAAATTTGATATGTGAAAGTAACATTATACATGCACTGTAGGTCTCTCTGAAATGTGACAAATGTTTGCAGATGTTATGGGTCTCCAACTCATATAAGCCTGTTCCCCTAAAGCAGGGGTGCGCAAACTGGGGTCACAGAGGCCCTGCGCTCCTCGTCAAAGCATTTAAATGATATGCCGGGAGTCCGCGCAAGGCCTCTGTAACTCACTTACTCAGACGGCTTCAAGCGTCACGTAGTCAAATGACGCGTGGGTTCACGTGACATCACATGACCCCCCCCCTTGACGTCATTTAACGCTTGATACAAGGTAAGGGGGCGCGAGCAGTGGGGGAGAGCAGGCAGGTGCAGGACAAAAAGTTTGCGCACCCTTGATCTATAGTATCTAATGATATTAACAAGTGGACACGTTTATAGTTTGAAACCCGTTAAAGCTGCAGACCAAGCAATATCCTACATGTTTTTTTTATTTATTTTTTAAATAAATCAGTTCTGTACTATGAGAAAATACTTGTAGCATTTAAAAAAAAAAAACAACAACTCTGAATAACTTTTTAACGTGTTATAATGTAACAAGCCTTTTTTGTTTCTATAGCAACCATTTACAAAGTCACAATGAGTGCAGAAAACTCCTCTGCAGTCATTTAGTGAACCCCTGAGCCGAATCTTCGCCGATCGGTCACAAGAGAACAGATTGATCGGCAACTTAGCTAATTACTTATCATTGTGTGGATTGTATTGATGCGCATATTACAGGGGAAATAAATAAATAAAACGGCAGCTGAGACTGCTGCTTTAATACAATATAGGCCTTATATGTAAGTCACATGTGACCACTGTCACTGGCCACACACTGTACCGGCGGCCTGCTGGCCAAATGCATCCTGCAAATGACCTTGATGTGGTCTTTAAATGCATCTAAAATAACATTGCAATGAGCTTGTGGCCGTTCTACTCCTACATATTTCTGATCCAGCCCTTTTGGAGAACTAGTTGAAGATCCCTGTTGTAGAGTGCCTGATTTCATGTGATACGCCACCATATGGATAAAAGTAGTATTACATTTCAATTCTAACTAAACTCAAGATTAAAAGAGAAATTCATGCACTTTTTTTTTATTTATTCTTTTTTTTAAAGCTAGGATTGAAGCAGGGGGATCTCTGGAGCTGAACCCCATTAATCTCCGCTCCAGGAACCCCCTCACATCTCGGGGTGCCGGTGTCTCGGCAAAGTTTAAAGCTCCCGCTTCACGCGAGCCAATAGGAAGCCGAACCTGATGATGTCACAGCTTCCTATTGGCCCGCAGGGCGCGGGAGCTTTGAAACTCCGCCATTATGTGAACCCTGCTAGCCAAGTAGAGGGGTTACTAGCACCCCCTATCAAGGTCTGTATCTCCAGAAGCAAGGGGTCCCTGGAGCTGAAATTAATGGGGGTCCGCTCCGAAGACCCCCTGATTCAATACTATGTTAAAAAGGAGGGCAAATGGACTGCTACTTTAAAGATTTCAATTTTAAAATGTATTATGATAGGCTTTTAAGCTTTTTAGTGTCATGCTCTCACATCCTGCTCACCGCGTTATTTAATTTAATTGCTGACATTATATGGTCAATTGGTCTAATTAAATGACATTAATAATAATGCAAAAAAAGAACATTTCCCAATGGGACTCAAAGAGCTTCACACCTAAGGAAAGGAGGTAGCTTAGTAATAAGCAGCCCTCTTTTAAGTGAGAAAGACCGTTTCAGACATGTCTGACCTTGGACAAGTTGCTTCAATTCTCGCACCAAGAATTCAGCTTCATTGAATGTATTATTCTTGTTAATTCTATGTACAGTAGAGGGCAGCTCCAGCAGAGTGGAATGGTCTTTCAGAGAGGGTGAACCCTGCACGTCTGACAGGCTTGTGATGAAAGATTTTAAGGCGTGAGAGAAATGTTTTAATACATGATTTTAATGGACAGATAAGGTCCCTAATTGTTCATTGTTCCCATCGGATAAAAAGCTGCAATTATATAATTTTATATATATATATATATATATATATATATATATATATATATATATGTATGTATGTAGAGGTATCTGTACTGTGTTAGCCGAGCTTAATAATCAAATATATACATATATATATATATATACGCACGCACGCACGCACACACACACACACACACACACACACACACACACACACACACACACACCGTTTATAATAAAGGCAGGTTAAGAAAGTTAATACAAGTTAATTACAAATAATAATAATAATTAACAAAATCCTCCAACCTCTGTGGGGTTGAGAAAGGGCACAAAACATCGCCCGCCGGAACCCTCCTTTTCGGTGGTTGTACAATGATGCAAGTGAACTTTTAAGACTTTTTGTTTAGAAGGATAATTCATTAAAATAAAATATTTGGGATTTCACCTGAGTGCGGGAGGATTTTGTTTTTTTCAGGATGTTCTCACACTGGCTAAGGTTGTAACTAACCTGATCTTACCGTGCACTCTAAAAACCTAAGGACCCTGGGAGCAATGTAAGTGTATAAGCAACCGTGCAGCTGTCTAACCAAAATGTTCCAATAATAATTGTGCTATATAGATATACATTAAAAAGCATAATAACTTCCAAACACCTGTAAAACAACATAAAGTTGACCTTCTGTTTCCATGTTCTATAATAGGAACAACATGTATATAAATTCCTCAGTTCTTTTATTTACTGCTGAGTAAATATTTGGCAAAAGTCAAATGGTACCAATTGCTTATCCCATGGTTTTTACATAATGTAAGAGTGCATCTTTTAAATTGATTCCCCAATTCTGTTTAAATGTTTGAATCATTTGTTATAAGATAGCAACAGACTGTATTAGGTTGTCATGTTGATTTGAGTTGAGAACGCCTATATGGATATCGTGTTGTGACTCCAGGTGGCAGCAATGTATCAGATGCTGAATAATACAGTTTTGACATTATGCACATCAATAAAGAGCTAGCATTCCATAAGTTAATGGTTTAATGACATTTTAATAAAGTATTAGATTGTTAGCTCTTTGGGGCAAGGACTCCTTTTCCTAAATGTTACTTTTATGTCTGAAGCACTTCTTCATATCATGTGTTGTTTGTATTATTTGTCATTTATATGATTGTTACGTGTATTACTGCTGTGAAGCGCTATGTACATTAATTGTGCTATATAAATAAAAACATACATACAAAGTTTACCAGGTGGTGATACTGAAAGCATGGTGGCAATAGCCTAAAAAGCCACTGGTCTTTGCATCTGCCTTGCATCCTATTAGCAGTTCATTCCTTGTGACCTAATAATAATAATAATAATCTTTATTTCATATAGCACTTTTCTCCCAATGGGGCTGAAAGCGCATCACAATTAGGCTGGGGCCATAGAGGGGGTAGCAGGGCTGAGGCGCGCTGACGCTGAGGCTCGCCTGCTGAAATCTGCACGATTTCATGCCCATGAAGGCGAGCCAGCGGGCGCGATCGGGTGGCGGGGGGAGACTGAGGGAGGCGGGGCAGTGACGTCGCTGGGCCAATCGCCCGCGACGCACCGACGTCAACGTCACGGCACCGTGACCTTGACGCTGCTCCGCGCTGATTGGATGTTTTCAGCCGACAGCGCTCTGAAAAACAGCTTGGCTGTCGGCTGAAAAATCCAGCGCCTCAGCACGCCTGCGGACGCTCGCGTGAGCCCCCTCTAAAGACATCCTCATGGAGGATGCATGGGCTCAGCGCGGAGTGTCCGCACGGCTCAGCGCGGCCTCCCCTGCAATGGACTCGGCCTTACAGTATAGCCCAGATGAGTTTACAAGCTATGATTTTGGTGCCTGAGGCACAGGGAGATAAAGTGACTTTGCCCAAGGTCACAAGGAGCTGATGCCGGGAATTGAACCAGGTTCCCCTGATTCAAACTCAGTGTCATTGTGTAGAGAGTCAGTGTCTTTACTCACTGAGCCACTTCTTCTCCAAACATACCAGATACCAAAAATTAGGCTGCCATCTTTTTTTGCTGCAGGGATTGAATATGTCTGTAAATTCTGTTTAAAAAAAACCCCATGATAAATCCCAGATAACACTGTCAGGCTGAATACCATGTGAGTGGTCATTTCTGTGCATATCATGAAGCAACGTGACAATTCTACTTTTTCTTAACAAGATGGGACAATTACATCTACCTTTTCAAGGAGATAGCAACTGATGGGCACACGTAGAGAGCTTCAAAGGAATGAAGATCGGTCATAGTGTCTTTGGGAGGATCAATACAACGCTAAGGAGAGGATTCAGAAAGCTCCAATACGGGTATCAGAGCTCGATCGGTGGTAACTGACATTCAAGTCAATGGCAATTAACACAGATCAAGCTCTTTATCGGAGCTGCATGAATCTCTCCCTAAGAGGGTACCATCTGCTTTTGTCATCGATGGTGAATAGATGAAAACATTGCATGCTGGATCGGAGTGTGATACCCCGCATCATCATTTAGTGAATTCTGGGGTCCATGTGGTTTAATTGACATGGGAAAATTAAGAAAATGGATGGCAAAAATCATGAATGCATCCCATTATCATATGCATGTTATGTAACTCCTCCCCAAACGTATCTTACTTGATGTAATGGATTTCCGTATTGCTACATCACACAAGTGGAATAAAAATGGAGCAAAGTACCTTGATTCATTAAAACATCCTCTCAATCAGTAGTGTTCAACCTCTTAAGAACAGTGCGGCACTTGGTCTTGCAGGACCTGCTGACAGAGGCCTCTCCCCAATGTTCTGCTGCTTTTTTTTGTAACAATATTATTTTAATAATAATAATTTTAATAATAATAATAATAACTTTATTTATATGGCACGTTTCTACCAATGGGACTCAAAGCGCTTCACAGTTGCAAAAAGGGAAGAAGAAGAAAACATTTAAGGTTACATCTTCCCCAGAGACATGGCACAATCAATATTTTGCTGCCCCTCTGGGGAAAGTTAGTTGGGCTTTGCAGCAAGAAAACTTGACGTAGCTCAATAGCAAATTCTAAATATTGTTTAGATTTCTTTTTAAACACTTTTCCTTTTCTCTGCTCTACATTTCATCACAAACCATATATTTTATGTTAGCCTCCTTCTGCAGATAGCATGTTTGAAGCGTAGCTGGGGTGAGCATAACATTTCAAGTGGGCCCATTTCAACGAGAACATTTATAAGATACTGCTCCATTTTAGTCCCATCCTTCGCCCCTACCCCTTACCTACTGCAGTCTCCCCAGAACTTCTCCTCATCCACTCATACATTCCTCCCATGACTGCTCCAGCCATGCAAGCTCTCAAAGCCTTCTGCAAACAGCCACAGAACAAGACTTCTGCAAAGTCTACAAGGTGCTGCCTATGTAGACCATTGCTTGCTTGGGACGGATGGACCAAGGCTAGGGCACCCAGCTATTGCCTAATATATGTATCCAGGACTATTGCCTGTTTTAAGTGATTCCTCATCTCCTTTTATCCATTGTCTCTGGTTTAGGAGAACTGTTTGTCTCGTGGCCCTAGGACATGGGTGTGTAAAGGGTCCTGCTGCCAGTGTGGAATGGGACGTTTGGCTGTGACCAAAACACTGCTGGCTTTTCGCCGCCAGAACACGTCGCCGCAGGGCAGCACGCCGCTGGACATTTCGCGGTGCACTCGACCCGATAAGCCAGATCTGCCAAAGCCGACCAGCCGCTCTGATAATCTAGGTCTGATAAGTGCATATTTAAATGTCCTGCATGGGACCGCTACACTGACTAGACTGTAATTTAATTGTCCAGCGCGGGGAACCCCAGGCGGAGGTTGTCGGGAACTGAGGCCTGGCGACCTTGGGTCCTGAAATCAATCCCTCCCGACTGGGAACCAGAATCCAGATAACAGCTCTCATCAAACTAGAGGACCCCGCTCTGGATATCATGCTGATAAATGCTAGGTCAGCCTTCCACTGAGCCAGGCAGGTGCATGAGACGATGGTCTTGGGTCTTTCACATCTAGTAATTATCACAGAGGACTGGCTAACTGCTGGGACCAAAATTCATTTGGTTGACCTGGTCCTTGATGGGTACTCTGTGTTGCATGATCCTAGGGAGGTTAAAGTGGGCGGGGATTAGCCATGATATTTTAGTCCAATCTTATCTACACCTCCGACCCTGGGTCCAGGGTGAAGTCTTTTGAGTATATGAGCATTCACTGCGCCATGCATGACAATCAAGCTTTGTATTTCACCTTGGTGTATCGGACGCCTAGACACCGGGGTGATTTTGTTTCTCAGTTGTTGGATGTGGTCACTCCCATATTACTGGAGTTACCTCACTCTGTGGTGACGGAGGACCTCAACATGTGGGTTGATGAACCATACAATGCTGAGGCTAGGGATCTTTTGGATACTATGGGATCCATGGGATTTAGTCAATTTGTGCATGGTCCGACACATGAGCATGGTCATACACTCGACTTGACCTTTGCGAAGAAGGTATCAATTGGGTAGGTGAATTTTTCCTCCTACCTATGTGTGGACAGAACATAGAGTGAGCCAGGCTCAAATTGGAGGTGCCCCACCACCCCTTAAATGGAGTGGTGGGTCCAAGGCAACTTGGGTATGGCCTAGGAGGCTGCTTGAGCCCATTAGGTTTAGGGCTGCCCTTGTGGCCCATCTGTCCTCATTTGTGCCGGACGACAACATCTCTGTCTGCATCGAGAAGTATAACTTTGCTCTCCGTGCAGCCATGGACAAAGTGGCCCTCTTCAGAGAATGTCTGCTCACAGATCCACAAGTGCACCATGGTATTCTTGCAACTTCCGGGACCTGCGGCAGGGTCTACGAAGGAAAGAGCGCTGATGTTTGAGAACCCACCTAGGAGGCTGACCGGACAGCCTTGAAGGTATGTAAAGCTAAGTTATGTATAAGCATATGGTCTTCAGGGTACAGAAAGCCCAGAGGAGCGACTCCACGAGGAATCATCCAGTGGAACTCTTCAGGATGGTAAGCAGCCTGGTTTGTCCAGACTGCTTCTCCATCATGGTTTGTCCAACTGAGGAGCGATGTGGTGAATTTCACCGATTTTTTGATGATAAGATCACATGCATCTTTGGCGCTATTCGTCCCTCGGTGGACCCCGTGGTCTGCCTCACCCCACAGGCAAAGCTTGTCTTGCAAGGAAAGAGTTCAGCATCATTTCAATCCCGGATTTCCTCTCAATCACGGCTGGGATGAACTGTACCACTTGTGCCCTGGATTCCTGTCCATCATGGCTCCTGAAAGAGACCATTGATGCAGTGGCTCCGTGGTTGGCTGCAGCTAAATCCTGTCAAGACTGAACTAATGATTATGGGTTCAGCAACTTGCCTGAGAATGGGACAGGGGGTTTGTGAGTTTCCCCTAATCAATGGTGTACAGTCGCTGCCTGTGTCCCAGGTTTGTAATTTTGGCATCCTCTTAGACCAGAGTCTTAACTTCCGTGCCCAAGTGGCCCCAGTTGTTGAGTCTGGGTTTTTTTAATCTGAGGCTGCTTCGGGAACTTGCATCCTCTCCTGTCATCATTGGACCTGGAGTCCCATGCCTTTGTGTCTACATGGTTGGACTACAGGTACGCCTTATATGCAAGACTACCAGTGTGCCTGATGCTGAGTCTCCCGCTTGTGCAGAACGTTGCAGCTCGGATACTGAGACATGTCTCTCACTTTGAGCATATCACTCCCATCTTATGCGATCTGCACTGGTTTCCAGTGATCTTCCGGGTTCGGTACAAGTCGCCGTAATGGCGCACCTCTCCATAGCAAGGGTATTGCACCCTAAGCTGGTTGGGCCTTCTCGTGCCCAGCTTCAGAGGTCTTGAACTTTACCACCTGCTTGAGGCGAGCGTGACGCCACACCAAAGCACGCGCGGATGCTTCCACTTTGGCCGAAGCCCAAGAGCGCCAGCCATCCGATCCTTTGTAACTAAAAATACCAGCACAATAGTGGGACTTTTCTATTAAAAAAAAAAAAAATGACACCTTACATTGTATTATAATATAGCAAAAACTTAACATGACAACATAAAATCTTTGAATACCTTACATTTTCTTCTCATTGAGTTGCAGCAAGAATACAATATCTGGGTTTAATGCTGCTTGCTCTGGCAGCGATGGGGTTCTGTAGGACATTTATCAACACCCCACACAAAAGTGAATAGCCTTTTGTATTTTCATTTCTTGCAGATATATACAATGAATATGTATGCAGACTTAATGACGTGCCAATGTTACAGTACAATAAAGGTGCCCAGTCCATGTAAATCTGATGTAACAGTGCCAGAAAGATGTATATTATGTTAATTCCCTGGTCACACACACACACACACACACACACACACACACACACACACACACACACACACCACACACAACACACCACACACCCACACACACACACACACAGAGAGACGCCTAGATAAATGACTCTAGCAATTGAATGTGCAGAGTCCTCCAGGATCTGACAAAGTCACATTTTACTTCCGTTTATTATTATTAAGCTGAGCGTATAACTTCTGATCTTCAGCAGACTTCAATGTTAAATCAAAATAAAAGCGTCCTTCCTGGGGTAATTGATTTTTTTTCTCTCTTAGAAGGTGCGTAGATACAGATGCAGCAGTTACATAAAAATCACAGGCGGTGGTGGGACATCATTGACGGTACATGGCAAGTGTCCTAATTGGAATGTGTTACATAGGACATTCCACTGCACGCTGGGCAAATGACCCTGAAAGTTTCAATGCAACTGTAATAAAAAGACAAAATTCAGAGGAAAAAAAATGATATTGTCAATATCTGATCTGGTATTCTTTTAAGCCAATGAGCAATCAGCCAGCAGGCTTTCAGGGTTTTCTTTTAACACATGGTCTTTTGGAAGTTGGAACGACATATGCATCTGCTTTTAAAGCTATTTCGAAAACCTCTGTTCTAACAACATCACACAGATCTGCCATGGTAGTAAGTTTCAAAAGAATAGAAGTAATGACATGGAACCAGGTTCTACATTTTATTCCAACACTTTGGGAAAATTCCTATGAAACACGCATTCGACTTCAATTGGAATTTCTTTAAGCCCCGAAAAAAATGAGGAGGTGTTTGATCTCCAACAGACATTACAGTGAAAAGCAGAAATAATCTGGGGGAACGGTTCAGTTTCAGCAGGTTGCAGCCCTCTTTTCTGCCTGCACTTCAAATTTACATATCCATGTATTCCTAAGTGCCTTTTCAAATTATTTATACAGATATTTATTTATTTATCTCTCCGCACCCCTGCTGAGCAGTGAGTGGTTGGTAATTCATACATCTGTCTTTTTTCACACTCCTTATCTATTTGTCATGTCAATCACTGTCCTGCTGCTGAATAGAGAGATAGTATAATAATATTTAATGATTCTGCTGCCAAATTTTCACTCTGTTTTGCTTGGTGACCTATAGACTATTTTCTTGTTTGACAGAAATGCATTAGTATTAAGTTGTTGTAGGTGGCAGAGGAAGATAGTTCTTTCATGTTTGATCTTAAGTGTGAGATTCTCGATACTCCAAGCAGCTGCTCTACTCATATTTCATTATGCTCTTCTACCTACTGTAATGATTGTCCCTTTATCTTTGGAGCCTACTTTAATAAGACTGTCACGGTAGACCAGGTCTTTTCACACATTTATATTTTTGGGATCATTCAATAGGCAAAACAAGGCAGTGAAATAAAATGGGGTTTATTTGGATAAAACCTCGGAAATACAACAAAACACAAAATACAGAAATATACGCACTTACTGGGGTCTGGGGGTTGAGAACCAGCCTTTCCTAGGTGCAGGGCACCCGCTTGCCAGGGCTTACGCTGATCTGAACCTCGTTCCGGACGTCCTGGACCGAGATTCAGCAGAAACTCCTGACCGGGACCTAGTCTCGATACTCCTGGAACTGTTTTCAGCAGGAACTCCTGACCGCGACCTCTACATTCTCAAATGAGAACTTGTTCCTTGCGTCTGACTTAGTCTCTGCAGGGCAGACTTTCCTAGCTTCCAAACGAAGCAGGTTTCTCTGCTATTTGGAACAGAGCAACTTTGAAAAGCCGCCCTAGCTTCATCGACTCAAGCCACAAAATCGTATGGTTCTCTGACTGGGGCTTCTTCAACATACCCTCCGCTGAGCTATCTTCAGCATGGAGGAAGGGGGAGTGACCAATCAGAGCGTGGGAATGCCTCCCCGCCAGCCAATAGATACAGGGGCTCATCTCTGGGCTGACATCAGAGAAGGAGGCGTACCAAGCCGGCTCGAAAAGCCGGGTGAGCGGGAAATATGATTTCACCAAAGGGAGAAGCGCCAACGAGCTATATCTCCCCCAGCTAACTCATTGCCACCCGCTAGGCCGGCTTTACCAAGTCTGGCAGATACAAAAGGTGTCCCCACAGGGCGCCCTTTGTTCTCCGGACTTGACAATTCGCCCTTCCTCGCCCACCAAACGGTCGTCTCACATATTATTTATTTATTTATAAAATATTTTACCAGGAAGTAATACATTGAGAGTTACCTCTCGTTTTCAAGTATGTCCTGGGCACAGAGTAAAACAAATAGTACATGGTTACAAGTACAGATACATAAATGAACAGGGTATACATTATATACAAGACATTGCGTGCACAGTTAAAGAAAATATATATTATGAGCGTATGAAACAGTTACAGACCAGGTTAAAATGTGAGACAGCCTTAGATTTGAAAGAACTTAAACTGGTGGTGGATGTGAGAGTCTCTGGTAGGTTGTTCCAGTTTTGGGGTGCACGGTAAGAGAAGAAGGAACGTCCGAATACTTTGTTGAGCTTTGGGACCATGAATAGTCTTTTGGAGTCTGATCTCAGGTGATAAGTGCTGCAAGTGGTAGGGGTGAGAAGCTTGTTCAGGTAGCTGGGTAGCTTGCCCATGAAGAATTTAAAGGCAAGACAGGAAAGGTGAACTTTGCGCTTAGACTCTAGTGTTGACCAATCTAGTTCTTTGAGCATTTCGCAGTGATGTGTGTTGTAGTTGCATTGGAGAACAAAACGACAAATTGAATTGTAGAGGGTGTCAAGTTTGCTAAGGTGGGTTTGAGGAGTCAATAATTGGCATTAGCATCTGCTGTGCGATACGCTTTCTGACCAGGAGACTTAGGGAGGATTTGTTCCTGTAAAGTACCCCTAGTTTGGCATAGGTCTTGGTTGTCAGGGTATCAATGTGCATCCCGAATGTTAAGTGGGAGTCAAACCATAAGCCCAGGTATTTAAAACTAGTGACAGGTGTTAGGGTGGTGTTAGCGTTGGTTCTAATCTGGAGCTCAGTCACTGGAAGCTTTACAAATTTAGTCTTGGTCCCAAATACCATTGTTACAGTCTTGTCAGTGTTTAAAAACAGTTTGTTTTGGGAAATCCAGTTTTCGAGTCTCAAAAAGTCAGACTGAAGTATGTGTTGAAGGTCAGAGAGGCTATGGCTGTGTGCATATAGGATTGTGTCATCTGCATACATGTGTATTGTGGCTTCCTTACAAGCTGTGGGAAGATCATTAATGAACACTGAGAAGAGTAGGGGCCCCAGAACAGAGCCTTGCGGGACACCACAGGTGATATCCAGGGGGTTGGAGTTAGAGCCTGAGATGGACACATGTTGGGATCTTCCTGATAGGTAGGACTGAAACCAGTTTGGACATCCTCTCCTCTTTGAACTACAGACTCTATACAGATATGCCGGTGTCTATGCTGATGCCCTTTGGCCAAAGCGTCATAAGCCTGCATACCACATAAATATTATTTTTATTGAAGTATTTAAACTTGATACTTATTACTTTATATGTTTTGTCAATTAGATGTAGCATTGGGCACCCCTGTCTTTTGTTGTATACATTTGCCACGCCCAGTAGCACTCTTTTCGACATAAATATATGTAACCCTGTTTACCCCCCCCCCCCCCCCATCCTCTACGGTGGTGTCTTGGGCACATGGGGGCTGATTACATGCGGTGTGGTGCGTACCTGTTAGGAACAGGAGGGCCTGAGCTTCCCGCGGTTTTGTGGGGGAGCCAGGACCGGGCTTCTGGGGTGATAGCCTCCATGATCTCTTAGTGGTGCAGCGCCACCATCTTCTATACTCCCAGGGTAATGGGACAGGACTGGTATAGAAGAACCCCTCAGGTCCCAGGGTTATATTCTCTAAATCACACACAGTCTTTATGGGTGAAGAATAGTCTCTTTATTTGACAGAGCAACGATATCCCAACGATAAGGCTTCCAGCAGCCGCAATACAATCGCCCGGGCGGGGTATACACCGCTCACCTCCGCACCAAAGGCTTCCTCCTCTCCTTCCCTCCAAGTCACTCTTCCGACAGGATGGTCTGAGCTAGGGCTTCAATACCCCGTGGCCCACCTCCGAGGTTAGCCTCGAGGTGGGTCTTGAATTCTCCCCCCATCACCCCTGGCAGTGGGGTGAGGGCATTGGTCCACCAGTCTATAATTCTATCAGCTCTACTTATAGACGCTGATCATTTCAGTTCCTCTCGCTCTCTTCCGGCACGCTGCGCCGGGGAGCCCGCAGCCTCCTGATATTCCTCGGACCGTTCCGCAGGATTCGTGGCTCACGGCATAATAATCAGCAACTCTAGACTCTCGATATCACTGTTCACTCGAACTCTTCCTAAGCTTCTCTCTCTTCCGAAGAACCATCAAAAGAGAGGAACACGGCAAAAAGAACAAGAACCTCCCGCCACTCACCGGAGTGGGCTGCTAAATATAGAGCTAGCCCCTCCCCTCATGGTGTCAGCAGAACCTCCCGTCTTGCTCACGCCTGCAGCAGAGTCCAGGCCTGTGTCTACCACTCAGGTTAGGGCTATGAAGGGGGAAAACCCATGATGATTACTGGTGCCTGATCTTAACAGGGCTTATCACAGTAGAAGGAAGATAGGTATAGCCTGGGCTGTTTACAGGGGTCTACACTCTCCCAATGATGGAATCCAATGGTCCCCACTTGGACCTATCTTTAGCAGTACCATCCTGCGGCGAACCACCTGGGAAACAGCACACATAACAATCATAATACATGCATAATGAGGTAGTAATTGTAAGTACACCCGGGTACTCCCAACATGGAGAACCCTACAGATAATGCCTTGGATCAGGCTTCCTTACACGTCGTCCGTTATGGTCAGTGACAGTCACAGCGAACGACTGAACCGGCCCATGCTCAGGCCTGTATGTAACACTGTGCATGTAAATACACCTATCGATGCTCCATATACGCACTAGCTCACTAATCTTATCCTCATTGTGATACCCCGCCCGACCGTACTTGTTCCGCAGGTACTCTTGAACTGCCTCCCTAAGCCAACTGTCTCGGTTATCTTCAACCTCTCTCATGAAGGGCTCCGGCACGTAGGGATATTCATAACCGTGCGACTGCCGGTATCTAGCGACTATGGCCCGGTCAGCTCGACTTAGCTTGGTAAGCGTGCGGTGCCCTGCCCTGCTTGGCAGTACCCAAAACAATGGCTCCTCGGAGGCTACTTCGTCATACAATATACTGGGGCCTTGAGGTACAATACGTTTCTGCTCTATCTCCCTCAACCGGTGATCTAACTCATCCCCCATCTCCTGCGGAGTGAAAGAACCAGCCGTCCACCAATGGTTTACTACATCATTCTTAATCAACAAAAACCGCGTACGGTCCATCCCCTCGTGGTATCCGGTAAACAAAGGCGCCCACCATTTATCGCGGTGCTCGTACTCTGCGCCTGACTAGTGTGTTCTACATCAGACTCTACCTGTGATGATACACCGGACGTACCCGCATCAGTAGATCGCGAGCAATCTCTCCTTCCCTTGGCATTATAATACCTAGTGGGGTTCATTTTGGACACCACTGTACTAGTAGACCCAGTCTCTACTGGAGTGTGAGACTCTCGGTCTCTCCCTATAGCTGCAGGAGAAAACAGCACAGGGTTAGGTACAGGTATAACACTTGAATACGGTATCTCCCCTTCAGACCCTTCCTCACTCAACTCCCAATCCCACAAGTCATTACCGTATTTGGGGGATTTACATCATTTATCCCTGGTAGGTCCCGGTGGCACCACTCGTGACGGGGCAGGGGCAGTGGCCGGGGCAGGGGGGCTAAGGGCCAGGGTTGGAGAAACGTCCAGAACATTGTCCAGCAAACGGGTAACACCCCGCCCAATGGACGTCTTCTTAGCGGCACTCCCCACTCATGCTTTGGGCTTCTCGGGGGGAACCTCGACTCTGTAGCTTAGCCCTGGCCATGACAGAGGCTATGTGTTGAGGGGAGATCTTTCCTTCTACCCCCCATCTCCTATGTTCTTTCCCTCTACCCCCCCATCTCCTATTTTCTTTCCCTCTACCCCCATCTCCTCTTTTCCTTCTCTGTACCCATCTTTCTCCCCCTATCTATCTCTGTGCTACCCCCTCCACCAGCTCTATCCTCCCCCCTTCCCTCCTCTTCTCTCCTCCTCTTTCCCCTTCTCTCCTCCCTCCTCGGGTGACGCAGAAACTTTCTAGAAACCCTTCCCATCGTCCTTTGCGTTTCCAACATGGAGGAGCTGACGGTGGAAGTGCGCGGCTCTAACGGAGCTTTCTACAAGGTAAACAGCGGCGAGGGGAAGTGGAGCGGGCGGCGGCCACCGGAGATGGGGGGACGCGGATAAGTCAGAGGGCGGGATAATAACACACACCGTACACACAGCCAGCCGGGAGTGCGGCGGGAGGAGAAGTGCGGGGAGGAGGGGAAGGCCGCGGGCCGAGGCGCTGCATCCCCGGGGCGGCCGGGCCTGGAATGGCGGGCGCCGGGGCCGGGCTTTTGGACGGTGACTGTGCTGGTTGTGAGGGGATTGGGGGTGGGGATGCGGTTGGCGGCGCTCGGTGTTGTCTCGGCGGGGAAGGGGAGAGAGAGAGCCCGCGGGCCGCCCGCACGGAGCCGGGTGTGTAGGCCGCTGGCTTTAGCGCCCCCCTGAGACCCCACCAGCACCCAAGGGGTGTCACTGCATGGGAATGAATGCACTGGTAAGGAGTCGCATTTGACAATGGAGAGGTCACATTTAACATATAAAGGTCTCTGGTACTGAAGGACTCTGCGGATACTTACAATTAAAGCTAATTTGGGACCTGAGGAAGTTTATTGATGTTATACTAAATATGCAGTGTGTGTGTATGTGTATATATATATATATATATATATATATATATATATATACATATACATATATATATATATATATATATATATATATATATATATATTCCCCTAACACGTCAGGGGTTATTTGATATGTAATATTAGGGCTGTCCTGCACTGGCAGGGTGAATTATCCTGCAGACGCACTTACCAGAATGCCCTCCCACTGTCTCTGTACCTTTTTCCTACCAATTAGATTGTAAGCTCTCCGGAGCAGGGACTCCTTCCTAAATGTTACTTTTATGTCTGAAGCACTTATTCCCATGATCTGTTAATTATATTATTTGTTATTTATATAATAGTAGTAATACGCGACAGTAAAGTGCTATGTACATTAATGGCGCTATATAAATAGACATCACATACATAACTAGGGGGGCAATGGGTTGGGTATTGAGTATTTGGGATGGCTACTCCTCCTTTCTACACTGATTTGTAGTCCGTGTCACTGATTGGAAAGCAAGTCACCCTCAAACGGCATCTGGGACGCCACTGGAATGGAGACTTCTTTTAAAAAAAAAAAAAAATGTATTATTATTATTTTGCTTCAAACAGCGTTATGAGTTGACTAAATAAAAGTAACAGGTCACAGGACATCTGCGGCTATTTTAAACTGCAGGCGGCCCAGCTTAACAAGCCTAGGAGGCATATATAATGAAAGGAAGTCTTGTAGAGTACATATCTTAAACTATTCCGAAGCGCTCACACGTCAATATTGTTAGTGTCGCGTTGAATTTAATTCAGTGGCATATTAACCAGATTTATAGCATAGTTGTAATTCTCTGTTTAATGGTGGTGTACATACATTTGAATAGCCATGTTAGTTCCTGCAAGAGTTACAGTTCCTTGTAAATTTTTGATAACTGACAAATCGTGACCTTTTGCTGTCCATGAAGCTCCATTCATATGAACACATGCAATGTATTTGTGGATATTGATGTTTTTATTTAGAGGTATCACAAGAATCCCAATGATCGGTAATCGTTAAAAAAATAGGTTGAGATATAAGCAATGCTGTTGAGGTTTTGGAAACATGAGATTTTCCAAGACATTTCAGAAATGAAACTCCTGTGATACTTTTAGTTCTTGGGTAACATGGCTTTGACATCCTTGCACAAGTGATAGGACTAGCATTTGGTGTATGCATCCATACAAGATAGTATAATTGAGTGGCTCATTTGATGGCCTCAACAATGTGGTCTGACTTAGTAGGCAATGACTCTGATGATGGTCACTTTAAATTGTACACGTATTCTTCATTTTATTTTTTTTCCTGGTTACAGCTGCATTTCAATATACAGTACTTAACCGTTTCAATTATCAGCACCATCATTAGTGTTGTAATTTATGAGATTTTTTTATTTATTTTTTCTCCCATAGACCTTTTATTTACAGTGTTAATCTATGTATAGATTTGGGCAATACAATTCTCCAAATAAGAAAAATATTGATTTTTTTTTTATTGCAATAGATCTCTTCAATAGGAAAAAAGACTAACTTTTTTTTAAATGTTAAAAAAAAGTAGTTTGAAAGGTATTTCGCTTTAATTTTTATTACAAGTAAATTGTTTTTACATAAATAGATTAATGTGTAAGATGTCCTGTATTAATGAACGGCAGAGATGGGGGAAGGGATTAAGAGGTAGGGGAAAACTGATCTTCTGTGGAAGGAGGGGTGCTGCAATAATTGAGGTGTGGTGTAAAGGGCGGGTGCTGGGATCCCCTTTATATCGACAGATCTGCTTTTATGTGGCTGATGTGCCTTAAATTGTATCTGTCCCTAAAACGTCCATGATTGACAGTAATGTCGTGCTCATAAAAATAAACACTGACTTATTTTTTATTATGACAATATTACTATTATATTGGTATATTGGCCAGTTTCAGTTTAATGTTAATTAACTCATCTGCTAAGACAGCGGTGCGCAAACTGGGGGCGTGAGACAATTTTTTTGGGGGGGGCTCACTTACCCAGCTTCCGTGTCCACTCGTCTCCATGACAATGCGGCGTCAAACAATGCCGTGTAGCTATGTGATGTGACGTCATTTGACGCTTGTTGCCATGGAGACGTGACGTCACATGACCCAGAGGCGTCATATGATGCCGCAGGGGGGGGGGGCGTGACAAGGGGGGGCAGGCGCGCGGGGGGGGGGGCAGCGCAGGAAGTTTGCGCACCCCTGTGCTAAGACAATGATTTGTTTTGGTCAGCATAATGTATATGATCTAAAACTTTCTCTTTAGCACAAGTGGCTGGCTGTACAGCCTGTATACTTGAAAAGCAGTAGATTTATGAAACTACCAAGATTAGGAATAGTTTGCTGAGTTTGTAACAAGAAAAGACACCTAAAGTATGCTGCAAGGGAGGTAAGAGTTTCAGGACAAAATATGGCAGCAGCTGCTCCCTGTCACTCTCCCTTCTAAGGCTCGCTGTCAGCTATTTGAAACATGTTAGAGCCCTTCTATTTTTAAACTGGCCTTCCTTTAACATGTGGTGAGGGTATACTTGGTTAGTTTATGAATGTATAACATTTTGTGACAAGATGCTGTTGCTTCAAGAGTGAATTAATTTCTCAATTTACAGTCTTGTATCTCTTAACTTCCTAAAATGTTTGCTTATTCAATTGTAGTAAAGGTTTCGTTTTAGCTGTATAATTGGTGAGCAGGATAGTGGCCACGACGACACCATATTTATTGTATTTTGTGGTTGCAGTTTCATTGTAAGCCTATTTGTTGGTGTGTTTTTTTTACCGATGCCACATTACTGCATTGTTGATGCACATATACAAAAAATGTTTTATTGCTGAAGGTTTTTGTCGGTTTTGCCAAACGCACATCAGTGCCATTTCTTCAATGAGAACCATTTATGTAATACTGTTCAGTATGACCAGTTATACTTTACATGTATCAAGAAGGTATTCTTTGCTGAATCAATCATATAAATAACAAATAATACAAATGAAAGATCATGGGAATAAGTGCTTCAGACATAAAAGTAACATTTAGGAAAAGGAGTCCTTGCTCCGTAGAGCTTACAATCGAATTGGTAGGAGGAACATACAGATACAGTAGGAGGGCATACTGGTAAGTGCGTCTGCAAGGGGCCAAACTTTATGTATCAGGTGTATAGTGTCAGCCACGGAGCTACTCATATGCTTCGATAAGCAGGTGTTTTTAAGGTGGGTCTTACAGGTGGATAGAGTGGGTGCTAGTCGGGTATTGAGGGGAAGGGCATTCCAGAGGTGTGGGGCAGTCGGTGAGAGGTTTATGGCGGGAGAGGGCTTTGGATACCAAGTGGGTAGAGTGAAGACATCCTTGAGCGGAACGCAAGAGTCGGGATGGTGTATAGCGAGAAATTAGGGCTGAAATGTAAGGAGGGGCAGAAGAGTGTAAAGCTTTAAAAGTGAGGAGGAGAATTGAATGTGTGATACAGGATTTGATCGGAAGCCAGGAGAGGAATTTCAGCATTTCATTACATTGAAGAAACTTGGTTACATTTCATGTCCTATCTGTGAAGGTGGTTGGTCTTTCCTAATTTGAGAACATCTCTGTGCAGAAGGAGTGTAAATAATTATCCTGGTGATCTGCAACAATGTTCTTGAGGAAAGACTGTAGCACAGATGCAAGAGGCACACTCAAGGAAGGAAAAAATATTATGGATCTTCAGAAACAGCTGGTTACACAGGTCAAGATAAACATTCCAGGAATACCTTGATGCATCATTTTCCTGTGTGTTCCTCCAATCTGTGAAGAGATCATGATGGTTTCTCCAGATCTTGCTACAGTGTATCAGGGCATTGTGACAGACTACTTGTATACTTTATTTGGAGAAACCTGTCATTTGAACAAAGTTGTGACTCGGTGTCTAATTTACCAGCTAAATATTTGTTAGAAAATATGTTGTATTTATATCTCGCTGTTTAGTGTACCGCATAATGTGTATTTTATAGTGCTGTTGTCTTTAAAATCGAGGCGTAACCTTCAGGAGTTTCACTTTCTTTTTTCAAGAAAAGGCTGTTTGCGAACTTGTGAACGTTTTGAGATGCCTTCAATGTTCTTGTTGCTACGCCTCTGGTGTCATGGATACCATGGCATGCAGCATATCAAGGGCTGTGCAGCAGAATATCGGTCAATACACTTCAACCAATCACTTTCATTTGATTAAGCCCTCCAGTTAAAATGTTGGCAAATTCTAGGACTTGCTATATATAGAATTGGAGATGGTTATTGTTGGTTTCAGCTATTGTTGAAGCTGAAGGTATTCCATTCAGTCCTCATACCTGTTGCACAGATAATTAGTGCAAGCATACCTATCAGGTTCACATGGAAATCATTTAAATAAAATATTTACTCATGGAAACATACCTTTTTGAAGCTAATTAATAGGGGCAAAGAATATTTCTTGCCTTCCGCGCTGAAATGATTTTATGTTTTCCTGCTTGTATATGAACTGATTATGGTATATTTAAGCATTTTTTTTTGTTTTGTTTTTTGTAAGGGGTCTCTGGAGCTGAACACCAATCATTTCAGCTCCGGGACCCCCTGCTTCCAGTGATACTTAACTCCATAGCGAGTGCTGTAGCCTCTCCAGCTCTCATACAGGGTTCAGATTAGAGCCGCTTTTCAAAGCTCCCGCGCCCTATGGGCCAATAGGAAGCCATGACGTCATCCGGTGCAGCTTCCTATTGGCCCGCGTGAAGCAGAGCTTTAAAAAGCAGAGATACCGGCATCCCCTTCTGAGGTATCTCTGGAAGCAGGGGGTCCCCAGAGCTGAAATTAATGGGGTTAAGATGCGGTGCCCTGCTTCAATATTATGTAAAAAAAAAAAAAAAGGCGCTTGCATTGCCTCTTTACATTTGTGAGTTAATAAATCAACCCCCTTCTGCTTTATAAAGTGTGCATTGGTGTTTCTAGTAGCCATTTGGGATGAGTCACCAACAGTGAGTCAGTGACAAACGGCGGGGGTTTTTTTGTCATTCTTTTATAATCTGCTTTCCTATATAAATATGCAAATATAATTTCTTGTGCACAAAATTAAGATTATGATGCATATTAAGGTTATCCTTGCACTGATGATTGTAGCATAAAGTAGACAAGGGTTATTTGAGCATCCAAAATTGCAATAACAATTTGCATGACGGCTGTTGTTCTTAAAGATGCAAGTCTATCCTTAAGAGTGATGTGTACTGATAAAGTAGTTCATAAAACCAATCTTGTTTCTTCTTTTTTTATTTATTTATTTATTTTTTGTTATTAACGTGTAGTGTTTATGATGTCTAAAGAAAGTCTTGTTGCCCAGACTAAGCCTATCAACTGTTTTTTTTTTTTTTTTTTTTAACAAAAAATAAACCTGTAATTCGTTTGACGGGTGGTTTGTTAGAACAGCGACCTCTGAGTACATGAACATAAGGCTTTGGTCCCGCTGCGTGCGGGCGCGCGCCACCGTGTGCGCGTTACTCACCTGCAGGGGATTCCTCCCGATTCCGTCCCAGTCTCCCCTCGCTGCAAGGCTCACTACGCGCTGTGACGCGTCGGCCGCCAGGGGATGCAAGAGAATTGCGATCTTGAGCGGTGACGCGTCACGTGCTGCGCTGGTGAGCCTATCAATGGCGGGAGCTGGAGCTGTCAGCCTCCAAAAGTTAAGAGAGGGGTGTGTGTGTGTGTGTGTGTGTGTGTGTGTGTGTGTGTGTGTGTGTGTGTGTGTCTCGATGGAGGGATCAGCTGTGAGGGCATGTGTAGGGGGGGGAGCTGCTTACCTTTCAGCCGGCAGTATCACCCTCCTGCAGCCCGGGAGACCGACCCCCGCTGCAGCCATCCGCTGGGGGGGGTGTATTGGACGGGAGCTGTGGAGGTGGGTGTATCGGACGGGAGCTGTGGAGGGGGGTGAATGGGGGTTCTATCGGACGGGAGCTGTGGAGGGGGGTGAATCGGACGGGAGCTGTGGAGGGGGGTGTATCGGACGGGAGCTGTGATGGGGGGGAGTAGCACTCCGCTCAAACCACGCCTCCCCCGGCCGCCGCTCCCGCTCCCTATAGACTGCAGAAAGCCTCAAGTGCCTCTCCACGCGCCGCCTGTCTCCACTGCGGGCGCGGGGTCTGAGGCTGCGGGGCCTTAGCCTAACACATTCTGACCGTTGAGCTTCCTTTTAAAGCCTAAAAGGCTATTAAAATAAAATGTTAAAAATATATATTTAAACGAGATCATAGTAAACGTTGCCAAACTGAAAGCTGCACATATTCAGTGCTCTCTTAATCTGCCTTCAGCAGCTCTGAAAATTCTCAGTAGTTGGCTTATATGCGGTAAAATGAAATACTTCCCTGATTGTTATATTTACACACACCTCAATTCCTCGTTGTTTCATACATTGTATAACACCCTCGAGTGTAAGCTCTCACGAGTAGGACCTTCATTACCTTCTTGTATCTGTTTACGCTCATCTGTCCTTATTTGGTATGTCATTCTGTTTATGTAATATACATAGCTGTACTCCCATTGTACCGCGCTGTGGAATATGTTGATGCTTTTCAAGTAAACGATGATGAATCTAACTGCAGTGTGAGCTTTCATAGAATAAGATATCAGTGGAATCCTTGTGGTAATGCAAATTATGACTAGATTTTATAGAAATGTTCCTGACTGTAACTATCTCTAACCACCAAATTGATAAATCTGTTTATCTTCATATTGTGCAATTCCATAAACATCTATTTCCATTATTGCTGTAGGGATGTCCACATATACTAATCGTCCCAGTTCTTCCTTCCATTTTCAGCATTTTGCACTAGAATAGTTCCCGCTTAAATTGTGAGGCGTAGAGTAGCAACTATGCTACTCGCAATTTTTTTGGAGTGTTTATATTTTTTTCGCCTGAACTGGTCTCCGGCACTGATTAGGAGTTCCATAACATGCAGAATATCTCCTTCCCCCAGTTCATGAATGCGGGGTGCGTGCCTGCTCTGGCACCCAATAAAAAAGCGCCAGCTCATCGATATGATTTTGTCGCTTTCTAGTTTTGACCCAGATAAAGATTTGTTCAATTTTCAAGGAACCTACTGTACACTATCTTAAGTCCATTTTACTATGAACTGGATGTCTACAGAGGCAGGTGGACCACAGATCAGCTCTGAGTAACCCCCTGATTTAGGTTGTGTCAAAAAATAATGTATAAAAGTAATTTTGGGTAGGTATTGCTGCTTTAGTGGTTTAGACCAGTGATTTCCAACTTTTTGGGATTACAAAACCCTATGTGAAATTCTGCGGAAGCCCCAACCTCTGTAATAGCGTATCTGAGATCAGATGCATTGTAAGGAATCCCAACCCTCTCTAATAATGCTTTGGAGATCAGAGCATTTTCAATTCTTCCGTATTTGGTACAATTTTCAAATGACCAGAAAACGGCAGAGCAATCTTGTAATGCCCGCAAAACCCTGGTTGAAAGATATTGGGCTAGACAGTTAAAACATTTGTCTGAAAACTGACATTGCCTTTCACTGGCAAAAGCTGGAAACTTATCTACCAAATTTGCACCTAAGTTTATGATAAAACTTTCTATTGTGTATTTTAAACCAATTCAGCCTCTTTGAACTGTATTAAAATATTATAGTCAAACACTACTCATAAGGAAATGGGTAGCTAGTAAAATAAGGTGCATGTTTATTTTGTATTAAGGTCTATTAATATAATTAAATGCTTAAGTTTTGTTGTTTTTGTTTTTTTATTATTTTTCTTGACTTGGGTGCTTATTTTGTAGTAACCCTTAAAGTTAAACATTGGTAAAATGATTTTTATTATCTGTCAAAACAGTTTCCAGTCCATAACTTGACACTGTTTTTTTTTGTTTATCTTTTCCCCCTCCTTGCCCCTCAAATTATTGAATCTAATATCAAAGATTTGTGCAGAGAGCACCAGTGAAAGATGTTGGGCTTGTTCTATAGTTGGCGCGCGTGTGTGAACGCTCGTGCCGCACACTTTGTGTGTGTGTGTGTGTGTGTGTTGTTTGAAAGTTAATTTATTATATAATATTTTAAAAATGAAAAAAAAACACGTGAGAATAAATTTATTAACATGCGCAACTTTGATAAATATATATACACACATTGCAGCCTCACTGAGCGGCGTGAAAAGATTATTTTCAGAGTCCCCCCGCGATTGTCCGTCTCCACGCTCACTGCCGTGCGCGTGCGGCCCTAGTATAGAACGGCTGGTTATCCACAGCCAATTATAAGTGTTGCGCACTGCGGAGCAAGCGCGCCCACTATATTATGGGCCTAACACACACCTAGGTGTGACTAGTTTTTGTGTCCTTTTTTCCTGACCATTTGCAAAACCCTCTTGCTGCGTAGCCATTGGATAGTTTTGAGTCCATATACACTGTAGCGGCAGTTCGGGCCGGCTTCGGGCAGACATTAATTGAAGTTGATTGAAGATTTCAGCTGATAACCGCTCGAGCAAGGATATCATTTAAAATCTGACCTGTTGGTGGCTCTTGAGGACTGGAGTTGGCACTGGCACACCTGGTTTAGAATATATTGTATTCCCTCCCTGTTGGCAGTAAATTCTAGTATGGGGACAAATCTAGTTCTGGTCTTTAATGTGGGATGCCTTTAAAAGTTGGTAGAAGTGAAGACATTGGAAATGCTGTATATCAGGTAATTGACGGTTTCTTCCCACCGCTCCCTTTTTTTTTCCTCTCTTCTTTCCCTCCCTCCCTCCCTCCCTCCCTCCCTCCCAACTGCATTAGTAACATTGTAGCACTTTCACTTTTTGGGATAAAGGTTATTTTTGTTGGCTCAAGTTGTAGAATTTGTAAAATGTTTCTTTTTACAGGGATTCATCAAAGATGTCCACGAAGATTCGCTCACTGTCGTATTCGAAAACAAGTGCGTACACCCTTTTTGTAACTTATTAATGTACAGTGGTGAGAGTTTGAAAACCCCTTAGGATTTTCACATATTTCAAACTAATTTTATTTAAGTATTAATCCCCGAAGAACAGGGCATTACTGACCAATAATGCCCTGGCAGGAAGAGTTGAAGGCCTGAAGCGAAGCCGAGGGTCTTTAACCCAGCCAGGGCATTATTGGCCAGTAATGCCCTGTTCTGAGTGGATTATTACTATTATAGGCTAAATGTAGGCTTATTTTTTATTTAATTTTTCATAAAAAAAGATACATTTTTTTTGTCATATTTATTTTTATCAGCTTGATTGTGTACATTCTTATGCTTTTACTGCAGGTTTATTAAAAGGAAATTGTACATACACACACCCCCTCTATATACACACAAACACACTTTGCAATCCCCCCTATACACTGCAGCCCCCCTCCTACACCCACAAAACACACTGAAGCCCCCCTCTGCACCCACAAAACACACACTACAGACACACAAACCAACAAAACAGACTCTGCCACCTCTACATCCACAAAACACACCAGCAGCCCCCCTGTAATTCCACACACTGCAGACACACATACACCAACAAAACACTGCACCCCTCCTCCACCCACAAAACACACAGTGCAGTCCCTCCCTATCTACACACACACAGGCGGACCAATAAAACACTGCTGGCCCCCTTTACACACACAACAGACACACAAACCTTTCCCCTCCCTCTCCTGTGCGGAGCTCTCTTCAGGCTGGCTGGGGGAGGAGTCAGTGCCTTGCTGGTGCCTCCTGTCCAATCACCTCCCCTGTCTAAGAGCTGATGTCACTCTTTGTGAAGGAGAATTGAAAGCTGATTGGCTGAAAAACTTGGCAGGGTGCCAGAAATTCCGTCCCATTACTGATTGGTTAAAATTCCGGGCATTATCCAATCGGAGAGCAGGGATTTCAATAATGCCTGGAATTTAACAGCTTTAGCCTGTAGTAGATCTTAATCTAAGTCCTAATAATAGGTAACCTGATCAAACAAATGACACAAAAAACATGATACTTTTTCAACGTTTATTTATCCACAAATGATTCCACATTCAATATCCATGGATGTGAACTTTTTTAGATTTCAGGACCTGGTGGCACCCACTTGAGCAGCAAGTGTTTCCGGTAACTGCTGGTCAGTCTCTCACATCGGTTTTGAGGAATTTTGGCCCATTCCTCCTTACAGAACTGCTCCAACTCTGGACATTTGAGGGCTTCCTTGCATGGAAAGCTCGCTTCAGGTCCTGCAACAACATTTCAATGGGGATTAGGCCATTCTAAAACATGGAATTTCTTCTTCTGCAGCCATTTTCTTTTAGATCTGCTTGCATGTTTGGTATCATTGTCTTGCTGCATGGCCCACTTTTGCTTCAGCTCAGGGACGGATGGCCTGACATTCTCCTGCAGGAGTCATGGTTGTGTCAATGATGGCAAGTTGTCCAGGTCCTGAGGTAGCAAAGCAGCCACCTAACCATCACACTCCCACCACCATGCTTGATGGTTGGGATGAGGTTCTTCTATTCAAATGAAGTGTTTGGTTTTTGCCAAACAATGTTTCTCATTGAGGCCAAAAAGTTCACCCTTTGCTTAGTCTGTCCAGAGAACATTGTTCCAGAAGTTTTGTGGATCATCTATGTGCTCTTTAGCGAACTTCAGAAGGGCAGCAATGTATTATTATTATTATTTTTTTGAGAGCTGGGGTTTCCTCCCGGCTATCCTTCCATGAACATCATTCTTTTTCAGTCATTTTCTGATAGTTGAGTCATGAACAGTCACATTAGCCAATGCGAAAGTGGCCTGCAGATCCGTGCATGTTACTCTGGGGTTCTTTATGACTTTCTTGATAATTTGCTGGTTTGTTCTTGGAGAGATTTTGGTAGGACGACCGCTCCTGGGTAGAGTGACTGTGGTCTTGAATTTATTAATTTGTAGATTATCTCTCTAACTGGAGCCCCAAATCCTTAGAAATGGTTTTGCAACCCTGTCTAGACTGATGAGCATCAATAACTGTTTTTCTGAGGTCCTCAGAGATTTATTTTGGTCGGGGCATGATGTGTTTCCACACACCTGTATGGTGAAGATCAAACTCACAAAGTTTCTGATCTTTAATATAGAGTGGGGCCTCCCAAACTCACACCTACAGACGTGCCTAATTATTTAAATACCCGATTCTAATTATCCCCTTTAATTTAGCTGATAAAATTGGGGTTTCACTTACTTTTCCATGTACCCTGACTCTTACTCATTGTCTAATGTATACATCATTTTGTTTCAAAGACATGAAAGTGTTTAATATAAACCTTATTGGATATTCAGAAAGGTTATCATGGAAAAAAACTATGGCATTTCTGTAATTATTATTGGGGTCACAAACTGTCTCGCTACTGTATGTGCTGTTTACCTCTAACTAATATTATTTTATAACCCTAAAACCCTAGCTGGCAACCAGAACGTCAGGTTCCATTCCATGAGGTCCGCATGCCGCCCCCGTCTGACATTAAGAAGGAAATTACAGAGGGAGATGAAGTGGAGGTAAGTTAATGTTTATCAATTTGGTGAGCTGTTATTTATTATCTTAAGTGCTGCATTGATAACAGAATTGTATATTGTACTGCTTTGCCTTGGGTCCAGTACTGTGCAGTTCTGGTCATCTGAGATTGCTACAGAACTTTATATTGTAATAGTTATTTTTATTGTGTAATTCTGAACTTGGGGTCATTCTTTCGGGTGACTCCTCTTCCTCACTCCCCCACCAGTTACGAAGACCGTGTCATTTTCACTGCCTATGGCATCGGCAAGGTGGGATGTACAAAACCGAGCAATGTTAAAAATGAGGTTGTCTCTGTCCATGGGTCTCCTGTGATAGTGACGGCAGCCGTCATGCCATGGAAACTCTTCCTTCTGCAGCACTGCTTATTGTGATTGACGTTTTTAGTTTAATCATTTGTAATATATTCAATATTTAGAAAAAGTGTTTAAGCCATGGCAGTGGTAAATAAAGGGACAGGTAATTGTTGCTGACCGTTTTATAGGCAAATTTAATGTGTTTTGTTGATCTGTTGCTATTGTAAGTTCTTGTTGGTCTTTAGATATTCCCTTTTCTAATAACATAACAGAAAATCTATATCTAATGAAACGTTTGTGTTTCTCTCTTGCATAAATAGCAAACTTTGGCTCCAAACTTGTGAAGCTAAATAAATTCATATTTGTTTAGGTTTACTCCAGAGCAAATGACCAAGAACCTTGTGGATGGTGGCTTGCTAAAGTCCGGATGATGAAAGGAGAGGTAGGTTATTGCTCATATACTGCTGAAAAATGAGGCCACTTGGACAACTGACATGAGAACCGTTGTCAGTTAGAGGACATAAAATGCATTTGGAGCTGTGTGCTTATAAACTTCGGCAAAGACTGCCAGGAAGTGCTTGGCTTGAGCAGTCTTCACTGCCATTAAACTATTAACTGTAAAACGATGAACATTTGGCAGTGTTACGATTGGGGTTCTCTTTAAACCACAGTTCAGGGGTGGCCAACTGCAGTCATCCAAGGCCACTAACAGGTTGGGTTTTAAGGATATCGCTGCTTATCACAGGTGGCTCAGTCATTGACTGAGCCACTGATTGAGCCACCTGTGCTGAAGCAGGGATATCCTTAAAACCTAATCTGCTGGTGGCCCTTGAGACTGGATTTGGCCACCCATGCCCATAAGCATTGTCATTTCAGTCCATATGCAGACCCATTAATTCAGGACCTTTTGACAAGTCCAGGACACCTTCTCTAATTTTAAATTCTGCTTAAATCAACTCTAAGCTCCTTCCTGTCATTGAGATTCTGTTTCACCAATATGATTCCCATATCTCATATTATTGCACATTTAAGATTGCTAGTTGCCTGCTTACAAATCCCTGCAGTAAAATGAAGTGGAGTATATTTTTGTGGGAGAATGACTTAACACGTTTTATTTTTTGCCCCTAGTTTTATGTTATTGAATATGCTGCTTGTGATGCTACCTACAACGAAATAGTCACGTTCGAACGACTTCGACCTGTGAACCAGAACAAAACCGTAACGAAGAATTCTTTCTTTAAATGCGCAGTAGATGTTTCTGAAGACCTAAGAGAAGCGTGAGTTACCTTGTCAACAGCAAGTTTACTTGAATAAACACTATATATTTCTAGTTCTTTGGGCTTTCAACTTGGTTGCACTTTTGGCTACTCTAGATCAGGTCAAGTAAAGTTGTTAGTTTTGTTAAAGAGAAATGTTTGCATAGTTATGTTGACCTCCCTTCTTTTTTTAATATATATATCACACTGTCCAGGTGCGCAAGTGAAAGTGTCCATAAAGAATTCAAGAAAGCTGTTGGAGCGTGCCGGGTGTACTTCCATACGGAGTCCAATCAGTTAGTGATATTGGTAAGACCGTTTGTACCTACACATTAACAGTCTGATTTTGTATTCAACCAAGAAAGATCCATATATTCGAAGCCTGCTGTTCAGTAGAACTACATTTTTATTTATGCCATCCAAATGTTTCGGCTCAACCAGCACAGCGTTTATTGCATGGTTAGCAGTGTTTGTTGTTCCTCTGGTTGTCATAAGGAAGACATTTGAGTGGGAAATATTTGGGAAAATGACAGGAAAAATGGAAGTATTTCCATATAACATTACTCAGTGGCTACAGTAAGGAGCATTACCGTTAAAAATGTCGTATGTAAAATGTGAGTGTTGCCGTTTTGGATGAGTACCTGTTTTAGTTGGCTTGGTTTATTGACTATAATTGGAAACTTGCTTTCCCCTTGACCTAAAATGTACAACTGGACATATCTGTTGACATCTGAAAATATCGAACATATTGAACTGCAATTATTACGGTGTGATCTAGGCGTCTAGTAAATTAGGGTAACACCTGTCAGCCTTTTCTAAGTAATGAGCAACAAATGTTTTTTAATGGAAGGCAGGATGGCTGAAACCCAATCCAGTTTGGAAAACCCAAAGCATTCCTGAGTCCCTTTGGCATGTCTACATATAGACAAATGGTTTTTACACCACTTCAAATCAGTATTTGTTTTAAACTTTTTTGTGTTTTGTGAAATCGGAAGACAAACAAGCAAAAGCACTTCCGTATGGATACGTATCTGTTTTAGATAGAGTTTTCATCTTAAGCAGCAATACGGCTTACATTTTTTTTTTGTAATTGGGGGGGGGGGGGAGATATATTACGGGCTTCAAGCAGGGGGCCTCTGGAACTGAACTGTTAATTTCAGCTAAGGGACCCCCTGCTTCCAGGGATACTTACCTCTGTAGGGGGTGCCGGTATCTTTTCAGTTTTAATGTTCAGTCACACAGGCCAATAGGAAGCCGCACTGGATGTAGTCACAGCTTCCTTTTGGCCCACGTGACGCGGGACATTTAAACGCCGCCATTATGTTAGGTACACCGTTTCGCTGACTGCAGAGATACCGGCACTGCTACTGGGGTAAGTATCTCTGGAAGCAGGGGGTCTCCGGAGCTGACATTAAAACAGTCCAGCTCTGAAGACCCCAGGCTTCAATTCTGTAATAAAAAATAAATTAAAAAGCAAAGCCCATAGGCTGCTGTAAATGGCAAATTATGCACAGCAGCCGGGACTCTGGGATAATACCCCAGTTGAATTGTGTAAATACAAATCTAAAGATGTACTGCAATAATTATTGCACTCGCCGGTTTAATAACTAATGGTGTGGCGTAGTACTGTTAGAGATAAAAGGGGTCCTCCCTCGCCCCGCTCCCTAGTAAATTGATTGTCTCCATATGTTATCACACATAAAGTCAATGTAAATGTTTGAATGTAGTTTTAATCAGCACAATATAATTTTCTATTTCAAGTCTGCCAGTGAAGCCACAGTGAAGCGGGTGACTATATTGAGCGACATGCACTTGCGCAGTATCCGCACTAAACTGATGCTTATGTCCAGAAACGAAGAAGCCACCAAACATTTAGAAGTAAGTTATTTTGCACTGATTTGTATTTCCTAACTTAGTGAAGTAATTCCTTCAAACATTTTATCGGAGGGTAGGTGTTTTAATATACTTCAGTGCGAACTTCGTAGGGTTAATTCAAACTTCGTACTAGTTTTGTTTTTTCTGGCCCCCGTCCCCTCCCAATTTCCTGTTGCAGGATTGTGACCGGGGGTGGAGGTGGTCCTCTACAGCTGGTTTCCTCTTTTGGAGACCCCCTGGTCCTCGGAGCTACTTACCAGTGAAGTTACCAGGTTTAAATCTCCCTCCAGGGGAAACAAAATTGTAGCCAATGGGAAGCCGCAACATAATTGGTCGCCGATTTTCTATTGGGCGGCCATTTAAATCCCCTTGAAAAACAAAGTCATGCTGGTAACTTCACAAGCAAGCATCTCTGAAAACGGAGGGTTCGCCAGAGCTGAAAATAGTCCGGTTTCACTGGTTCCAATCCTGTAATAAATACACTTCCTTTTTAATCGTACCTTATAACAGAACTGATGTTTTGCCCCAAAACATTAATTGTGTTTATGCAAACTATTTTCCTCTTTCAATGTTATATTTTGAAATCCATTTTTCTAATTTCTAATTTGTGCTTAGTGTACAAAGCAACTTGCCTCCGCATTTCACGAGGAGTTTGTCGTTCGAGAGGATTTAATGGGCCTGGCCATAGGTACACACGGAAATAACATCCAGCAAGCCAGAAAGGTTCCCGGTATTACTGCTATTGAGTTGGAAGAGGACAGTGGCACTTTTCGAATCTACGGGGAGGTAAGGGCACATTTTTATTGGATTTCTCCCTGATGACAGATTAACCCCTTTACTACTAAGGTTTTGGGCAGGATATTCTGTTCCTTTTCCAATTGTCCCTGTAACTTGCCAACAAAACCAACTTAGAGTGTTTTATAAGCTCTTCTGTATAGCGATTCCCTTCTCATGTAGAGTCCCTTTTTATCATGCGCATGTACAGTGTATACACGGTGCTATGTAGTAATGTAGCTCGATGTTTGAAGTGAATTTTCAGGATTTGAGTGCAGATGGTGCAGCATGCCATACAGCAGGTGTGGCCAACTCCAGTCCTCAAGGGCTACCAACAGGTCAGGTTTTCAGGCTATCCCTGCTTCAGCACAGGTTGCTCAGTCGATGAATGAGACACCTGTGCTGAAGCAGGGATATCCTAAAAACCTGACTGTTGAGGACTGTCATTGGCCACCTTTGCCATACAGTATAGTGGATTGCAGGACATTTCTTCATTAAATTAGTTTTATGTTTCCACAGAGTACTCAGTGGCACTAATATATAGATTCACGCACGCACACACACCACACTTATTAAGGTTATGGTGGGTAAAAAAAGTGACAAAAACCCTCCACAGTAAAGCATACAGCAACTGTAAATATTTCTGTATATTCTTTTGCATGTCTTAGACAGGTCTGCAACCCTGTCTTTCACCATTATCGCCCAGCACACAGCACTTCCACTGCAGCAAGGGATTCTGGGAAATGACATGCAAATGAGCACACAGTGCCGCCTTTTATCTCAAGCTCACATTACATGAACAACCCTTAGGCCAATGCATGCTGCTTTAAACACCGCTTTTAAGCAAGGGCTGGGGTGAGATGCAAAGCCAGTAAACCCACTCAGACATTTCCCAGAATCCCTTGCTGCAGTGGAAGTGCTGTGTGCTGGGCGATAATGGTGAAAGACAGGGTTGCAGACCTGTCTAAGACATGCAAAAGAATATACAGTAATATTTACAGTATATATATATATATATATATAAGTGGCACTGTGTGCTCATTTGCATGTCATTTCCCAGAATCCCTTGCTGCAGTGGAAGTGCTGTTTGCTGGGTGATAATGGGGAAAGGCGGGGTTGCAGACCTGCCTAAGACATGCAGATGATGCAGACAGTGGTATTAATAGAGTATATATATAGATATATATATATATATACTATATATATATAATAATATAGATATATAATATATGATATATATATATATATAGATTATATACAGTTAAGCGCGCGCGCACACATGCACACCATTTAGCAAATTGTGTTAAAGTTCTAACTCGTGTACACACATTTCTGTGATTAATCTGTCGTCTGAGGCAACTGTGTTGAATCACTGTCCCGTGGAAATCTGAATGTCTAATCCTGTCTCAAAAAACCAGGCTGTGAAATTGAACCCAAACTTAGACTAGATTTGCACAAAGGTACACATTTTGACATTCGGATCTAATAATAGGTGCCTCAGTATTTTAAAACCCTGGATGTTTCAAATCTTACTCAAGAAGCAGGTTGCGCCATCATTAGACTTGATTCACAATGGTAGTTTTAGGGAAGGCATTATGTGCATGTTGTAGTCCATTGTAAACGTAAGCTGTTGAATCTGTGTCTTGGTTTTGTAGAGTGCTGAAGCAGTCAAGAAAGCCAGGAGTTACTTAGAATTTGTTGAGGATTTCATTCAGGTCCCTAGAAATCTTGTAGGTAAGTGATATTACATTGCATAATTAATGTAATCGTGCTATATTCTTAAAGCATGTGGCCAAATATATCCGCCTGCTGTTCCAAACTTTACCATCCACAAATATCCCAGCATTTCTAATTATGCAAGAATACAATTTGGGCTAAAATGTTACTCTCTTATTTATTTTGTTTCTCATAGGAAAAGTAATTGGGAAAAACGGAAAGGTGATTCAAGAGATTGTGGATAAATCTGGAGTAGTCAGAGTGCGGATTGAAGGAGATAATGAGACCAAGCTACCCAGGGAAGATGTAAGTTCATTGTAATAATCACCAGATAACCTTCATGATGGGTATGAGATGTTGGAGCAGGGGTGGCCAACTCCCAGTCCCCAAGGGCCACCAACAGGTCAGGTTTTAAGGATATCCCTGCTACAGCACAGGTGGCTCAATCAGTGTCTTAGTCAACAACTGAGCCACCTGTGCTGAAGCAGGAATATCCTTAAAACCTGACCTGTGGTAGCCTTTGAGGATTGGAAACTTCTTGAGCTGTACCCCCCCCTGCCCGGCAGCCACAGCATTCGCGCCCCCCCTCCCCCCCCCTCTCTCCAAAGACTTGGCGTCAAATAACGCCACAGGTCATGTGACGTCACGTGACCCCCGCGGCCTCATTTGACACGCATCACCGGCAGAGCAGGTAAGGGAGTTACAGAGGCCTTGCGCGTCCCCAGGCATTTTATTTAAATGCCGTGGGGAAGAGCGCAGGGCCTCTGTAACCGCCACGCCCCCCTAGAAATTCTTGCGCCCCCAGTTTGTGCGTCACTGTTGTAATGGGCCTCCACAATGGAGTTCTCGACATCGTGTCTGCTCTACAAATTCTTCTAGTGACATTCTGCAGTACAACAAGGGCACAGTGATCATCATCTACACATTGATTTTTCTGCACATTCTTGTAATGTTAAAAGGTCCTTTCTCTTCTCATTACAGGGCATGGTTCCATTTGTTTTTGTTGGAACCAAGGAGAGCATTGGGAATGTGCAGGTCCTGTTAGAATACCATATTGCATACCTAAAAGTAAGTTTCAAGCATATCCTTTTCCCATTGAATTGTAGTGCTGATGGTAACAATGTGCGAGTAAGCCAGTGCGGACATCCTGAGGCTTACCTGTGTGTTCTTGTTTGTTTATGAATCGTCTAGGAAGTAGAGCAGCTTAGAATGGAAAGGCTCCAGATTGATGAGCAGCTTCGTCAAATCGGTATGGGCTTTAGACCATCTTCAAGTAGGGGAACTGAAAAGGAAAAGGGATATGTAACTGATGAAAGTACAGCATCATCTGTCCGCGGGAGCAGATCTTACAGTGGCCGGGGTCGAGGCCGCAGGGGCCCAAATTATACGTCTGGTTACGGTATGTCATTGTTCAGGAGATTAAGAATTTGTCGTTTTTAGTAAACAGATGCACCCGAATGACTCATTTTGTGAAAAGGCTTGGGATCAAAATGTAAAAGTTCACTAATTGCAAGTCTTTTTTTACAGGAGCGCAGGGTTTTTGTATTTGTTTTTCCATAAAAGTGTGGCCAATTCCCTTTCCCTAGCAGCACACGCCATAAGGCATTGAAAGCTATATAGTGTTACGAAGGCAAAGGAGGGTGGGTAACACTGGCGGGAGAGGGAGTAGGGGTATGATACCTTTTATTGGACCAACAAGTAGTTGATATGTTACAAGCTTTCCAACCTGTCAGGGTTCTTCACCGGGTCTGGCAGAAATACAGAAACCCAATATTATATACAGTGTGTGTAAGAGGGATATCTGGTTGCAATGGATGTTGAGAGGTAGACTTACTGTTATGTGGGGCGTATGGAGCCTGATTTGTTTACTCCTGTGTGGGCGGGGCTCAATTTCCCCGTTCATTTATTTTGCATTATGGGGCTGAAATAAAAAAACACCAAATCCTTTATTCTGGAATCAATTTGCACTGTGAAGCGATGTCTGCAAATTTGTGAGAAACTAAATAATGTTTTGAGATTTTCAAGCTTTTTAAACCTGAATGTTTTTTTTTTCTTCAGCCTCGGATATATTAGGCGCACGACGGAGTGCGTGGTGTCGCGTGTGCCTGCCCCAGAGGCGACCCGTGGCTTTTGGGATGGGTGTCGTGTCACGCACGCTTGCCCCAGAGCCGACCCGTGGCCTTTGGTATGGGGAGGCGTGTCCGTGACGTTGCTGTGACGTGGTGAGGGCTTTGCCCTCATTGGCTAAACTGCTCACGTGACCCGGCTGTCGTGCGACCAAATAAAAAAATTGTCCCCTCCACAATCGTGAGCGCCGTCGCTCGCTGTATGGCCTCCCTCATAGAGGTACGGCCTTTTGTTTGTGCCGTCGCAGGGAGGTTGGACGCGGCCTTAGTTGTGGGGATTCCATTGAAGTACTTTGTAACTTTCCTGAACCATCCACACACAGGTTGATTTGTCTGACGTTGGCATTAAAGGTTTTGAAAGATGCCCCCCACACAACCCTAAATATGTCTTCATTATTTTTTTCTGTTTCTTAAATGAACGTTGTTTAACTAGTTTTCTTCTTTGTTGAAAGGTACAAACTCTGAGCTTTCCAATCCTTCTGAAACTGAATCCGAAAGAAAAGATGAGCTGAGTGACTGGTCACTGGCCGGAGAAGATGACAGGGAAAACCGCCAGCAGCGTGACAGCAGAAGGCGCCCTGGCGGGAGAGGGCGCAGTGGATCGGCTGGCCGAGGTCGCGGAGGATCCAGGGGCGGCAAATCTTCCATCAGCTCTGGTATCATTTATTGCTGTATTTCGCCTTTCATCATTTCCTAATATATCTGTTATCCTAATTTCCTAATATACATAACATGTCTGTTATGTAAAGACTTGATCGACAAATCCTTTATGCAGTTGTTTCTAAGAGCGGCTGACCGGTCATGTAGCTGGGCTTTCCCTTGGTGTTTTAAGTTACAGGTATTTGTGGTGTCCTTATCGCATCATCTTTGCCTAACATTTGATATTCACATTTCTGAGTTTTTGTACTAAAATGTAAGCACATGGTTACGGTTTGTTGTATTTAAATACATATCACTTTAAGGCACATTGAAAGCAATTTGTTCTTTTTGCTCTAGTAAATCGGATGCTGTTTCAGTTTCCAGGAGACCAAACAATCCTCTGACTTTCATTATGTAGTTAGGACTGACTTTACACATGCTGGTTACACCAGGTATTGCTATAAATCTCGCTGATTTTAAAGGTTCATCTTCCCTTTCTGTTTAAATGGTGAGAACCGGTGATATCCCAGCCAAGGACAATTGGCTGTCAGTGGCTCAGTCTACAGCTGAGCCAGATTGAGCTACCGGTGCTGAAGTTGGAATATCCTGAAGACCTGTTGGGGGGGGGGGGGGGAAGAGGACTGGAGTTGAGCACTCGGCTCTAGAGGCTAACGTGATTCAGCGGCTTCGGGTGATGGGTCGCCATGGCCACAAGCTGTCAAATGACGTGATGTCACATGACCCCGCTGCGTCATTTGACGCTGCACAAAGGTGGTGGGGGGGCCATGAGCACTGGGGGAGAGCGGGCAGGGGGGCGCACACCAAAAGGTTGCTCACCTCTGCTCTAGAGGACCCCTTCCCTGCTTCCATGTAAGAAAAAAATGGAGGTTATTTAAGGTGGATTGATTCTTTGTCGTATTAAGTCCTAGGCCAGAGGTCATGTAGCTCAAGTTTTCAGGGTCTTTAGGGGTATTCCTGCTTCAGCACAGGTGGCTCAAACCCGATTGAGCCACCTGTGCTGAAGCAGGAAATTCCTTAATATCTGACCTGTTAGTGACTCTTGAGCACTGGAGTGGCCGCCCCTGGCCTAGTGCATGGCCATAGTTCTGGCAGAAGCCATTTTACCAAGATAAACATCCCGGTGATAACATTCCATTTGTGTAGAATGCCGCTAATGTTTCTCTTGGAAGCACTAGTATTTCTATGCATGCTTCAACATTTGTGTGAGCAAGTGTTAAGTGTATGCATCTCTGCATGTTTAGAAACGTTTTGGCTAACTTGGTTCTCATTCTCAGTGCTTAAGGATCCAGACAGTAACCCGTACAGCTTACTTGATAACACCGAATCTGACCAGACGGCTGACACCGACGCAAGTGAATCTCACAACAGCACTAACCGTCGCAGGAGATCACGTAGGAGGAGGACTGATGAAGATGCGTCGCTGATGGACGGAATGACCGAGTCTGACAATGCATCAGTTAATGAAAATGGCTTGGGTATGTTACCAGGTTACAAACTTAATCCTGGTATTAGTGCTATCACTTCAGACTAATTACAGGTTAGATCAAATTAAAACCACATTATTTACATTTCCTCATTTGTTCTTTTTTTGTGTGTAATACAATATTGAAGCACACTTTGTTTTTGCTCTCAGAGTAGTTAAGATTTTGATAAACTTTACTGTTGCAGATAGTGAACAAAAACCCCAGCGACGCAATCGTAGCCGCAGGCGTCGCTTCAGGGGTCAGGCAGAAGATAGACAGCCAGGTAATTGAAGGGGTGGAACTATTGGTAACTAATATATACAGTATTATGCATGAGAATGCTCTGCTTCTACCTCAGGTATTTTTGCAATATATTACTTGGTGTGAAAGTTACCTTTAAATGCACAAAGTAAAACCCTGTTAAAATACTGTAATGAGTCTACTTGAATTACTAAAATGTCACCACTTGTTAATTGGAACTGCATAAAGCCGGTGTCTACCATGATCTACTACCCTGCTTTTGTCATGTTTTCTGTTTTGATTAACAGTTGATACTAATACTTATGTGTTGACAAAATACATTATCGTTTGAGTTCTCTCAATTTGGGTTGTTTGCTGATTGGTTATTATTGGGGGCGGGTGGGGTTCTCGGCTTTAAATTGTGCCCTTGTTTCCTGTATTTTATTTTCGACAGTACTGCTTAAGATATCAGTTTTGAATGTTGTAATCCTCCTTTTGATGTCTTATTTGATGAATTTCCAAAACATCTCAGGCATGTCTTGTTTTAATGTAATGCTTTCCCTATTAATGACAAGACCTGACGCCTATTTGTCATAGTTGTTTTACATTGGCGCTTGAACATTTAAATGACTATTTCTAATGGCATTGCTGTACAATGTCATGTTTGTATTGACAATACTCTCCCATAACAGTTACAGTGGCAGACTATATCTCAAGAGCAGAATCTCAGAGCAGGCAGAGAAACCTACCTAAAGAAACTCTGGCTAAAGGCAAGAAAGAAATGGTGAGCTGTGTAAATGAAATGATTCGCCCCTTTTTATTTCAATAATACAATAAAAACTGCGGCAAAGCAGAAACTAGTTCTTGTTTAGAATAATATGGTGTCTACATAGAGCCTGTATCACCCATGGCAATTCTCATTTATTAGCTATGTAAGTTGATGTCTTGAACACCAAACAAAATATATTAATAAGTGTTTAGGTGCATGTCATTAGTTATCAGTAGAAACTACAGAGCCTCCTTTTTGTTTTCTAATTGTTTTAAAGAGCAGCAGGCTGCGACCAGGCAAATTTGAGGGCTGATTAGGTCCTGTTACTGGCATCTGTCCACCAGTAAGAACAGTGTTTGAGAGGATAAGTTTACTTTTGTTAATATTGGTGGATATGCCAGACTTGGTATATTGTTATAAAATATTTACAGCATTTGAACATTTATTTTATAAGCTTAGCCTGAAATTCTGGAAGCTGTTTTGTTTTCAGTTATTCAAATTAGAGACTTCATTTTTTTTTTTTAATCCTTTATTAGTATTGGTGTACATTAACCCTTTAGCACAGGGGTGACCAACCCCAGTCCTCAAGGGGCCTCCAACTGGTCGGTCCTCAGGATATCCCTGCTTCAGCACAAGTAGCTCAGTCAACGACTGAGTAACTGATTGAGCCACCTGTGCTGAAGCAGGGATATCCTGAAGATCTGACTAGTTTGTGGCCCTTGAGGTCTGGGTTTGGCCACTCCTGTTCTAGCATCTAGGAATGAGGATTTAATCGTGCATGCATTTCAAAATTCCCTCCAAGGGTCAATTGTGTATTTGCAGTAGACCCAATAATTCAACACAGATCTAGTGTTAGCTGTTTGTTTTTCATTGCTGGCTCATTCGAAACAACTTTCCATATTCAGGTGAAGGACGTAATTGAAGAACATGGGCCAACAGAAAAAGTAACAAATGGCCCAAGAGGTTCTTCTGGTGACGATACTTCAATGCCACAGACTAAAGCTCAAGAAAGTGCTGCAAGCTGTCAAGAAGGAAGTAATCAAGAAGCCATACTGAATGGGGTCTCATAAACTGAAGTTCCTAGTTTACAGTTCCTTTACATTACATTTTACAATAGTGCTTGTACAAGCTTGCCAAAGATAGATTAAGGATCGCCAGTCTACACCACACTTTCAGTTCCTCCATTTGGAATAAAGAAAGAGGAGGGATCCTGATAAAAAAAAAAAAAATAATAAAAAAACAAAAAAAAAACATATGTTAAACATAAGTTGATACCTACTGTGTTCTAAATACATCATCAGATGTGCCTTGAGATAGTATACGAAACATTAAAAAAGAAGTGCTGGCTATAGGAAATGTTGTTTTGTTTTCAAAATATGGCATTGATGGGGGGGGGGGGATCCTGCATAATCGTTATGAAAGCAATTAGCTGCTTTTGTTACATTTTTAATATGCAACCACTTCTTCACCTGAGGAAAACTAGAAAAAAAATGCAGTCTAAAGTATTTTGCACTGAATTGTAACTCTCCATTAGTTAGGTCTGGAAACTGGTCGTTTTAATACGTGTTTTTTTTTTTTATTCTTTTTTTTTTTTTTTCTTTAAAAAAACAAAAGCTGTGTTTTGAGGAAAAACTGCAGACCACTGGAATACAGACATAATCCTCTGCAGATTGGAAGATACTGGCAGTGACTGTTCTACATTGGGGCTTTGTTTGGTTTATTTATTAAACTGTACAGTATTTAAAAATCAAACATAGCTATAAACACTAAACCGAACTTAGTCGTGGCCACAAAGGCAAAATCCTAACTACTGAAAAGATCAATTTCCAGAATGTTTATCCTGTATAAACTGCATATGTTAGTCCTTAGTATGGTATTTTTGTTTTGGTTGTTTGATGTGCAATATGTTTTTGTATGCAGGTAGTAAAACAAAAAAACAAAAAAAATAAACTTTGATCTTCCATTTTTGATTATCAGCCTAGTTTCCTATGGGGGAGGTATGAGGACGTTAACCCCTCCTCTGCCAGAGAGGCTGCTTGCTTCCCCTGCTGCTGGAGGGGTAACAATAGTGCGTACACCTACCGAATGAGATATGGTTCCGAAGGGCAATTTTGCATAATTTAGCTATTTTAGAGATCTATAAATGTGAAACATAAGTAGGTATTGATAGAGGTATAATTTCATTTTTGTACTTTAACCATTTTAATTGAATTAACATTAAGCATGGCACCTGTAAAACTTTCACTTGATTCTTCTGATTTCGGCCACCTGTCGGGTGCAGAAGGATTAACCTGGACAGAGATCCACAAATGACACGTCTTCCCAGCACACGCCTTGCCATCCTATTCTGCCTGCTCCTGATGCTGCTACAGTACCTTTGCTAGCCTCCTTCCCCATTCATTAACACCATGTGTTCTTTATTACTTTGGGCTGAGTTGCTTGCTGGCCTTTCTCCGTTTGCACTCCCCTCCTAATGTAGCTTGTACCATGAGAAGCGGCAAGAGTTCTGTATTGGCCCGAATATAGTGCTGTTTTTTCCCTAAAAATGTCCTTCTGAAACCTGTACTCGTAATTCTATGTGCAGCCTACCACGTCTTTTATTTTTCATGTAGAACACCTTCAAAACTTTAGGGTGGTATTATGTGCGAGGCCGTACTGTATTCGGGCCAATACGATAAATACTTATTTCTAAAAGGGTAATCCAGCCAGGCCAGTTAATCAGCCTTGCATTCATTCAGTCGTAGAACAGGAATCCATAGGACGCCAGTCTTTATTAGTTTGGGTGTTTGACAAGGCACTACCTGTTTTTTGAACACATTGAAAAGCCACAAGCACTGAAATGATTATTCAAGCCAGTATTTGTCTTGTATGCATTAAAGACGCAAGCCTCCTAATAAAAAATTGAGAAAACCACACGAAATTGATGCACTCATTGCAGTCATTTTTGTTTTGCACTCCGTGAAAAATACACACAATCTTTGTAGCTTCTTAAAAGGCACTATCAATAAAATGCTTGTTTAATCTAATTTCATAGATTATGCCTTTTAAAATAAGTATTCTCCAGTTGTTAGGAAACATGAACTTGGAGTTGTTTGTTGTACGGTTTATTCCAACCAGTTAAGCAACAATGCTTTTTACCTTTTTTATAGATAAATACAAAGGCTTATTAGATATGCAAGTCTCAAACTTTAAGGGTAATATATACTAAGCGGTCTTCTCCCATTAAGATGCCTTCCCATATGTTCTATATGGGAATAAACATTCAGAATTCAGTTCTCTGATGTTTTTAAAAAGTCTACTTTGTTTAGACCACAGCCACTTTAGAAATGGTGTATGTGATCTTTTCATTATACCTACAATATCCTGGGAATTGTATTTTGAATCTTAGTTAGAAAAATGTTCTGAGCAGTAAAAAGTAATGTTTAGTTCTGTGTGTACACACCACCACACTCGATCCTTGCGGGGGCCTACATCCAGCAGTGGATTGTCATGGGCTGCTACACATGGGTGTGTGTATATATGTAGTTCTATATACAGTACAGGAAGACTTCTAGCAAACAAGTGCCATGGGCCATCTTGGATGTGATGAAGTGATCCTTTGTATAACAATGACAGGGTTGTAAACTGGTCTTCAGTGTAAGCAGAAGAGGCGGGTTCACTACTGTACATCGAGAGAGCAATGATCTTGAGCGTCCCTAGAATACTAGCAAAAGTTCCATAGTGGATTCAGGACCAGTGTTGGCAGCCTTGAGAAAAATTGTAAGTCTTGTTTTAATCCTTTTTCTGCACAGTCATTTGGAAGATAGCGTTGTAAAAAGTTATCTCTTGAATGCCCACGACAGCGTGGCTGCATTGTTCAAGCTGTTCTAGAGAAGGCAGTCAAGGAGTGCGAGACCATAATACATTCTGTCTTCAATGCTGAAATGGGTAACGTAGCACTCTTAAACTGGCATTTGTTAAGCAGGTAATGGTTTTTTTTTTTTTTTCAACTTCAAATTTTTATTGAATTTTTTCATATCAAATAAAACATTGCATATTTAGAGCTTACAAACGTGGAATAAAAATATTCTTATCAAAATTGTAACATGTTATCTGTTTGTAAACAAGCAAAAAAACAAAAAAGGGGGGGGGCGGAGGGAGAAAGGGTAATTCTTTAATTAATGTAGGCCATGGTAGAAAGGTTCATACTGGACTCTGACACTCGGAAGCCAACCTGTGAAAAAATAAGCGGGTGCTTACATTTTTAATTGCGTTCGCTATTGAATTAATGGGAATTCCTGATGGCATGTTTTTTTTTTAAAGTCGCTGTTTACATTTTTGTAACCAATTCAAAATGGATGTTACAGCAAACCAACATTGTCATCTTGTTCTATCTCGTTTCCAAAGAAGAAAGCAAACCTTTGAAGCGGTTTGCTTTTAGTAAACACGTGAAGTGGTAAACTGACTCTAACATGCATTCTGATTCTTAATGCCTGTTGCCCCTATGGACGTATTCTCGAAATCCACTAATTAGGATTTTTTATTTATTTATAGCTATGCGTCTTATATTTAGGATATATTACACCTAAAAAGAAACCGTATTAAAAATGCAATCCCCACATTGGGCATGATGAATATTTTATTTGCAAACTTAGTTCTCCTTTTTAAAAAGAAAAATGTCTTAAGGCTGTTACTTGAAATCCATCCCAGAGGCATTTGTTTTGGTAAGGTCCACTCTGCCAACTAATCTGACACCGTATTAACCAGTGTTTAGTTTTAACTACCATGGCAAAATATACTTCGCCATTTGTGTTCGGTGGAGCAAGTAACAAATGGTTATGTATTCAGAGCCGTGGCAACTACAGCATTACTTTGTCAATCACGCCCTTGTGGGTGTATAAGCAATGTCATTGAATAGCTGAGATTATTTAGTATTGTTTGTGTGATTTCATGCAGCATCCGTTTTGTTGCAATTTTAACTGAAGTAACAACCGATAAATTGCTTATGCCATTGGCCTCCGTGATCGTGTCATGCCTCAAAGAAAGAGGCACATGCTACATGTATGACCGTTGTCGGGTGAACATTCTGTTTCAGCCGTTACAGTTGCACAACAGTATGATGGTACACAGTGGGAAACCACAGACTTCTCATGATTCAGTAGTAGTGCTGACTCAGTATGGTACACTAAATATGGGGTGCTCAACTCCAGTCCTCAAATGTGCCCCCCAATCTGGTAAGTATATCCCTGCTTCAGCACAGGTAGCTCAGACAGAATGAGCCACCTGTGCTGAAGCAGGGATATGCTGAAAAACGGACTCTGTGTGTGGGGGGGGGGGGGAGTTGAGCACCCCTGCACTAAACAACTACATATCACATTACATCGGAAAAGCACTGGCTATACGCAAACTGGGGGTTACTAACTATCCATTCTGCCTCATCTTAGTCAGTCAATTCTTTATATAATTCATTGGAAAGTCCTTGCAAATCGAAGTAAAGTTTAGAGCCAAAGTAAAATGCTTAACCGAATAATATTCATGCAGAAACAATAACTTGTTCCCACCTGAGTGTAAAGTGAAAATGTACCATTGCATTAAAAAGACAGGATGTATTTAATTTATAACCCCGTATGTCAGGGGTTCTGAAGTCAAGTCCTGAAGATCTCCCCCAACAGGTCAGGTTTTCAGCGTATCCCTGCTTCAGCACAGGTGCCTCAATCAGTGGTTCAGTCTTCAACTGATCTAGAGCAGTGTTTTTTTTTAACCAGGGTTCCCCACAATATTCTGATCATTTGAACATTGTATCAAATACAGAATAATTTACAATGCATCTGATCACCGAGTTGCTATTAGAGATGGTTGGGGGTTCCTTAGAATTTCACTTAGGGTTCCTTAACAAAGAAAGGTTGGAAACCATTGATCTAGAGGACTGGAGTTGAGCACCCCTACCTCCTGTGTCGCGGGACCTTCAGTACATTGCCATTTAGTTTAACTCTTGCAGGCCTCTCAAGCAAATCGGTGGTCTATTCGTGCTTTTATAAGGATTTCATTACATTACATCATGCATATTTAAGTGTTCGAGCATTAAAAACTGCCACTTGGCAAATTACAGTATATTGAAGTCATTAAAAAGAAGGCAATAGGCCAAACAACGATCTGTATACTGAGATTTTGTGTTATTTATTTCATGTGGTTTATCATTTGAAACGTGTGTGTGTCCAAAAGAAAATCTCTATTGCACCAGTTTAAAGAGCGAAAATGACAGATCTACATATTATTTCCCATAAGGACCAAGTACACTGTGGGCGCTATATAAAAATAGACATACATACATATATAGTAATGAGAATGGCCTTGTATAGAAGTTATAAAATTAGGCTGAGGCCATACGGCACGCGTGACACCCAAAAAATACAGTAGCTCTATTAGGCCGGCCATAGTGCTCGTGACGGCGCTGCAGGATTTTGAGGAGACAAATTATTTTAGTTTTTTTCGCACAGCGGCCGTGTCACTTGTGTGGCTGAGCCAATGAGGGCGAACTAGCCTGGTGATGTCACGGCCACGCCTCCCCATCGCGAGCGCATCTGAGTCCACAGATCGCTCAGACGACAGGCGCGCTTGACTCCGTTGCGCAGGCGCCTGCACTGTGGCCAATGCCTTACACGCAATGTGATGATGCATGTTGCCCATATGTAACGAGTTCTGTAATTATCTTTCCTTGGCTGTCTCAGAATATGTCACTACAAAATAACGTCACAAGAAAGATGCAATAGACATCAAAGAGAAATAATACTTTGGACCAAAGGTGTGACTTTAAGGTAGCATGTTTTGATACCTCTAAATTAAACGGAATGCAGATCTACAGTATAAAGGGGGGGGGGGGGGGAAGGTACTTTAAAACTCGCAATAGTTGCTTGCCTATCATGTCTGCATTCTTTGTTGTGGTCCCCTTCCCAAAAACTTCACAATGTTACCGTGACAAAAACTTGGAGTCGTGTAATGATTTGAAGCATCAGTTGCTGGTCCCTGAAAGGCCTTGCTTTCCACTCCATTCACAGAAGACACCCAGGCACCTCAGTCATTAGGATTTGTACAACCCCACAAAACGGTGAATCATTCTGTCAAAATACAATTATATCGCTGCCTTGCCAAGGTTACATTGTTAGAATGAATCCCAGCAAACATGATCCCCCCCCCCCCCTTAAAAAAAAACCCCCCCCCCCCCCCCCCCCCCAATAAGTCTTTAAATCTGCTGTAATGAATAAAGCAAGTCAAGTTTATTGATAAATCTGTCCTAGGAGAACCAGCCAGACTGGAGACTGAATAGGATTTAAAAACCCAACTGTGTTCAGAAATGAGAGTTTGCCCCTGAATCATATGGAATTACAGTGCTGGATGCATGTGCCATGCCTACACAATAAAACCCAAAGGAAGCAGCTATTTCTGTTGGTTTTATTAAACCAACCAAGCAATTTAATTCTTTTGTTCAGGAGAGTTCTACTTCATTGATTAACAAAAGCAGGGATATAATTTTTTCAGCCTTTTTGAAAAGCCTGAAATGTCAAGCCTTTTAAAGCAGATTATTCTGCCTCTGTGCAGTGAATACAGCCAGAGTAACCTTTTGTCTACAATTAAATATTCTAGCATAAATATAAAAGAAAATCAGAGATGGGAAAGATTGACTCACAAGAGATTGGAGAGAGGTAGATGCACACAGTGATAGTGCAAGCCGCTTGCTTCTAATTAAATATGCGACTGAGTCTCAAAGCATTTGCTTTCAGCCTCAGAGAGAAGATGCTGCCCAAGAATGGGAAGGAAGAAATATATCACATTATCTGGTTGTCCACAGTCCTTCCTTGGGGCTTCCAAAGGTATTTTAGAATATATCTTTTTTTCTTTTTTTACATTGGCATTTGTCATGGGAGGTAAAGGTGAACTCTCAAGGGCAAAAAAGGCAAGAAAACTCAAAGTGTGGGCTTCCTTGTTTGCAAACTAAAGTGAGCTGAGTAGTTTGTTAGCTGCCAAGTAATGCTGTTGCTTGTGAGATTTGAATAGCATGTTTTTGTTATTCATTTTTGTGCACATTTTGCAGGGGTAAATCTATGTATTATCTTGCATTTTAGTTGCTTAGTACACTATAATGTATGCAATTTTATGTGTTTGATAGTACTCGGCCATTTGTAATAAAATGCAGTCTTGGAAGTGATAATGTTGGCAGAGAGAGAGGTTAATGTTAATGAGTCTTATCTTGCAATGGGTTTATAATATTGTCATCGAAGTGCTTACATTCAGAACTTACACAATTCTGGTGACAAAAGGTGTTTAATCGATTTGGAATTTCCTTTACACGGCAAAATATGTTTGGAAATAATACATAAAGAAAATGAATTGCAACTTTTTCCTGGTTTTATCTTTTGTATTTTATTTTTTTACAAACTTGCTGTGACTTCCTCTCCCCCCTCTCCCCCCCCCCCCCCCAAGAAATCTATAAAAACTATTCTTTCATTAGGACTCTAAAGTCTATGTAAGGGAAAATCTGACTATTATGAAATATTTACCTCTGTACACTCGGTTACCCTCAACTGTTCTAAGAGTCATATTTCCAGTACTCAGGCACATTATTAGTATTATTATTATTATTATTATTATTATTATTAATATTATTATATAGCCGGTTTATATTTGCTTATGTCTGCAGTGAAATGTGTAGAGGAGACTTAGGGAGAATTGTCATAGTTGCAGGTTACCTGTATTTTGATTGCAACGTCACATGAAACACTAAAGCAGTTTTCTCCTTTCAAGCTGCCTCCCAATATACCACTTAGATTGTAAGCTCTCCGGGGCAGGGATTTCCTTTCCTATTGTGTGACTTTGCTGCGCGTATTATAATTATTCCCTGTACTGCATTGTCTTTGTAAAGCGCCGAGCACACTCTTGGCTCTATAGAAATGAAGATATACATATATACAATTTTGAAATAGGAGTGTCTTAAGCTATAAACACAATCAAACTTGTACACGTGCGGACAACCTTCGTTCGATATAACCTGTAATCTCAAAGTGCAAGTCTTGCAAAAACAAAAGTTTGTTAAAAAAATAAATAAACAAACAAAAGCTGTCACTTTGTGTGATTATGAACTTGTACTCTTAGTGGACACTTTTGGGGGATTAAGAAACAGAATGATGTTCAGTGCATCTTTTTTAAGGCTGTGTTCTGTTCTTTCAATGCAAGACCTTCACGGATTTTTCATTTCACTGTTACTGTGGAAGTAAATTACATTGAAGGTTTCACTTCACCGCCCTGAGGACATTGAAAGGTAGGAAAGGTGTTTGTATTACCTTTGGGTATTCTGCAACCATTGCAGTTATTATAGCATGTACCACTGCTGATAAACAGCTACCAATTGTATCTCTTACAATAGCTGCCTTTGAGTATGTAAATGTTCGTGTACAAACTAAGTGTTGTGCTTATTAAATCACTAGGGGTTCCTGACATTGCACTGAGAAGCCTGTGTGGATCTGCTCTATAGTGTCTGCATATCATACTGTTGGAAAAAACTGTGATTGATATTGCCTGGGGCAGGAAACGCAGAGCAGAGAAGGGGTTAATATTAGCACATTGGTCCACTTTGGTATTGTTTACAGAAACCTGTGGCATTGTTGGAGGATGCTGATGCTATTCGTACTTTGAGCTTTGTGGATTGCATTCATTTCTGTACTAGATCTTTTTTGTACGACACAAGATCACCTGAACAATAGTAGATTATTGTGACGTGACACATTTAACGGGGTTTTGAGATTATTCTTTATATGTTTTAAGGTTTAATGATAATGACGAGTTGGGATTGGGCATTCATAATGATTAGGTTTTGAAACTATTTGTTCAAGCTTTTCCAGCAATAGTTTTTGGGAAGCAGTTGGATCAGGCGTAGCCAACTACAGTCCTCAAGGGCTACCAACAGATCAGGTTTTGAAGATATCTCTGCTTCAGCACAGGGGACTCAATCTGTTTTCGACTGAGCCTCTGATTGAGCTCCTTCTGCTGAAGCAGGGATAGCCTCAAAACCCGATCTGATGGTATAGTAGCCCTTGAGGACTAGAGTTGGCTACTCTTGAGTTGGATGAGTTGTACCAGACTCCTTGAAATGACTGCGTAGTAATAAACTATCATTTGTGTATCCTCCACATATTTGCCCAGAACATCAACGTTATTCTTTTTGCCCAGTACCAGGTCCCAAACTTGGTACTTACATTTATACAAGAGACGTTTTAGCCTTGTTACAAATAGCGGAGGCTCGTGGAATCCCCACGGACATGTTTGTAGGCCACGATGCTAAAAATAGAGACTTTGCAGTAACTAGACAACTGATTTCCTTGTTCCCACTTTCCTACTATCTTCTTTGAAGCACATTGATGTCATTAACCCTTCAGTTGCTGGAGAGGCCTGTGAATAACTATGTTGCAGGTCCCTTGAGCTATTCAGAGATTAAAATAACTAAGGCTCGAGGAGGCAGCTATGTCTGTAGCTGAGCTATTTACTAATATGGCACTGCTAGATATAGTCCATTCCACTGATTAGAGATGGGTGAAATTTCCGCCGGAGTTCAAAACCGCCACGGATTGGCCAGTTGTTCTTTCACCAAAGGGGGGGGTTCCGGTCACTAAAAATCCGCCTTGATTATGGCTTCTTACAGATCCGCAGATGTTGGTCTCTCTCTGAATCTGGGCGGATTTTTTTAGTGCCCAATCCGCGTTTGGACTCCGGGCTGTATATCAGATTTTGGTCAAATCCGTGACGGAAATTCCCAAGTAGTTTTCCTAGCGCTACCTCTGACCACTAAACAGACAGTTATGTCAGCCCCACTTATTCCGTGTGAGTCTCGCTCGTTGGAAAGCCGTCTCACTCAATCACATCAAAGCTCCCCACAATAGGGTAAATGTATTACAGGTGCGACCCATCTCTAGCAGAGATGTGCAAAACTTTTGCATGAGGTCGCAAACAGGATGAAATTTGACCTTTTTGAGTTGCGAAACAAAGCCGCATCTGGTTTGCAGTTTGCAAGCGATTCACCGAGCATTAACTCAACATGCATTGCAATTTCATTTAAAGCAGCAATCCAAGCCATTTTTTTTTACTTTCTTATTTTTTTTTTAACATGTGTTTGAAGTAGGGGATATCCGGTGCTGAACGCCATTAATTTCATCTTCGGGGACCCCTTGCTTCCTGGGATACAGACTTCCACAGGGGGTGCCGGTATCTCTGCAAAATGTAACGCTTCCGCATCAAGCCGGCCAATAGGAAGCTGAACCTGATGACGTCACGGCTTCCTATTGGCCCGCCGGGCATGGAAGCTTTGAAACGCTGCCATTACGTGAACCCTGGTAGCGGAGCTGCTACCGGCGCCCCCTACAGAGGTATCTTCGGAAGCAGGGTGACCCCAGAGCTGCAATTAATGGGGCTGAGCTCCGAAGACCCCCTAAATAGGTTACACACCATGTTTCACTCACTGTGTGACAGTATGTTTCTGAAAGCTTACTAATCCTGATTACTAATCAAATTGATCCTGCAGTTCGGCCAAACAGTTTGCAGGACATCAAATATGTGGGACAAAAAAAACACTTCATAGTTTGCAAATGCTGATTCCAAATCCCATCAGGGTGTGCAGAAAAAGCAGAAATGTGTACGCATCAATCAATGTGAAATATTAATGTGCATGTGTCTGAAAATCAGATCAGATCAGATCAGATGTCTTTGTGAGGTCATACTGGACACCTAACAAGCTCCTATTGAACCCCCAAAATAACCACAACATATATATAAGCATATTAGTGTCACAGAGAAGTGCTACTGAGCATGGCAATATATATATTTAAAACCAGAGACAGAACATAAAACACAGACAGAGCTCAGTGCACGTCCAGTGAAACTCATACACGGTACAGTGCCTAAATATATATGTATAAATATCTATTAAATAAAATGGTCTTTTAGTTTAACATTTTGGCCAAATTGTTGTAAGCCCCTGAGCCACTGCACGGCAGACCACATTCTTCAGGGGTCCCTATCACTAATATAAATTCTTAATAACCTGTGCAATACCAGGAAGAATGATTTTTAATAAATCTGTCAATATTAGTTGCAAAGTTATCCCATCAGGGTGTGCAGAAAAAGCAGAAATGTGTACGCATCAATCAATGTGAAATATTAATGTGCATGTGTCTGAAAATAAGATCAAATCAGATGTCTTTGTGAGGTCATCAGTTACTACAGGAGGTCAATGGGCACATGTGCAGGAAAGGAAAGATGTACACAAAAACAAAGAACAGCAGAACATTTTTACTGTACAGGAACAGTACTAGATATAAGATAACTGAGTCTCAAACTTCAAGGATGCATCTTGATTGTTTTTGTTTTTCTTGAAACTGCTGATGTAAACTAAGCCATTTTCTCATCTTAACCCTATTCCTTCCTTAGTTATAAAGTGCACTAGTTTGAACAGCATCTGCATGATATTTCACTCATTCATTCAGGGGGAGAGAAAAAAAAAAACAACTTTTTGTTGATGTCCCAGTTTTTGCTTTGATTTTTATTCAGGCTTCTTGGTTCTGTCATCTGTTTAGAGCCGAAAATAGCAGCTCGCAGTTTTCATTCTAAATACTTCATTAATCTTCCTTCCAAATGTCTTTTCTTCTAGACTGAATGGATTTTTTCCCCCTGCTATTATATTCTATTCAACAAACAAAAACTCGTCAAATAACATGGAAAGTGTCACTGCAGCAAATAAAACGTGGAAAATCACCATTCAAGATTCAATAGTGAGAGGAGCCATACACTGCACAATGGGATCGAAAAGCACTCATTCTTGGCATGTATAGTCCCAAACCACAAAGGATTAAGGGGGGGAAAGAGAAGTACTTTCCTTAAAGGCAGGACATTGGAGACATTTCCATATGGTTCGTCCCCCCAAAACCAAATGCTTTCAAAAAGCTGTTCTGTAATTAATATCACAATTTCAAACCAATGGATGTCATTCACAGTAGGACTGATGAACTGGACCCTTAACTTCCTTGGAAAGGTAGGTTTAAGAGTTCCATATACCATATTTAATTTATGTGTGTGCTTGTATTATGGAATTGCATTGAAGGTGCAATAACTGATACTTTATTTGTTTTCAGTGCAACTTGTTAAGCTCTGCAGTGTGATTCGTAACTTTCTGGACTTCAGAAATACAGTAACACTAGTTTAAGTTGAAAAAGACACGTTCAACCTTTGCCAGGTAGTAACGGGGTGAGATACTCATCCTATATTTAGAATTCTGTTTATGCATCGTTATATCATTATATAATAATATTTGCTTCTAACGTTTAAATGTCCGGGGATAGAACACAATGGCTGCTGATTCCTCCTGTAACAATGTTTTAGATTTAATATGGTGTTTTATGGAAACAGAGACAAAAGAATAGTTTTTAGGGTACCACATTTTACTGTTTTTCTCAAAAATGTCATCTTTAATTGCACTAGAGTTTCAGGCAAGAGAGTAAAAAATGTAACTTTAAAATCATACTTCGGCTTCTGATTTTAAATATTAGTGCATTTCTTGTGAAACTCATAATTAAGATTGACTTTATTAAATCATGTTATGCTTCTTTGTAGATTCTTTCCTTTTTGTAAAAAAAAAAAAAAAGAGGAACAAATTGAACTAAAAATGCAGTGAGTGTAACTACATATGAAGCATTGAATTGGAATAATATCTATACAGTATGGAATGATCTACATCAGTATATATATTGATTACTATTTATTGGTGTAAATAATAGATATAAATAAAGCAATCAACGACAAATAAAACAATTGAAGTAAAATCACTAGAATAAAAGGCCATGATTATCCAAACAGTAGCAAGTCTCTTCCAATGGATTTGGCGATGCTGATTCCATTATACTGTAGGTCCCTACTCAATATGCGTTGAAGACGACATCCTTCCCTTATATCCAGTCACTCAGAATAAGGGGAAGAGGACGTCACTGCATATTGAATAGGGACCGTAGATTCTTCCCAGCCTTAATCTATAATGTATCTCATACAATCAATGGTGCTCAAACATCATAGTATCAACCGGTTTCATCAGTCATTTAAAACATATGAAACTGGGCTTTCAAGTGGAGTACAAACCGTTGCCTGTAGTTAAAAAAATAAATAAAATTGCATATTGTATCACTCTATGTCAATGTATCAAGATGAATTGTGGTAATCTTTTTCCATATGTGCAATGACTGAAATGGGGAGAGGTCATACAGGTTAGGGGGGTATAGAACACATGATATTCTAATGGTATAGATCACAATTTGCACTTATTCCTTTCTCTTTGAGCCAATTAAATCTGCCACATGTCGGGTTGCGTTAAATTCTGCTCCAAAGAGAACAACCTCAAATCTCCGGAACAAGGCTGATATTATACGCATATTCCTCTGGTTGTGTTTTGGCAGAATTAGCAGGGTGGCCCATTAATCCCCAAGGGGACTGCCACTAGTTACATTATCATATGTAAAGCAAAATATATCACACTTCCCTTTCTGGCATAAGCAAAGCTGCTTACTTAGTAAAAATCTTCGCATTACAAATTCCAGTTACCATCCTCAGTGTGAGACCCATGTCTGCTATTTTGGAGAACGCTGCTGAAAATACTTATGTTTGAAGTACATTTTCAGTGGGAAACTGCTAGAGGACGTTGTGTAACTTGGGTCTAGAGTTATCATTTCCAATAACTTGAACATGGTTTCTTACGTAAAACGGAGTACAAGCTCTCGTGACTCTCACGGTTTGATATATGAGAATGGCTCAGTAAGGCCGGGTCCCCGCTGGCTACTGCAGCGCCTGCTGTGGCGGACGCTGCAGGGACAAGAGCCGCCCCACAATGGGGCCGAGCCCGCTGCGAGGGGGGGGGGGTCGGGCCGCCGCGCTGCGCCGACGGAAACTCCTGCTCTCAAGAAAATTGAGATCAGGAGTCACGACGGAGCTCTAGGCCCCCGGCGGTTCAGCCAATGACGGCGAACCTGCCGGGTGACGTCACGGCCGCGCCCCTATCACGCCCCCTGTCTTTCCCCCGGCAGCGCTCTGCAGGCCGTGGGAATTCGGCTGCGCGCGCCGTCAGCCTCGCAAATAAGAAAATTAAGTTAACAGGGAGAGCACTTGAGACATCACTATCTGTAAAAGGTCTTTGTGTCATTTTTGAGGGTTTCTTAACTTATTGAGACTATCCCTTTCAGCTTCATTTCCTTTAACTTATAGCAACTGCACGGTGCATGATTTATATTCAAACCATCAAAAAAAGAAGAATAGGTACAGTCCCTAAGAGGCAAAGAGATGGGAATACAATATCTTGGTATATAAAAAGTATAATAGTTTGTGACTGGTAGTTAAATGGTAATCTGTCAATGCCATTGCCAACTATCAACTCGACAGATGTGGCAAGACACCCCAGCACTGCGGGCAAACAAGCAAAAGTCTGCGGCCCTCGTGCTGTGGGGCGTCCATGCTTCTCAATGTGACACCCGGAGTGTTGTTAGGCTTCGGCTATAGTGGAACGCGCTTGCTTCCGCGCTCCTTGGCGTGGCGCTCACGTGCCGCAGGAGATATCTCCTGACCTGCAGGCAGAGGCGACTGTGAGGCGTGTAGGGGGGGTGCGGCCGTGACGTCACGGAGCTGGTTCGCCCCCATTGGGCCGAAGCACTCACGTGACCCGGCCGTCGCGCGGAAAATACAAACCTGTTTGTAGCACGAAGCGCCGGTCTCCCCGTAGTGCGTGCGCACTATGCGCAAATACATTGTCGTTCTAGTGTTCGTCTCAGTGCGAGCTGCCTAGCTCGCACTGTCTCCTGCACTATGGACGCAGCCTTAATCCTTTGTTGCCGCAAGCATCACGGTCACGTGACAGCGAGCGCCCGTGGCACCGAAGACGTTACGTTTTGCTACATGTGTACTATAAAGGAGGCCAATCACGGCAAGCTCTTACTCTGATGAAGAGTTGTATTAGTTCAACCCCACCAAAGCGAGATAAGGAAGCCATCTCTTTGACTTCCCTGGTAGCTCTGACTTTTATAAGCCAACAAACCATTGTGCAGCTGACAAGGGTGGTAAAGAAATTGCTAAGTAAAATCACATGCACTTTCCATTCCTGTCCCATAGATACCTCAGGCACAAAGCTGAACTTGCAACAAGCCCTCATGTTTGATGTTAGAGAATACCATTGCAATGCCCTGAAACAAACGTCCCACCCGTATATATGAGCATAAACACTTATTCACATGCACACATACCGAAAATACCTGTCAGTGAAATATGATGCTATGACTTATTATGCTACATTGTGCACAGTACACCTTGCTGTGTAGCTAATGATTAGACAAAATCAAGACTTCTGTGACACGGCGGCGGTGGCCGATCTCGAGAATAAGACACCGGAGAATATTTGGAAGGGAATATAAGATAGATATATACAAATATCTCAGGTGTGCTCCTTTTTGTACATATGCGTCTCCGTGTGTTCAAAGGTGTGTTTGGCGGGATATATATATAGATATATAGATATAAAACGAAGAAAAGAAAAAAGCAGCGCCTCTGATAATGGTTAAATAAGTGAATATAATGTAATATATAAAATAAATTAAATATAAAAATATATAATAAACCGACTGTGATTAATAATAAGATACACAAATATTAGTGAAATACTAAATGATTCTAGCACATATAATAATCAAACCTATAACCATAAAGATAAATGCATAGATATTGCAAATATACAATTTAAAAGAAAAAAAGAGTGTAAAAACCAGTCCTCAGATTGTCCAATAATGATGTAGGTTCTGGTATGAAGGGTCTCCTGCTGCTCTCAAATGGACAAACCACGTCCACAGGGAATCTATTGGAAAAAAGGGGAGAGAGAGCGCACACCCATAGCGTAAAATAGTAAATTTAATGAGGGGAGGGGGAGAAGGGGGTTAAGAAATGCGCTTACAAAAATGCAATAAAATCAAGCATTGTGTGATATAATCACCACCATCCAGTTTTTCTGCAGTAACTTGGGGCAATCCCGGTCTAGCAGTAGCAGGATCAATATCCCAACAAGTGTCCAGGGCAGGCTGTCTTCAATGTAGCCGTGTTAGAGTCCTGGAAAGATGGCTCCTTGTACTTCAAGCCTCTGCAGCAGTCGCGCGGATCAATCTGTTCCGGCGCGCGGTGATGACGTCAGTGTCAATGCGTCTGACGTGATGACGCTCCCTTGCACATGCACACATACCGAAAATACCTGTCAGTGAAATATGATGCTATGACTTATTATGCTACATTGTGCACAGTACACCTTGCTGTGTAGCTAATGATTAGACAAAATCAAGACTTCTGTGACACTTCCATCCATTGGTCACCACCAGTAGTGTAGTGGTGTAGAAGAAGGAGGGTGGTGTGGTGTCTCCATAACCTCTGTGTCCAGGCAAGGGTACGAGAACCGATAACCCGACCCAAAGAGAGGCGACGGCGGTGGCCGATCTCGAGAACAAGACACCGGAGAATATTTGGAAGGGAATATAAGATAGATATATACAAATATCTCAGGTGTGCTCCTTTTTGTACATATGCGTCCCCGTGTGTTCAAAGGTGTGTTTGGCGGGATATATATATAGATATATAGATATTTATATATATATATATATATATATATATATATATAGCACTTGGGACTCTAGTAAAACAGCACTTAACACTGCGTTTATGAGCTTTGAAGATACCCGTTACCACTTAATGCCTAGTTAAGTCAGTAACGGTGCTCCGTGGTTTTGGGCCTGTGTGTTAGAACTTGTTTATGTATATTTCCCAAGTGTTCTAGTATCCTAATTCTCAAAGGTCAAGTTATCCTATCCGCGTATTAGAAAGCACATGAGCATTCCAAACAATAAACTATTAATTCAGACTTTCAATTCATTATTTATTTATAAAATATTTTACCAGGAAGTAATACATTGAGAGTTTCCGCTCGTTTTCAAGTATGTCCTGGGCACAGAGTTATGATGACAAATACATGGTTACAAATACAGGCATACCCCGCTTTAAGGACACTCATTTTAAGTACACTCGCGAGTAAGTACATATCGCCCAATAGTCAAACGGCAGCTCACGCATGCGCCTGTCAGCACGTCCTGAACAGCATTACCAGCTCCCTACCTGTACTGAAGCTGTGCGCAAGCGGGGAGACTATAGAGCCTGTTACAAATGCGTTATTTACATCAGTTATGCACGTATATGACGATTGCAGTACAGTACATGCATCGATAAGTAGGGAAAAGGGAGTGCTTCACTTTAAGTACATTTTCGCTTTACATACATGCTCCGGTCCCAATGCGTACGTTAATGCAGGGTATGTCTGTACATGGTTGCATTAAATGAGCAGGGTTATACATTATATACAAGACATTGCATGCACAGTTTAACATATTTGAACTTTTAAGCGTATCAAACAATTACAGACCAGATATAAATGTGAGACAGCTTTTGTTTTGAAAGAACTTAGACTGGTGGCGGCTGTGAGAGTCTCCGGTAGACTGTTCCAGTTGTGGGGTGCACGGTAAGAGACGGAGGAGCGGCCGGATACTTTGCTGAACCTTGGGACCATGAACAGTGGAGTCAGATCTCAGATGATAAGTGCTGCGCGTGGTAGGGGTGAGGAGCTTGTTCAGGTAGACGGGTAGCTTGCCCAGAAAGTATTTAAAGGCAAATACAGTGTGAGATTTTAAAAGATTCTCTCATTACATTGCATTTGAAATCTTAGCACTACCCAACTTAACATGCCGTACATTTAAAACGTTTAAAAAAACCTATGTGGTTCTTTTTTTTAAAGCCATAAGTGATTCTTCTGTTAGAATAGTAGGGGCCATTTTCGCTTTCAGATTATATGCCATATGTCTGATATCCATGATATTAGTGTGTGGCCCCATTAGATATATGTTTGTTCGCAAGTGCCAGTGGTGCCACTGATGGTGCTGGTATTAAGGACCCGGTGAGTGAACATCACTTTGTGGTGGGTTCTAGTTCAGGTGACACAGTGGCACTGCTCAACCAAGCTTGGCTTTGTGTGTCAGCCAGACTCTCACTGTGAGCCCCAGACATATCGTGTATACTGCTGGGGTGCGCAAACAGGGGGGGGGGGGGGGCGCGAGATGCAGAGAAAAGCAGGCAGGGGTGCGTACGGGAAAAAGTTTGCGCACCCCTGGCGTATAGTATATGTAGGTTATGTTGGAATACATGTGCTCGCAAGTCTCAGGTAGTACTACTGGTTATTGCTGTTAGGGTTCATTGTCTTGAGATGTTCCTCGTACACCTTACAGAAACCCTCCATACATTCACTGATTCATAGCGTAGGTTCTGTCTTGTGGCTTCTTGGTGAGCGGATGAGCAAAATAGTATGAGACCTCCCTCCTGACCATGATGGTTCTGGTGGTGCGCTTGTACGTGGGTTTTGTTACTTTGAAATCTAGAATGTACAGGCATGTCAGTGCACGGCTAATTATAGGAGTATTAATAGGAGATACTAATAGGAGTATTAGTGCCATTGGTTGTGGTGACCATGGCTGCCTCCTACTCACAAATTCAATGACTATCATCATTATCTTCACATTTTTCAATGCTGCCGCTGCCGCTGCCGCCGCCGCCACTAACAGTTGCAATCACATTATCACCTCCCCCAGTGCCACCAGAGTCGCTTCCCTCCCTGTCGGCTTCCTAGGGAGGTCACATCGGTGTGATATGTATATGGCGACTCTGCATGGTTTACCTTGACTCAGGAGCTGGCATTCAGGCGGCTGGGTGATGAGGTAGCAAGGTTGTATTAAAATGGGCGCCAGAAACTTTTATGGTACGACTGTCATTTATTCGTGTCGCCAGGCACAGGGACCGCTCATTCATATCGTGACAACGTTGCACTGTATTTTACATCATACCTACTTGGATACGGTTCTTCCATCAGTGCCCACTCTTAACAACCGAATGGAGGTACATATCTTGTTTCTTCACTGTGCTAAGACACGCAACCCCTCCTCATTGTTTTGGGACACCTCTCCTCATTATCTCTAGGCCCATTGGGGATCCTAGCCGGTCCTGTTTATATAACCCTATACCTTGGCCTTTATGGTAAAGGCCACTTCAGCCTGAGAGGAATGGCAATGCAGATCTGCGGTTAGAGCCGATCCACCGGCGTCCGGGAGACCTTGTTACTGAGGCCCTCTGTCCCATGCCGTTTCTTTTAGCAACTATACTGTAGTCGCTTAGTCTTCTCTAGGAAGCCTAACTAGCAAGGTTACTGTCGCTGTCTGTAACATAATAAATGAGGGGGCCCTGGTCTATACTATTACTTTAAGAACATGGGTGTCTACTTTCCCCGAGGTTCCTCTCCTATTGTCCTCCTGGAACTTAACTTTCAGGAACAGTCCATCCCGGAATAGGACATTTGGTCGCAGCCATTTTTGCCGAGACCAAATGGCCACCAACACTTTGCTGCGACTCACCCCACATCCGCAGACGATCCGCCGCTGGAATCCCCCCTGCTGCCCGCTTCTAAGGTAAGGTTAATTACTGTTTAGGGTAGGAGGTTAATTTAAAGGGTTTTAGCGCTTAGGGAAGGGGGTAAGTTTAACAGGTTTTAGTGGTTAGGGTATGGGGTTAATTTAAGGGGTTTTTGTGGTTAAAGTAGGAGGTCAAGTTAAGGGGTTTTAGGGTAAGGGTAGGGGGTTAATTTAATGGTTTTAGTGGTTAGGGTATGGGGTTAATTTAAGGGTTTTTTGTGGTTAAAGTAGGAGGTCAAGTTAAGGGGTTTTAGGGTAAGGGTAGGGGGTTAATTTAATGGTTTTAGTGGTTAGGGTATGGGGTTAATTTAGGGGGGTTTGCGGTTAGGGTAGGGGGTTAATTTAAGGGGTTTTAGGGTAAGGGTAGGGGGTTAATTTAAGGGGTTTTAGTGGTTAGGGTAGGGGGTTAATTTAAGGGGTTTTAGGGTAAGGGTAGGGGTTAATTTAAGGGGTTTTAGTGGTTAGGGTAGGGGGTTAATTTAAGGGGGTTTGCGTTAGGGTAGGGGGTTAATTTAAGGGGTTTTAGTGGTTAGGGCTTAGGGTAGGAGGTTTTAGTGTAAGGCACTTACTTACCTTAGCGATAAAGTGGCCAGCGCCCATTTGCTTGCGGCGAAACTACGTCAAAGACTGAGCCACTGACTGAGCCACCTGTGCTGAAGCAGGGATATCCTGAAAACCTGACTTGTTGGTGACCCTTGAGGACCGGAGTTGGCCCAACCCTGCAATACAGCTATACATTTTTATATTTCACCATCTGGTATTCGTCCATTAACACTCCCAGAGTCTCATCCCAACTGCAGAAGCCAAATGTAATGTGTGATCTGTTTATAGTCTCCGCATAAGAGAAATGAAGAGAAATTCAGAAACATTTGCAGCGCAAATTCATTGACTTTTAATACTCAGTGTATTTTATTTTTTGGGGGGCGTATTTTGCCATTTTAGGGCATTTGTACATGAAAAGATAGAAACATTTTACCTTGTTCTCGAACGTCAGTCAACATTTCGTTCATCTCTACTGGTAAGAGGGAAAGGGGTGAGCAATGGGGGAGAACAATTTAAATACACTAAAAAAAAGGTTTCTCTCTCCCTTTGGCTACGATGACCATATTCCCCCCCCCCACCCGGGACAAAAGTCGCGCATGCGTGTCCGTCGCTTACCAATCATGCATAAGAGGTGCTGGGTTACGCAATCAAAAACCAGGACATTTTCTAAAATTTCGAGACACCGGCACAAAGAACCAAAAAAACCAGGACTGTCCCGGCTAACCCACGACGTCTGTCACCCTACCTTTGGCAGAATCCCAAACTCAAAGCAACAATCCTACAAAACGAAACCCCTCTACTTTTACAGATACTAACCAGCAATGTTGCCTGAAATGACCAATAGCAGCTTCCTATTGGCCCCGCAAGATTTGGCGGCCATTTTATTTCTCCTGGAGGAACATTTAACACGGGTTACTACACCCGTTAGTATCTCGGGAACGGACGGGTCACCAGAACTGAAAATAGAGACGTTTAGCTCCGAGTAACTGAAACATTTTTAGAAGACAAATACAAGCGGGCAGGATTGCTGCTTGAAACGTTCCCTCGTACAGATTCAGTACAGAGAGGATTAGGCCTTTTTTTGGAGGCCAGAAGCCTGTATAAATTTAAGTTATATAATGTTTTTTTTTTTCTTGCGTTAAAATTATGATTTGTTTAATTCTATTCAGTGCCAACATGCTACACATTTGTTTAAGTATGATTCCTGTGAGCAGCTTTATATCTGTGAAAACTATATACGTATATACTTTTCATTGGTTTCTGTCTGGGGTAGATTGCATATCCTGTGACCAACATACGATGTGATAAATATGGGGGGGGGGGGGGGGGGGAGTCTTAATATTGTCCAAGATATCTCCAAGAATTTGTATAGGTATCCATACTTTTTTGGCTAATATAGGGCCCAAATTAGCAAGACTTTTCATACCTGGGGAATGTATACGGAGCATACCCTGATGCCCGAGGTGCTCAAATCCGGTCCGCCAGCCCCCCCCCCCCCCCCAACAGGTCAGGTTTTCAGGATAGCCCAGCTTCAGCACAGGTGGCTCAGTCATTCCCTGCTTCAGCACAAGTGACGCAATCAGTGGCTCAGTCTTTGAGCCACCTGTGCTGAAGCAGGGATTTCCTTATACCTGACTTATTGGGGGGTGGGGGGAGGGCTTGAGGACTGGAGTTGAGCCCCCTAAATAACGGACAAGGCAAAACTACCCCCTATCAGAAAAATACACCAAAATAAGTTTATATTTTCGGGAAGTACAAGCCCCAATGAATTCAAACAGCAGCTGCAGGACTTTCCCCAAAAAAAGTTCTGTCCGGGAATCTTTGCTGAAAGCAATGTGAATTTATGAAAAAAATATCAAGATCACTAACTTCAAACCAACTCAGTGTAATCCTGGAAAGGAAATACAAACTCCAGTTGCCCTGGGTCCTCTGTGGGTCCTGGGTACATTGATACCACAGATGCAGAGGTTGGCATACTGTTTTGCCAATACTGGCCCCAAAGTAGTGTAGCCCTGGTTTCTATCGGACATAGACCACTACCATGTGCTATATAACCTGTAGGTTCACAGGGCCTAAGCCTCTGCCACGGAGAGCCTGGGGTGCTCACAATGCCTATGCCTTGGTGCAGCGCCTCCACCTGCGATGGCTTCCGCCCTAGGGGAAGTGGGTCTTCGCAGGAACTTATGTACATGAACACACACACACGCACAGCAATACCGTAACCAATATGTTTTACTTATGCAACCAGTAACGTAATCGCAGGTGCCCCTCTCTAGAGGAGACACTACTACCAGCGTCCTTGGAACGCTCACTCTCCCTCTCCCTCCACCGGGTGATCCCACCCCGTGTCCAGCTCCCTCTTGGAGTACGTTCCCCAACCCCCCCTTCAAGTGAGTCAGTGGATGTATGAGTGTGTGACTGCGCAGCCACCATGTCCCGGAGTGAGAATGGTACCGTTGGTGCACTTGACGTTTTACCTGCCGGGCACTCCTGTACCCGGTTCTGAAACTATCTTCACAAAGGATCGGCGAGGGCGTAGATAACGTCACCCGTAGATGTCCGGGGCGATCCCACCCAGACACGCTGCGACTTAGTGGCGGGGCCTGGTCCCAGGCCTCCCGCGAATATAGAACTGTCCTGGTATGACTCGTAGCACAGTAAGGGGATCCGGAACCTGACTATGGCCAGTCCCTAGCTCAGCTGCACGCTACTGGGGCTCAGGGTCTAACTGGGCCTGGGGCATGCGGCCTAGGTAGGGGCGGCAGCCTCCCTACACCGGAGCTCCTTCTCCCGACAGCTAGCTCTGAACACTCGCGCGCCCCTCCACTTCCTTTTCCTCCCTCCTCCCGTACCTGATTGGGGGACACGGGGAAACGCGGGGCTGCTGGGACCCGGGGTGCTGGGACTTAGAGGATTGGCTAAGAGTTTTGTCTTAGAGCCTCCACCCTACGCGTTTCGTCCTGGAACTAGGATTCCCCAGATGAAGTCCTAGTTCCAGGACGAAACGCGTAGGGTGGAGGCTCTAAGACAAACTCTTAGCACCCCTATTCAGTATCTACATCCAGCAGAATCTCCTGATCACCCCTGGACAGTGTACTCGTGTGTTGCGGCAGAAATCTCGGTTGAGTGACGTCAGCGGGCCAGTCTCGCGAGATCGGAGGAAACAACAGGAGGATTATTATATCCTACATGCTTGTTAACATTTGCTACTTTAGCAACCAGCAATTCCCAATATATCCTCAGTCCATTTATGCTCAATCTTATTGTTTAGTTAGCAGTTTTGCGCCGATGTTCTTCCCTTCCCCCATATATATATATATATGGGAATTGCTGGTTGCTAAAGTAGCAGATGTTAAAAGCATGTAGGAAAATAATAATCCTCTCAGTATATATATATATATATATATATATATATATATATAATATATATTATATATATATATAGATATTATTATATAACACAGTGTGTAAAAAGAAAGTACACCCTCTTTGAATTCCATGGTTTTAATATCAGGACATAATAAACAAATCATTGTGTCTTAGCAGGTCTTAAAAATTAGGTAAATACAACCTCAGATCAACAACAACACATGACATATTACCTAATTTTAAGACCTGCTAAGGAACAGATGATTGTTATTATGTCCTGATATGTAAAACCATAGAATTCAAAGAGGGTGTACTTTCTTTTTCACACCATATATATATAGTGATGCTCCTTTAAAGCAGCAGTTCAAGCTGCGTTTTTTTCTCTTTCCTTTAATGTATGCATAATATAATCAACACAAATGATAAGTAATTAGCTAAATTGCAGATCAATCCGTTCCCCTGTGATCGATCTGGTAGATTTGGCTCGGGGGGTTCAAAATGGCTGCCAGTGCAGCAGAAGAGGACCAAAGATGCCTCTCTTGAAAAAAAAAAGCTGTGTCTGTGCACGCGCATAGTAAGTGAAACTTCTTGTGTGTTGTCAGCAACATATAAAGTAACAATAATATATTACTGCTTAGAAGCATGAGTAAATTTGATTGGCGGGGTCATGTTATTGGTTGCAGTACCAGCATCATGGATGTTGAGCGCGTGGGGGAGCTCAAGGGGGGGGGTGGGGGGAAGCTCAAGGGGGGGGGGGGAGCTCACAGTGGGAGGGGAGCTCACAGGGGGGGGTGGGGGAATAGGACATTATTAGGGGCCGTGTTCGGCGCATCATTGGGGGTGTGTGTCAGAGTGTGGTGTGTCAGAGTGTGCGTTTTTCGAGTGTGGTGTGTGTCAGAGTGTGCTGTGTTGTGCGTCGGGCAGTGGCGTTGTGTGGGGTGTGTGTGGTGTGTGTCAGTGTGTGTGGGTGTGTGTATGTGTGTGTGTGTGTGTCAGTCAGTCAGTGGGTGTGTGTGTGTGTCATGTGTGTGTGTGTAATGTGTCAGTCAGTGTGTGGTTGTGGTATGTGTGTCAGTCAGTTTGTGTGTACGTGTGTCGGTCAGTGTGTGTGTTGTGTGTCAGTCAGTGTGTGTGTGGTTGTGTGTATGTGTGTCAGTCAGTTGTGTGTGTGTCAGTCAGTGGTGTGTCAGTAGTATGTGTGTCAGTCAGTGTGTGTGTGTGTGTAGTGTGTCAGTCAGGTGGTGTGTGTGGGTGTGGGTGTGTTATGTGTGTCAGTCAGTGTGTGTGTTGTGTGTGTGTGTATGTGTGTCAGTCAGGGTGTCAGTCAGTGTGTGTGTGTGTGTGTGTCCTGCCCCCTCTCTCCTGACTCCCCCCGCACATTGTCGTTTCCCTGACAGCGCCCTTTTCCTGCCCCCAGCACCCTTGTCCTCCCCCCAGCCCCTTTCAGCACTCATCAAGGTCAGCAAGATCCGCGCAATCTAACGCGTCCAGCGCAAGCACAAACGCTACTAAGGCGCGAGCCAACTGCAGAGGCCGCACGTGCCAGGGCCGAATACAGTCGCAGAGAGGCAGCATAAGAGCAGGAAGAGCGCGCACAGAAGAGGAGGAACAGACAGCCGCTGCTAATGCCGCCGCCGTGCGGCCACTGCTGCGGCCACTGCTGCCGCCGCTACTGCCGCTACTGCCGCAGCCACTACGCGTAGGAAAGCCGAATTTGATGCGGCGGAATAGAGGCACTTAACCACAGAGAAGGAAGCCGACGCCACCATAGCCCAAGCTGAAGTCCTAAGAAGCAGCCCGCTACAGGACGGCGGGGAGCAAACCGTACAGATGGATAGCCTCAGAGGATCCAGCCCGACGCACTGAAGACTACGTAAGGAGCCTCTTCAGTTGTAAACACCAGCGCACCATCTCAACACGGATGGAGCGACTCCACCGACACCAAAGACTTGCTAGGCCACGAGGAGAAGACGCTGTCCTTCAATGGTACATGCTGCCTGGGGTAGCCACAGCCGCAACATGTAGATCCCACGCCAGCGCACACACGGATGCACTACAACAGGCTCGCCATCCAGGTACACCACACGGGAAAACACAGCCCCCGCACCGACCAGCAGTCATCACGCATCCACGCAAGAAGAGGCGACCGCACAGACCCTCCCAGCAACTACCTCAGGAACGGGACAAAACACGCCGAAGCCTCAGGCCTGACAGACATAGTCAAGTACATGATCCGGCGTGGACCTGGTGCAAGCAGACTCACCAGCTTCGACGACCGCCTGAGAAACTACCAGACGTGGAAGTTTACGTTCAAAAGACGCAATCAACAGCTTGGACTTCCAGCGAGGGAAGAGCTAACCTGCTATTCAAGTTCCTGGGGAACGAATCCAGAGAGCACGCGAATAGACTGCAGGCGGGCAACCGCGACACCAGCCCCAAGTAGGTCTGACCTAGTTGGGAAAGGCTAGAAGAGTCCTACGGCAGCCCTGAAGCAGTGGAGGATCGCTCTTCAAAAGAGTCGAGAGCTTCCCAAGATCAAAACTAAAGACTACTCGAAGTTACGAGAGCTCGGGGACCTGCTGCAAGAACTGTGAGTTCGCAAGGAAAGACCATTTCTTCTAATAGGTCTCAACGTCTAGACTCAGCCATGGAGTGAGACCCATCCTGGAGAAGCTACCCTTCAACCTCCAAGAAAAATGGATCTCACAAGGCTCCAGATACAAAAGGGAGAAGCAAGTCGTCCACCCCCCATTCTCAGTTTTCTTGAGCTTCATTCGCGAAGCAGCAAGGACGAGGAATGACACCCAGTTTCATCTTGGGTGCGCAAAAACCACATACAGTGCAAGCAGCCTGAGGAACGAGAGACCAGCGACGAGATATGGTAACACCCAAACACCCATCGCTGCCCGCAGGACGGACGTGCCTCCCACGACCCAAACTATTCCCGATCAGTCGGTCGCCGGAGACAAGGAACAAGGGACCGAACAGGGAATGTCCATACACAAGAAGCCACACCCACTCAACAAGTGCTTTGGGTTCAGGATGAAGTCCCTAGAGGAACGCAGAGGGTACTGGAGAATTCGGAGTTTCTTCAGGTGCTGCGGTTCCACGACTCACCTAGCCAGGGACTGTAAAGAAGAGATCAAGTGCGAAAGTGACAAGCACGTGACATCGTTAACACCAGAGGCGCTGACACTTCCACAACTCAAGAACCCATCCTCCGTAGCGGAGATGGCGAAGGGAGGAGGAAGGAGAAGGAGAGTCAACATCCATCACATCTCAGCACTGAGGTTTGCGGAAAAAGAAGGGGTGACAAAGGTCCTGCTCCAAATAGCCTTGTCGCAGTGCACCCCCCAGGGACAACTGAGAAGGCTATTCGGATGTACGCAATCCTCGACGACCAGAGCAACCGATCGTGGGTCAGGTCAGAGTTCTTCGACATGTTTAACATACAAGACGGTGCTTTCCTTACACTCTCAGAACGTGCGCAGGGCGAATGGAGACCACAGGGAGAAGAGTGAATGGACTACACATATGCTCAATAGACGGCAAAGTGAATATGCCCTTCCCACGCTCACGAGTGCAGCAACATGGCCACAAAACAGGGACGAGATTTCCCACACAGACATGGCACGCCATTACCCGACCTCAAGGGAATAGCCAACTACATCCTGCGGTTAGAACAAGGCGCCAAGATCTTGCTGCTGCTCGGCAGGGACATCATGAGAGTACATAAGTCCGTAAACAGCATAAAGGACCCCAAACGCGCCATACGCCCAAAGACTTGACCTAGGATGGGTGATAGTGGGCAACGGTGCACTGACAAAGAGCACGGACAAGAAGATGACATGCCAGCGCAGAACAGGGTGGTAACAGAATGTGGACAAACATCCCTCTCTGAATCATGTCTTGGCCATCTCCAAGTGATAGGAGGGCCAGTGAGAGAAGAGAAAGGTCATACCCGAGACAACAAAAACATCCTCACATCAGGGGGATGTGACAATGACTTAGGATGCTTTAGCGGTTCAGATAACCAAGGATGACGAGTCGACTCCACTGAAGGAAGAAAAGTAACCTCCCAAGGTGACCGACAAAGGGGTCATCCAAAAGACAAATAAACAATCGGACGATCCCTTCGCGAGCAATGGCACGCTAGGACGTTCAGTGTCCTCTCCACGAGTATCCAGCAATAAAGCGCAGCTGTCACGGTGGCATAAACGCAAAAAGATTGCACTGCAGGTAAAGCCACAGTGTCAAAAAGACTGTTCTCACACGTCAAAAAAGAGACAGTCGCAGAGAGACATTTCCAAAGGGATTTACAGGACAAAAGAGACTGTTTATCATCATGTCCAAGGAGAGAACAACTCCTGAGGGCAGTTAACAAAGAGACACAAAAGCGTTTAACCAAACTACGGGGAGATGTTCTCGTGCAAGAGGAATGCACCAATGACTACGGTGTCACAGCGTTCAAGACAACCAGGAACGTGACAAGCCAACACCATCAAGGAAGATAGAGGATTCCCGAAGTTAACAGTCAAGGAGCTCTTAAAAAACGACTAAGCAGTTGGGTGACTCCGCTACCATTCGTTCACCAAGAAGGCGCTTCCCAAACAATGGAGAACATGCCATCTCTAGGTTCACTTCGCACCTCTGCGACCTACAAAGGGAACCAGAGACAAAAACAACTTTGTGGCCTTCATCCAGAAGATATGCCTTACCGGCCACGCAAAGCCAGCCCCTCTAATGAAGGAAGGTGAAGAATGCCGGTACCTCCCCATCATCGGGGCCTACCACCTCAGGAACCGATCAAATCCGGATAGTGTTAGCCCTAGCGCTCAGCTCCAGGGAGTCTCCTGAACGACGCCCTCTCTACTGGACTAGACATGACAACCAGTCTTCCAGGAGTGTTGTTCCGCTTCCGCAAGGAGCCAAAAGCCATTCTCCTTCTGCCAAACACCAGGTGATAGAACCACGGCTACCACGACTGGCATGCCTACAGGGGATGCACTCTGTGGGTAAAACTACAGAGACAAAGAATGTTCTCTCACAAGGCTAAAGGGAAACAGTGCCAGAGACCTTTACACAAAGACATTGTGGTGCAACCAGCTGACCTGGGGCTGTGCATCCACCCTGCATCCTTTGCCAAAGAACCTTGACCAAGGGACCTTGATACCAGTGATACCGGCCGGTGTCACATCGCTATTGGACATGGACTCTTGCATCGTTTGAGAATGTGATGTTATCTTTGTTATGCATTGCAATATAGTTCCACATAGTCTGTTATTAGTAGTGGTATCTACAGATACCAGAGGAGGAGTGTCATGGGATAAGAAATACATTTCTGACATGGGAAATGCGGCTTTTAAACGTCCCTGCTTGTTTCTTATGATGCCGGTGCAAACCGGTTGAATCCTTTTTTCGTTCTGTAAGAAAAAAAGTAATTCTGATTACAATCACAAATTATATTTTTGTGTCTAGTTTCTCCCCCCTCTCTCCTTTGCCAGCTTCTGCCTGTCAGATCTTTCCCAGCTGCATGGAGTTTGCACACACATACTGTGCCTGTGTAACTTGCAACAATGTTGCATTTCTTGCCTCCGAGCATGGAATCAGTGAGCTGCTACTGCAGTTTTCTGAGATCCTCACAGAATGGGCTAGTCTTCCCCCCCTCCGGTTTGTTCAGAGATAGTCTGCCCTAGACTATTCCCTTATCAAACCCTCACTTCCTTTTCCACCCTGGGAGACAGTGAGTAAAGACCCTTCTCTGTTCATCCCCCATGATGAGGCATCTCTTTTTACCGGTTTCTAACTAATAATCACCCCACTAATACCATCCACAAGTATCTGTGTTCTGCTGCTTTCCCAATAAAGTGGAGGAAATATTACAGGGCTTGGACGTGATTTAAAAGGGAACTGAGTTAATGCTATCGGGAGCCATTCATACATCAATCGTGACCCTGGCCTCAGAAAAGTTATATATAGTGCATGCTCCTTTAAAGCAGCAGTTCAAGCTGCTGTTTTTCTCTTTTCCTTTAATGTTGCATTAATATAACCCACACAAGATAAGTAATTAGCTAAGTTGCAGATCGATCCGTTGTCCTGTGATCGATCTGCGTAGCTTTCGGCCTCAGGTTCACTACATGGCATGTGTGCAGCAGAGAGGACCAAAGATGCAAAACATGTTTCGGGGAGACAGATCAGTGGACCGGTAGTCACTATATACATAGTTGCACGCTATGAGGAGGGCATGGCTTCACAATATAGGGTGGGTGGACAGAGTGGCTATTTCAGACAATGAGGGGATGTGACTTTGTAAATGGTCTGCTATAGAAACAAAAAAATGCTTGGTACATGAATGACATTTTTTATAGTATTATAGAGTGTTTTAAAAAAAATGCCTGGCCAGCACCTATGATAATGTAGGCCGCTGGTGCTGCTCCTTCGCTCTCTTGTAAAAAAAAATAAGCTGTGTGTTGCTGGCACGCGCCTAGTCAATGTGAAGAACTATTTTGTGTGTAGTCAGCAACATATAAGCAGTAACAATAAAACTATACTGCCTTTAGAGTCAGTGGTTCGCCAAGTCTGTGTGCCCCCGCGCACCCTGGGTGCGCCGCGGCTTGCCAGAGGGGGCCACGATTAGCCTCTCCCCCATCCTCCGATCATCATCTACCCAAACTCACTGGCATGGCTAGCGGCCGAGACAGATAGGTGGATTGGACTTTGCACGGGAGAGAGGAATGTCACGGGTGGCGGGGAGTTTGTGCAGAGCACACAGGGGAAGTTTGTGTGGCTGACCTCCCCAAGCTCACTCTGTACTGCTGCGGTTTGTCCCGTCCCCTTCTGCACGCGGTGTGTTGATAGGAGATAAGGGTAGGGACGGGAGAGTTGATACATGTTGCCTGACCAGTGACTGGTGTGCAGGGAGATGCCCTGCAGGATCTCCTCCCCACCCCCCGCCTCCCCCTCAAATCTGTCTGCTGCCTCTGTCTTCCACGCTCTTTCAATGGGTGTATCTGCTTGGGGGGGCGTGGGGGGGGAGGGGGGGGAGCCCAATGGGGGGTCGTGGGGGGGGGAGGGAGGAGGGGGGGGGGGTGGTTGTGGGGGGTGGGGATGGATGTTGTGGGGTGGGTGAATGATGGAGTGAGTGATGTATTTATTTGTGGTGGTTAGGTATTCTGTCGGTGCGTTGTGTGTGATTTAGTGGGGCTGGGTGGGTGTATGTTATTTATTTGTGTGTGTGTGGTGTGTGGGTAGTATATTTGTGTCTGTGTGTATTTATTTGGATGTGTGTGTGTGTATTTATTTGTGTGTGTGTTGGTGTCTGTTTTGTATTTATTTATTTGTGTGTGTGGGTGTGTGCAGGGAGCGCCGCAGGATTCCGTGCCTTTCATCCCCCCTCCTCCACTCCCCTATGTCTGAGAGAGGGTGTATGTTGCGAGAGAGAGGGTCTGTATCGAGAGAGAGAGAGTGTCTGTCTGGAGAGAGAGAGACAGAGGTGAGCGGGCAGGACACCGCCTCCTGACACGACCCCTACGAGGAATTGACGAGGGTGGCCAGGGTATTATAGGAGGAGTTATAGGGATCGGGTATAGGAGTTAATAGGGTCGGGATTAGGAGGAGTTATAGGGATTGGGTATAGGAGAGTTATATATAGGGATCGGGTATAGGAGGAGTTATAGGGATCGGGATTAGGAGGAGTTATAGGGATCGGGAGGTAGGAGGAGTTATAGGGATCGGGATTAGGAGAGTTTATAGGGATCGGGATTAGGGGAGTTATAGAGATGGGTATAAGGAGGAGTTATAGGGATCGGGTATAGGAGGAGTTATAGGGATCGGGTATAGGAGGAGTTATAGGGATCGGGTATAGGAGGAGTGGAGTTTATAGGATCGGTGGTATAGAGGCGTTATTTATAGGGATGGGTTATAGGAGAGTAGAGGGATCGCGGGTTTAGAGGAGGATTTATATTGGATGGGATATAGGAGGAAGCTATAGGGATCGGGTATAGGAGGGAGTTATATGGAATCGGGGGTATGGAGGAGTTTTATAGGAGGAGTTATATGGATCGGTAAGGAGGAGCTATAGGGATCGGGTTATAGGAAGGCGCATATAGGATCGGGGTTTATTATAGGAGGAGTTTTATGATCGGGTATTATAGGAGGCAGTTATATGGATCGGGTTATATAGGGCTGTCCTCATAGCAATTTGGTCACATTGCAAGGTAAATCTTAAAGTAGTTAGAAACGCGCACCTTTGCCAATTATTCTTTTTTCAGCGTCCACACCTGCTACCCTCGTGAGTCTTTGTTAGATCTGCAAGATAACAGAGAAATAACAAGCGGGATACTGGGTGTGTATATCAGAACAAGCAGAGCAGTGTACTCTGGTGTGTATCGAAGCAGTGAGATACTTGGGTCGTGTAGATAACAAGCCGTGCAGTGATACTTGGGTGTGTGATATATAACAAGCAGTGATACTGGGTGTGTATCAAGCAGTGATACTCTGCGGTGTGATATAGAACAAGCAGTGAGTGAACTTGGGTGTGCTGTTGTTGTATATAACAAGCAGTGAGTGATACTCTGAGGTGGTATATAACACGCCGTTGACTACTCTGGGGATGAGCATATACTGTGATTAATATAACAAGCAGATGATACTCTGGGTGGTGTATATTAACAAAGCAGGTATGATCACGATATATCGGGGTGTTTATATAACAAGCAGTGATCCTCTGTGGTGGGTACAATCAACAACAGTGATACTCTGACGGTTGAGGAGATAACAATGCATGTAATACTCTGGTTGTGATATATCAAACAGCAGTGTACTCATGGGTGTGTATAAAAAGCAGTGAATACTCTATGGTGTGTGCTATATAACATGCAGTGATACTACTGGTGACTGTTCAATACAAGAACAGTGGTCTCTGGGTGTGTTATATAACAAGCAGTGATACTCGGTGTGTGTGATTCAACAACAGTGATACTCTGGGAGGTGGTATATAACAAGCAGTGTACTCTGGTGTGTATATAACAAGCAGTGTACTCTGGGGTGTGTATTTACAAGCCGTGATATTGGTTGGTGTCGTATAGACTACAGGCAGGATACTCTGGGGGGTTACCGTGCTTGTGGTATATAACCACAGTGATACTCTGGGTGTGTATGTAGAACAAGCAGTCGATACTCTGTGTGTGTAATAACAAGCAGTTATACACTGGGTGTGTAATATAAAAGCAGTGATACGCGGGTGTTGATATAACAGCAGTGATACTCTGGTGTGTATATAACAGCCAGTGATCGCTGGGGTGTGTATTAACAAGCAGTGAGGATACTCTGGGTGTGTAAAACAAATGCACTGTGGGGTGATTACAGATATTCCATGGGGATATAAAAGGGATACCCGGGTCCGTATAAACAGCAGTGAATTAAACTCTGGGTGTGTATATAGAACAAGCAGTGATACCTAGGTGGTGGGTGTAACTATAACAAGAGACATGATCTCTGGGTGTGTAAGATACAACGCAGTTACTTAACTGGTGTGTGGTATATAACAAGCATGATCTCTGGGAGGTTGTATATAAAAAGCAGTGGTACCGGGTGTGTATTATAACAAGCAGTGTGACTCTGGGATGTGATATAAACAAGACTAGTGGGATTTTTTGGCAGCATAGAACAAGCATATCGATCACTCGTGGTTTGTATAAACGTATTATACTAGGGAGAACCGCAGTGATACGACTGGGTGGTTATATACGACAGTGCGTACTATGGGTGTGCTATCTAACAGCAGTGATACTCTGGGTGTTGATATAAACAGCAGTGATACTCTGGAGTGTGATTGAATATACAAGCACAGCTGATTACTCTGGGTGTGTTTGAGATACAGAAACTAACAAGCATGATAGGGTGGTACTCAGTGTCACGGTTGGTGTATATAACAAGCAGTGTACTCTGGGTGTGTATATAACAAAGCAGTTGGTTATAGCCCTTCTGGGTGGTATATACAAAGCATGGTGTACTCTGGGAGTGTCGTACTTTATAACCACATGGTACTACTGGGGTGTGTGAATAACAAGCGTGATCCTCTGATGTGTATATAACAAGCAGTGATATCGAGGTGTAGTATATAAAAAGCCAAGTGATACCTATGGGTGTGTATAAAACAAGCAGTGATACTCTGGCTTGTGTAGTATATAAACAAGCAATGATGATATCTGGGTCGTGTTGTATATCAACAGGACATTATACTTCTGAGGTGTGCATGTATATAACAAGCTGGGACTCTGGGTGTGTATAAACAAAGCAGTGATACTCTGGGTTGTTATATAACAGCAGTGATGAACTCTGGGTGTGTATATATAAAGCAGAAATGATTACTCTGGATGTTGTATATAACACATCAGATGATACTCTGGGGTGTATATATAAAACAGCAGTTGAATACTCTGGGTGTGATATATACAAGCAGTGATTACTCTGGGTGATGTATTATAACAAGCAGCTTGTACTCTGGAACTGTGTTATTAGCGTATACGGTTTAATAAAGAGTGATACTCTGGGTGTGTATATACAAGAATGTATACATCCCTGGGTGTGTATATAACAAAAGTGATATCATGGGATGTGTAATATAACAGACAGTGAACTTGGTTGCTGCTATATAAAAGCAGGGACTCTCTGGGGTGTGTACTATAACAAGCAGTGGTATCTAGCTACATGTACCAGACGTGGCTCTTACTCGGTGTGTATAACCAAGCAGTTGAGGCTCTGGGTGGTGTATAACAAGCAAGTCAGTGATATCTGGTAGTATAAACAGCAGTTGGTACGCTGCTGGTGTGTATATAACAAGCAGTGATACTCTGGGTGTGTATAATAAGATTGCCTACTGGTGTACAGTACTAAAGTTGGGTCTGTGTATATAACTAAAGATGTGCGTACTCTGGTAGTGTATAGATAATAACAGTGGGACAGGGAGTTGGTACTCTGGGTGTGTTATAATAAAAATTGTGTACACTGGGGTGTTAATATAATAAGATCTGTGGTACTGACTGGTTCTTGCGCTCCTACTTTGCCCTCGCGGACACCCAGACACACCCCCACAAAGCGTTGCCCCGATGTTTACTAAACGGCCACGTGGAGATGGGTGCTCAGAAAGCTCGGGAATCCTGATGACCCTGCCTGTTGGTGCCTCTCCTTCTTATCCTCACAGAACGATGTAGTGCAAAGGACCGGAGCACCGTCAGGACGGCGAAAGACGGACAAATCCCATTCATGGCGGAACCTTAACCGCGGCCAGAGGAGGGGCACCACAGCCTGGGCTAGTGGCTAACAGTGTGTGCGTCCGGACTCTGTTGCGAGACTAGTTGTCGCATTGCATTCTGGGATGCACCCACAAGATCGCCAACAACCACTGGGCTGCCAAGCTGACAACGACTGCGGCCACTATTGTTCTACACCAGACATGTTTTTTACCAGGTGGTTAAACTTAAGGGTTAATTTACCATCACTGGTGGGGGTCCTTGAGAAAAGAGCAGCGCAGTGGCACCCATGGGAACCTCCCCCCCCCAAACCACTAGAAGATAGGACAAACTATCCCCCCCCAATAAGATGGACCTGGAAGAATTGGGGCCAATTTGTTTCCCCCGAGGAGGATTACAAACCTTACAACTAAACCTAGCAAAATCTCAGGATGTGGTAGGATCCCCGGGGTTACAAAGACGCTGTGTAGCTAACGGATGACGCCCATTGTTACAATGAAAGGGAAAACAACAATTACAGTGAGGTTTGCTTATCTCGCAAACACATAAACTACACGCCTTAGAGCGGTCATACGCGTAAAAACATACACGCCCACAGAGGTAATACAGTATACACATAAACGCCCATAGAGTAATAGGCCTCTATACACATACACCGCCAGAAGGTAAGCCGGTATACATCACTACACGGCCAGAGAGGTAATACCGGTTTAAACAACCATACACACCAGAGACGGTAATTACCAGCACATACACATACAGCCCGAGAGCAAGAGGTAATACCGGTATACACATACACGCCCAGAGAGGTTTAATACGTGATATACACATTACACGCCCAGAGGAGGTAATACCTGTATATAACCCATCCACTTCCAGAGAGGGTAATTACCGATACACATACCACCCAGAGAGGTAATTACGGTATAACAAACATACCACCCCCAAGGGTAGGATAATCAAGCCCGAAAGGAATACGGTATACACACACGCCCCGAGAGGTATACCCAAGTATATACACATACACTACGCCACGAGAGGAAACCGGTATACACTACACGCCACGAGAGGTAATCACTCACTATAAAACATACACAAAGACTCCTAGAGATCAGGATAAACACGCACGATGTTACGGTATATCATATACCCCAGAAGCCGTAAAAACGGATACACATACACGTCCCAGAGAGGTAATACCGGATAATACAACAACGCCAACAGAGAGGTAATACCGGTAGATAAATCATTACACCCCGAGAGGTAATAACGTCACTATACACGAACAAGACAACGTTCACATGCAGCAGGTAATACGGTACCAGTCCACGCAAGCACCCCAGATAGGTAATACCGGTATACACATACAAACCCAGAGAGGAATACCGGTATACAACATAACACCCAGAGATGAAGATACCGGTATACAAAAAGACAAGTAACTAACCACCAGAGAGATGTAATACCTGGTATACACATACAACACCCCAGAGATGGTATAATTCGTCAGTAACAGCCATACACGACACGCAGACAGAGTAATATAAAGGTATAACATTACACTGCCCGAGAGGTAATCACCAGGATATAAACACATACAGCCCAGAGAGCGGTTAATACCAGGTTATAACAATACACGTCCCAGAGAGTAATACCGGATATAACAGATCGCCCAAGAGATACCATACACAACACGCCCAGAGAGTAAAGACAGGAAACGCTGTATAACATAATACGAAAAACGACCCTCGTAATACTAAAAACCTGTCATACTATAGACACAACGTCAGAAGGATTAGACCGGTCTATAACCAACTGCCAGAGAGGGTTAATAACCGTACATACCACATACACAGCCCAGAGAGGATAATACGGTATAACCATACACCCCAGAGACAGGTAGATAACCGGTGCATACACCCAGAAGAACGTTACATCACACCCAAAAGGGGACTAGAAAGAAACACAATACAGGTCCAAGTTTATTTAACCTCTAATTTGTTGGGCTCCAGATAAGCGACTGTCACCGTACTGGTACACTGGTCACCCTCCTGATATATTATATATATATAATATATATATATATATTATATAATATATATATACTAATATATATATATTAATGCATGTAAATCACCAGCAAAGTGACAAAAAAACAGCCTCAGCCAGGAAAAGTCCAACTACCACTCGCATTCCAGAGTGTTCACACAAAAAGTTCAACGTGTCGATCCTCTCAAGAGGATCTTTTTAAAGGGGGTGTCGAAAGATCCCTACTAGGGATCAAACGTTGAATTGTGTGAACACTCTGAATGCAGTGTATTGGACTTTACACTGGTTGAGTGCTGTATCGCTCTTTTATCACACTTGCCCATTCATCTTTTAGGTCCAAGCACCGCTACTGACCTATATTCCTGAGAGTGCCCGTGACTCTTTTGGATATTTGGATATATATTATCATCTTATACCGTAATCCTTCCTCGATTGTAACACGTCCATCAATTTCGTAAGACGCCAACCTACGATTTTGGCCCTTAAAATCGAGAAATTAAAACTTTTTTTCACATTGCATGTTTTGTAGAGGTCAGATCATCGAAGTTCGGCGGTGGGTCAGACAGAGGGATCCCAGTTCACGGAAGATTCCTCGTGCGGGCCGGGCGACCGCCCAGGAGATGGTCCCGTCGCAGATGTGAGGGCAGTGGCGGAGAGACGCCCAGTCAGGGAGAGGCAGTGTGCGGCGGAGTTGCTGGCGAGCAGGACGGCCATCAGGAATTCATGCAGGTGTAATGAAGCATATACAGCGGGCGTGCCTGATGGCCAGACGCCAGGCAGGAGATCATAACCGCAGGAGAGCTGAGCAGGAGCAGAGTCGGAAAGGGAGAGACTGGGGAAAGGCGCACTGTACACGAAGTTCAGAGACAACACGGTCAACTTCCGGTGTTAACAGTGGTGCACCTCGCCAGCTCTTACCTAGCCGACATGCTCCTGCTCAGTCTCTCTGCTATTATGATTCTGCCGCCGCTGCCAAACAGCACGACCGCGGGTTCAATATCTCCATTCAACCTGCAGACTTGAGGACTGTCACTAGCGACTGCACGCACACACGCCAGCGTGTCACATAACTTTCCAATCATCTGCAAGAAGTGGGACCTAATCCTGCCGCCTGCGCGCCTACTCATCCTCACATGACATGGGACCATCTCCTGAAACATGGGTAAGTAAAAAGACGCGGTTAGACGGAGGCACTTTTTTTGATCTTTCATTTTTAATACATCGATTCAAGACGCGCACATGATTTCAGACATGTGATCGAAAACAAAAAAAAAGGTTGCGTCTTGAACAAGAATGGGAATAGGGTATCCATCTAGATATTTTTTAGTTTTTATCTCTATTATATTTCTAAACAAACCGTCGTATGTTGGTATGCCTGTGTTGTGTGGTTCCCTGGACACTCCTCAAAGGCCAAGAGATGGCTCCCTTGGGCTGCCCGATTCACCCCCCGCCACACAGCCGCCAATTAAGGCTACCTCCCCCCCTCAGCTCTCAAACCGGCTTCGGGTATGGAGGGGCAAGGCGCGTCACAGCCCCTAACCCAGCGCCAACGTTACTACCTCCCGCTCCTTACTCTCACCCTCCCCCGGCGCTCCTACCTCCTACCTCCCCGGCGCACTCCCTTACCTCCCCGGCGCGCCCTTACCTCCCCGAGCTAGCATTCGCCCCGGACTAATACATCCACAGCGCATCCCCTTACCGCGCATCCTCCATAAGCGCATCCTCCTCCCCAGGCCCCGTCCTCATCCCCATGCTGGTGGGGCCCAAGCCATCCTCTGATCTGCGCAGTCCACGAGTCAACCACCTACTCACCCGGTGTGTGTGTGTGTGTGTGTGTGTGTGTGTGTGTGTGTGTTGTGGTGTGTGTGTGTGTTGTGTGTGTGTGTGTGTGTGTGTGTCGTGTGGGGTGTGTGTGGTGTGTGTGATGTGTGTGTTTGAGCAGAGGACATTTTACTCACTGCCCAACCATCCAATCTCTGTGCACACACTCACCCTGCCCATCCACCCCACCAACCCCGGCACTCGATACACCCCCCACAGCCCTGCCCTGTCCTTACACCAACCATCCCACACAAAACTCCTGCCCTTTCAAACCTCTACCCATGCCCTTCACCCGCCTCCACCTGACCTTCACACCCCCTAACCCTGCCCTTATGTACCCCTCACCCCCTACTTCCTGCCGCACCCACACCTCCTCACAACCTGCCCTTAACCCCACCTGCCTTCGCCCCCACCCCTTTACCCCTTGCCCTTGCCCCCTGCCCTTCGCCCCCCACCCCCTGCCCTTCGCCCCCCACCCCCTCTCCGCCCTTCACCCCCCGCACCCACCCCGCCCTTCACGAACCCCCCCTTCCCACCCCGCTCTTCACGAACCCCCCCTTCCCACCCCGCTCTTCACACACCCCACCCCTGCAATCCCGGGCAACGCCGGGTATATCAGCTAGTATATATATAATATAAGAGAGTTAATGTGAGACAGAGAGGCTGAGAGACATATATAATAATGGATATACTATGGGACAGATATATATATATATATATAAAATGGATATAATATGGGAGAGAACGGTAATATGAGACAGACAGGGACAATGTATTGATATGTGTAATCTAGAGTTCCAAAAATAAATACATTACATATGTGTGAAAGGGATGAAATATAATGTGTTTGGTGAGTTTGGCAGCTCAAACGATACCAACATAAATATAACATTTTAATAAGTGTGCAAACCTGTGAAAAAGCAATCCTGTAAGAGCAGAAAATCTCTGCACCCATAAACTAGAAATATATATATTTATCTATCTCCATTTTGGCTTTATTTGTGTTAAATAAATCATGACACGTGTAATATGTCATGTGTTGTTGTTCATCTGAGGTTGTATTTACCCAATTTTAAGACCTGCTAAGGAACAGATGATTGTTATTATGTCCTGATATGTAAAACCATAGAATTCAAAGAGGGTGTACTTTCTTTTTCACACCACTGTATATATATACTGTAGATATATACAAATAAGGGTATGTCTGAGCCCACAGAGTCCCTAAAATAGCTGGAAGTACATTGAGAAAATGTAATATAACGCTGAACACTCGCTCCGTGGCGTGAAATCGGAAAACACAGTGAGCAATGCTCGCAAAACCGCAGCTAAAGCTCACTCTAAGTGTAACAAGATATGCCCCAGGGAGGCTCAACTCCAGGCCTCAAGCCCGTCCCCCATCAACAGGTCAGGTTTTCAGGATATCCCAGCTTCAGCACAGGCTGTGCTGAAGCAGGGACCGATTGAGCCACCTGTGCGGAAGCAGGGACCGATTGAGCCACCTGTGCTGAAGAAGAAACTGATTGAGCCACCTGTGCGGAAGAAGGGACTGATTGGGCCACCTGTACTGAAGCAGGGAGATACTAAAAAACCTGACCTGTTGGCGGGGGGTTGAGGACTGGAGTTGGGCACCCCTGGGTTACCCGTCACCCATCACACATACTGCGCTGTCCACGGAACATGGAATGTGTCTCAGAGATCTGCTGAAATACTCGTTAGTGGAATAGATGTCCTCGAAAGGCGAGGTTTAGGGGTGCATTTCTGACTATTTTATACGCTGGAGCGGGCGCTGGCTGTTTCTGCTCTCCATATAAAATCATGTCTCAGTTTTTCCTAAAACTTCATTTGTTTGGGATTTTTTAAATCTTTTTAAATGAGGTGAAAATGTATTCAACAACAGACAGAAATGCCCAACGCTACGTCCAGTGTGACAACATACACAGTTACATACTTCAATGTTAGTATTCTGTGAGTAAGGGTCATTTAGGGAAACCCTGTGGCCAAAGCGTTATAAGCCTGCAGCCACGTCGCGGCATGACCAGTATGCAGGTCCTAGCACTACCCTGCAGCCACGTCACGGCATGACCAGTATGCAGCCACGTCACGGCATGACCAGTATGCAGCCACGTCACGGCATGACCAGTATGCAGCCACGTCACGGCATGACCAGTATGCAGCCACGTCACGGCATGACCAGTATGCAGGTCCTAACACTACCCTGCAGCCACGTCACAGCATGACCAGTATGCAGGTCCTAACACTGCCCTGCAGCCACGTCACGGCACGACCAGTATGCAGACAGATGATTGTTATTATGTCCTGATATGTAAAACCATAGAATTCAAAGAGGGTGTACTTTCTTTTTCACACCACTGTATATATATAGTGCATGCTCCTTTAAAGCAGCAGTTCAAGCTGCCGTTTTTTTTTCTCTTTCCTTTAATGTATGCATTAATATAATCAACACAATGATAAGTAATTAGCTAAATTGCAGATCAATCCGTTCCCCTGTGATCGATCTGCGTAGATTTGGCTCGGGGGGTTCACTAAATGGCTGCCAGTGCAGCAGAAGAGGACCAAAGATGCCTCTCTTGAAAAAAAAAAGCTGTGTGTGCTGTGCACGCGCATAGTAAGTGAAACTTCTTTGTGTGTTGTCAGCAACATATAAAGTAACAATAATATTATTACTGCTTAGAGCATGAGTAAATTTGATTGGCGGGGTCATGTTTATTGGTTGCAGTACCAGCATCATGGATGTTGAGCGCGTGGGGGAGCTCAAGGGGGGGGGGGGGGGAGCTCACGGGGGGGGGGGGGCGCACAGGGGGGGGTGGGGGAATAGGCACATTATTCAGGGGCCGTGTTCGGCGCATCATTGGGGTGTGTGTGTCAGAGTGTGCGTGTGTCAGAGTGTGCGTTTTTCCGAGTGTGCGTGTGTCAGAGTGTGCGTGTGTGTGTCAGAGTGTGCGTGCGTTTGTCAGTGTGCGTGTGTGTGTGTGTGTGTGTGTGTGTCAGTGTGTGTGTGTGTGTGTATGTGTGTGTGTGTGTGTCAGTCAGTCAGTGGGTGTGTGTGTGTCAGTGTGTGTGTGTGTATATGTGTCAGTCAGTGTGTGTGTGTGTGTATGTGTGTCAGTCAGTTTTGTGTTAACGTTGTTGTCGGTCCCCAGTTTGGGTGGGTAAGGTGTTGCTCAGTCGTGTGTGGGTGTGGGTGTGTGTATGTGTGTCAGTCAGTGTGTGTGTGTCAGTCAGTGTGTGTGTGTGTCAGTCAGTGTGTGTGTGTGTGTTGTTCTGCCCCCCTCTCTCCTGACTCCCCCCAGCACATTTGTCGTTTCCCTGCAGCGCCCTTTTCCTGCCCCCAGCACCCTTGTCCTCCCCCCAGCCCCTTTCAGCACTCATCAAGGTCAGCAAGATCCGCGCAATCTAACGCGTCCAGCGCAAGCACAAACGCTACTAAGGCGCGAGCCACTGCAGAGGCCGCACGTGCCAGGGCCGAATACAGTCGCAGAGAGGCAGCCATAAGAGCAGGAAGAGCGCGCACAGAAGAGGAGGAACAGACAGCCGCTGCTAATGCCGCCGCCGCTGCGGCCACTGCTGCGGCCACTGCTGCCGCCGCTACTGCCGCTACTGCCGCAGCCACTACGCGTAGGAAAGCCGAATTTGATGCGGAACTAGAGGCACTTAACCAAGAGAAGGAAGCCGACGCCACCATAGCCCAAGCTGAAGTCCTAGAAGCAGCCGCGCTACAGGACGGCGGGGAGCAACCGTACAGATGGATAGCCTCAGAGGATCCAGCCCGACGCACTGAAGACTACGTAAGGAGCCTCTTCAGTGTAAACACCAGCGCACCATCTCAACACGGATGGAGCGACTCCACAGACACCAAAGACTTGCTAGGCCCACGAGGAGAAGACGCTGTTCCTTCAATGGTACATGCTGCCTGGGATAGCCACAGCCGCAACAGTGATCCACACGCCAGCGCACACACGGATGCACTACAACAGGCTCGCCATCCAGGTACACCCACACGGGAAAACACAGCCCCTCGCACCGACCAGCAGTCATCACGCATCCACGCCAAGGAAGAGGCGACCGCACAGACCCTCCCAGCAACTACCTCAGAACGGGACAAACACGCCGAAGCCTCAGGCCTGACAGACATAGTCAAGTACATGATCCGGCGTGACCTGGTGCAAGCAGGACTCACCAGCTTCGACGACCGCCCTGAGAACTACCAGACGTGGAAGTTTACGTTCAAAGACGCAATCAACAGCTTGGACTTCTCAGCGAGGGAAGAGCTTAACCTGCTATTCAAGTTCCTGGGGAACGAATCCAGAGAGCACGCGAATAGACTGCAGGCGGCAAACGCGCACCAGCCCCAAGTAGGTCTTGACCTAGTGTGGGAAAGGCTAGAAGAGTCCTACGGCAGCCCTGAAGCAGTCGAGGATTCGCTCTTCAAAAGAGTCGAGAGCTTCCCCAAGATCAAAACTAAAGACTACTCGAAGTTACGAGAGCTCGGGGACCTGCTGCAAGAACTGGAGTTCGCAAGGAAAGACCATTTCTTAATAGGTCTCAACGTCCTAGACTCAGCTCATGGAGTGAGACCCATCCTGGAGAAGCTACCCTTCAACCTCCAAGAAAAATGGATCTCACAAGGCTCCAGATACAAAAGGGAGAAGCAAGTCGTCCACCCCCCATTCTCAGTTTTCTTGAGCTTCATTCGCGAAGCAGCAAGGACGAGGAATGACCCCAGTTTCATCTTGGGTGCGCAAACCACATACAGTGCAAGCAGCCTGAGGAACGAGAGACCAGCGACGAGATATGGTAACACCCAAACACCCATCGCTGCCCGCAGGACGGACGTGCCTCCCACGACCCAAACTATTCCCGATCAGTCGGTCGCCGGAGACAAGGAACCAAGGGACCCGAACAGGGAATGTCCCATACACAAGAAGCCACACCCACTCAACAAGTGCTTTGGGTTCAGGATGAAGTCCCTAGAGGAACGCAAGAGGTTACTTGGAGAATTCGGAGTTTGCTTCAGGTGCTGCGGTTCCACGACTCACCTAGCCAGGGACTGTAAAGAAGAGATCAAGTGCGAAAGTGACAAGCACGTGACATCGTTACACCCAGAGGCGCTGACACTCCACCAACTCAAGAACCCATCCTCCGTAGCGGAGCATGGCGGGGAGGAAGGAGAAGGAGAGTCAACATCCATCACATCTCAGCACACTGAGGTTTGCGGAAAAGAAGGTGACAAAATGTCCTGCTCCAAAATATGCCTTGTCGCAGTGCACCCCCAGGGACAACCTGAGAAGGCTATTCGGATGTACGCAATCCTCGACGACCAGAGCAACCGATCGCTGGTCAGGTCAGAGTTCTTCGACATGTTTAACATACAAGACGGTGCTTCTCCTTACACTCTCAGAACGTGCGCAGGGCGAATGGAGACCACAGGGAGAAGAGTGAATGGCTACACCATATGCTCAATAGACGGCAAAGTGAATATGCCCCTTCCCACGCTCATCGAGTGCAGCCACATGGCCACAAACAGGGACGAGATTCCCACACCAGACATGGCACGCCATTACCCGCACCTCAAGGGAATAGCCAACTACATCCTGCCGGTAGAACAAGGCGCCAAGATCTTGCTGCTGCTCGGCAGGGACATCATGAGAGTACATAAAGTCCGTAAACAGCATAACGGACCCCACAACGCGCCATACGCCCAAAGACTTGACCTAGGATGGGTGATAGTGGGCAACGCGTGCACTGACAAAGAGCACGGACAAGACTATGTTGACGCCCGCAGAACGGTGGTAACAGAATGTGGACACACATCCCTCTCTGAATCATGTCTTGGCCATCTCCAAGTGATAGGAGGGCCAAGTGAAGAGAAGAGACAAGGTCATACCCCTGAGATCAACAAAAACATCCTCACATCAGGGGGATGTGACAATGACTTAGGATGCTTAGCGGTTCAGATAACCAAGGATGACGAGTCGACTCCACTGAAGGAAGAAAGTAACCTCCCAAAGGTGACCGACAAAGGGGTCATCCAAAAGACAATAAACAATCGGACGATCCTCTCGCGAGCAATGGCACCGCTAGGACGTTCAGTCGTTCCTCTCCACAGAGTATCCAGCAATAAAGCAGCCAGCTGTCACGGCTGGCATAACCGCAAAAGATTGCACCCTGCAGGTAAAGCCACAGTGTCAAAAAGACTGTCCTCTCACACGTCAAAAAAGAGACAGTCGCAGAGACATTTCCCAAAGGGATTTACAAGGACAAAAGAGACTGTTTATCATCATGTCCAAGGAGAGAACAACCTCCTGAGGGCAGTTAACAAAGAGACACAAAAGCGTTTAACCAAACTACGGGGAGATGTTCTCGTGCAAGAGGAATGCACCAATGACCTACGGTGCACAGCGTTCCAGACAACCAGGAACGATGACAAGCAAACACCATCAAGGGAAGATAGAGGATTCCCGAAGTTAACAGTCAAGGAGCTCTCTAAAAACGGACTAAGCAGTTGGGTGACTCCGCTACCATTCCGTTCACCAAGAAGGCGCTTCCCAAACAATGGAGAACATGCCATCTCTAGGTTCACTTCGCACCTCTGCGACCTACAAAGGGAACCAGAGACCAAAAACAACTTTGTGGCCTTCATCCAGAAGATATGCCTTACCGGCCACGCAAAGCCAGCCCCTCTAATGAAGGAAGGTGAAGAATGCCGGTACCTCCAATCATCTGGGGCCTACCACCCTCAGGAACCCGATCAAATCCGGATAGTGTTCAGCCCTAGCGCTCAGCTCCAGGGAGTCTCCCTGAACGACGCCCTCTCTACTGGACTAGACATGACAACCAGTCTTCCAGGAGTGTTGTTCCGCTTCCGCAAGGAGCCAAAAGCCATCTCCTTCTGCCAAACACCAGGTGATAGAACCACAGGCTACCACGACTGGCATGCCTACAGGGGATGCACTCTGTGGGTAAAACTACAGAGACAAAAAGACTGTTCTCTCACAAGGCTAAAGGGAAACAGTGCCAGAGACCTTTACACAAAGACATTGTGGTGCAACCAGCAGACCTGGGGCTGTGCATCCACCCTGCATCCTTTGCCAAAGAACCTTGACCAAGGGACCTTGATACCAGTGATACCGGCCGGTGTCACATCGCTATGTGGACATGGACTCTTGCATCGTTTGAGAATGTGATGTTATCTTTGTTATGCATTGCACATATGTTCCACATAGTCTGTTATATAGTGGTATCTACAGATACCAGAGGCGGAGTGTCATGGAATAAGAACTACATTTCTGACATGGGAAATGCGGCTTTTAAACGTCCCTGCTTGTTCTCTTATGATGCCGGTGCAAAACCGGTTGAAATCCTTTTTTCGTTCTGTAAGAAACAAAAGTAATTCTGATTACAATCACAAATTATATTTTTGTGTCTAGTTTCTCCCCCCTCTCTCCTTTGCAGCTTCTGCCTGTCAGATCTTATTCCCAGCTGCATGGAGTTTGCACACACATACTGTGCCTGTGTAACTTGCAACAATGTTGCATTTCTTGCCTCCGAGCATGGAATCAGTGAGCTGCTACTGCAGTTTCTGAGATCCTCACCAGAATGGGCTAGTCTTCCCCCCCTCCTGTTTGTTCAGAGATAGTCTGCCCCTAGACTATTCCCTTTACTCACACTGCCCCTCACTTCCTTTTCCACCCTGGAGACAGTGAGTACAAGACCCTTCTCTGTTCATCCCCCATGATGAGGCCATCTCTTTTTACCGGTTTCTAACTAATAATCACCACTACATACCATCCACAAGTATCTGTGTTCTGCTGCTTTTCCCAATAAAGTGGAGGAAATATTACAGGGCTTGGAGTGATTTAAAAGGGAACTGAGTTAATGCTATCGGGAGCCATTCATACATCAATCGTGACCCTGGCCTCAGAAAAGTATATATAGTGCATGCTCCTTTAAAGCAGCAGTTCAAGCTGCTGTTTTTTTCTCTTTCCTTTAATGTATGCATTAATATAACCCACACAATGATAAGTAATTAGCTAAGTTGCAGATCGATCCGTTTTCCTGTGATCGATCTGCGTAGCTTTGGCTCAGGTTCACTAAATGGCTGCCAGTGCAGCAGAAGAGGACCAAAGATGCAAAATTTTGTGGGGAAGATCATGTGACCAGGTAGTCACTAGATACAATTGGTGCACTGCTAGAGAGAGGGCATGGCTCCAAAAGGGGTGTGGCAGAGGCTATTTCAGAAATGGAAGGGGATGTGACTTTGTAAATGGTTGCTATAGAAACAAAAAATGCTTGTTACATTGAATGACATTTTTTATATATTATAGAGTTGTTTTAAAAAAATGCTCTATGGCCGCAGCCTTATGTAATGTAGGCGCTGGGCTGCTCCTTCCTCTCTTGAAAAAAAAAAGCTGTGTGTGCTGTGCACGCGCATAGTAAGTGAAACTTCTTTGTGTGTAGTCAGCAACATATAAAGTAACAATAATAATATTACTGCTTAGAGCAGTGGTTCCCAATCTGTGTGCCCCGGCACCCTGGTGCGCCGCGGCTTGCCTAGAGGGGCGCCACGATTAGCCTCCCCACCATCCCTCCGATCATCACTCCCCACCATCACTGCTTCATGCCGGCCGGGCCGCAGGGGATTGGCTGCAGGGCAGAGAGGAATCCGGGGGCGGGGCTTTGTGCAGAGCACACGGTGAGTTTGTGTGTCTGCCTCCCCGCTCCTCTGTCTGCGCGGTGTCCCGTCCCCTTCTGCACCGGGTGATAGGAGAAGGGAGAGGGACGGGAGAGTTGTACATTTGCCTGCCCAGTGACTGTGTGCAGGGAGCTGCCTGCACGGATCTCCTCCCCCCCAACCCCCCGCCCTCACATCTGTCGCTGCCTCTGCTTTCCACTGCTCTTCAATGTGTGTATCTGTGTGTGTGTGTGTGTGTGTATTTGTGTGTGTGTGTGTGTGTGTGTATTTATTTGTGTGTGTGTGTGTGTGTGTGTATTTATTTGTGTGTGTGTGAATTTATTTGTGAGTGTGTATTTATTTGTGTGTGTGTATTTATTTGTGTGTTTGTGTGTGTATTTATTTGTGTGTGTGTGTGTGTATTTATTTGTGTGTGTGTTCTTATCTTTGTGGTTTGGTGTGTGTTTTCATTTGTGTGTGTGTGTGTCTGTGTATTTATTTATTTGTGTGTGTGTGTGTGTGCAGGAGCTGCCTGCACGATTTCCTGCCTTTCCTCCCCCCTCCTCCTCCCTCTCTGTCTGAGAGAGGTGTCTGTCTGCGAGAGAGCATCGCGAGGAAGGTGTCTGTCTGCGAGAGAGAGAGAGTGTCCTGGAGAGAGAGCGTGTCTGTCTCGAGAGGAGAGAGTGTCTGTCTGGAGAGAGAGGAGTGTCTGTCTGCGAGAGAGAGAGAGTGTCTGTCTGCGAGAGAGAGAGAGTGTCTGTCTGCGAAGAGAGAAGTGTCTGTCTGCGAGAGAGAGAGAGTGTCTGTCTGCGAGAGAGAGAGAGTGTCTGTCGAGAGAGAGAGTGTCTGTTGAGAAGGAGAAGGAGAGAGAGAGTGTCCTGTCTGTGAGAGAGAGTCTGTGGTGTTGAGAGAGAGAAGTGTCTGAGAGAGAGAGGGTCTGAGAGAGAGAGTCTGAGAGAGAGAGTCTGGGGAGAGAGGTCTGAGAGAGAGGTCGAGAGGAGAGGTCTAGAGAGAGAGGAGTCTGAGGAGAGAGAGAGAGAGGAGAGAAGTCTGAGGAGAAGAGTTATGAGAGAGAGAGAGTCTGAGAGCGATAGAGGTCTGAGAGAAAGAGAGAGGGGTCTGAGAGAGAGAGAGAGGGGGGTCTGAGGGAGAGAGAGGTCTGAGAGAGAGAGAGAGAGAGAGAGGTTCTGAGAGAGAGAGAGGTGCTGTATGAGCGAGAGAGAGAGAGAGAGAGGTCTGAGGAGAGAGAGAGAGTTGAGAGGTAGAGGAGAGAGTATGGAAAGAGAGAGAGAGAGCGAGAGAGAGAGATGCGGTCTGATGGGAGAGGCGAGAGTGGGTCGAGGAAGGGAGAGAGAGTGAGGTCTGAGGGAGAGAGTGAGGTCTGAGGGAGAGTGGTGTCTGAGAGACACCACGCACCTGCCACTGTTAGTGTATTATATCCACCTTTGTTTTTTACTTTGGGCGCCGCGGAAAATCCGATCGCCTGGGGAGCCTTGAACCGAAAAAGTTTGGGAACCACTGGCTTGAGCATGAGTAAATTTGATTGGCGGGTCATGTTTATTGGCAGCAGTACCAGCATCATGGATGTTTGAGCGGGGGGGGGGGAGCTCACAGGGGGAGGGGAGCTCACAGGGGGTGGGGTGGGAGTGGGGAATAGGCACATTATTCTGGGGCGGTGTTCGGCGCATCACTGGGGTGTGTGTGTCAGAATGTGCGTGTGTCAGAGTGTGCGTGTGTCAGAGTGTGCGTGCGTGTGTCAGAGTGTGCGTGCGTGTGTCAGAGTGTGCGTGCGTGTGTCAGAGTGTGCGTGCGTGTATCAGAGTGTGCGTGCGTGTGTCAGAGTGTGCGTGCGTGTATCAGTGTGCGTGCGTGTGTCAGAGTGTGTGTGCGTGCGTGTGTCAGTGTGTGCGTGCGTGTCAGTGTGTGCGTGCATGTGTATGTGTGTCAGTCAGTGTGTATGTGTGTCAGTGTCTCAGTGTGTGTGTGTGTGTATGTGTGTGTGTGTGTCAGTCAGTCAGTCAGTGTTTGTTTGTGTGTGTGTATGTGTGTGTGTCAGTGTGTGTGTGTGTGTGTGTGTCAGTGTGTGTGTGTATATGTGTCAGTGTGTGTGTGTGTGTGTATGTGTGTCAGTCAGTGTGTGTGTGTATGTGTGTCAATCAGTGTATGTGTGTCAGTCAGTGTGTGTGTCAGTCAGTGTGTGTGTGTGTGTAAGTGTGTCAGTCAGTGTGTGTGTGTGTGTATGTGTGTCAGTCAGTGTGTGTGTGTGTGTGTGTCAGTCAGTGTGTGTGTGTGTGTGTGTGTGTGTGTGTCCTACCCCCCTCTCTCCTGACTCCCCCCAGCACACTTGTCCTTTCCCTGCAGCACCCTTATCCTGCCCCCTGCACCCTTTTCCTGCCCCCGGCACCCTTTTCCTGCCCCCAGCACCCTTGTCCTCCCCCCAGCCCCTTTCAGCAGTCCCCTCCCCCCCCCCATCATTCCTACCAGATCGCGGCATAGAGGCGATGGAGGCAGTGGCGGGGGGAGGGGGGCAGCGCGTCATCGTCAGCTGGAGCCGGCTCGGAGGGGAGCACTGCAGCGATGCCCCTTCTGATGGTGCTGTGGGGGACGCAGCGCACTCAAACCCCCCCTCCCACGTTACCGGAGCAGGAGCTGTTCCATGCCTTGGCCAGGGGAGGCCTGCAGGGACATGGGCATGCACCGGGAGGAGAGGCTGCGGGAGATCAGGGCCTGCATAGGGCCCCGGGGAGCAGTGTGGGCTGCAGTGTCCCTGTGAGGAGAGCCATGGCGTCTTGAGCGCGGCATGTCAGCGCGGCATGTCAATGGGCGGGGAACGGCGGCAGTTAGGAGTGACTGTATCTCCTCGGGCTGCGGTCCGGCACCGGGTCTCCGAGCCGTGGCGTCCAGTGTGGGGGAGCGGCGGCGATTACATTTTGAGGGGGAGCGGCGCCGGCGGCTAGCGCCACCGCCGCCACATGTCAGCTGGTGGGGGGAGCGGCGCTCGTTAGGAGCTGCGGCGGCGAGTAAATGTTGAGCGGGTGGGGGGGAGCGTGTAAGCAGCCGTGTGGGGGGGAACAAAGACGGTTAGGAGCGGCGCCGGCGGGTATCGCCGCCGTCGCCGCATATGATTTGGCAGAACAGCCCGGCCTCAACTGCCAGCACTGTGACGTCAGCACTTTGACGTCACATCCGTTTCATTTTCTGTCCCCACAATCCATTTTTGTCCCATTATGAATGAGGTGCCACTAAAGAAGTTTCACTTCAAAAGTGAAATAGCACATTTGTAACAACTTGGGTCCGACAAGACGACGACACTGCAGGAGGAGGGTCGCTCTGGAGAAGATAAGAGGCCCCCCCCCCCTCTCTTGTACACACACACCTGTAACCACCTGGCTGCTGCATGGGGAGCTGGGGAGCCGCAGCAACCTACAGGGGCCCCGTAACCTTGGGAGCCCCTAGGCGTGTGCCTACTGGGTAATCCAACAGTGTGTGACAGCATTTCTCCCATCCGAGAGACACCCTCTCTGTAATGCCCGCATGCAGGCTGTCCAGTAGTTTGTTCCATGAGATCTTTAACAACAACAACCTTACCGCTGTGCTAAGTTCTGCATATTTCCATATGTTTTCTTCTTAACCCATTTCTGGGTGAGCCTCATATAATTAGTGATGAATTCTTCATAGATTCATACTCCATATTACAAAGCAAAGAAATGCGTCATGTGCCGTACACGTCACATTTTAAACTCAGTCTTTGGAAGCGCAGAAACGCCAGAAATGTGAGCTACAACATATATGGATTTTGTTTGGCATCGGTTTATTTATTCCGTGTAATATTGGCAACAAAAGTGCAAGGGATTACTGGGGCATGTATTGTTTGCTATTCTGTTTCTGCATTAGGTCAATGGCAACTCATCTGGCAGAATAGAATAGAATACATGCTTCAAAAGCTAATGTGTCTGCAACAGCGAAAACACTGGAAGGGTTAATATTGAAAATAGACTATTGATAAAAATGTTTTTTTTTTAAACAGCACAATGTGGTCATGTGTCATAATTAAATGAAAAAAAAAAGAAAACGGCAGATTAGGAACAGTTATTATTTTCCTTATGAGTTGCTGCGGTAATAGCCAAAATGTGCAGGTCAGCCGCTTTCATTTTTGCCACAAGTTCAGGGAATTTACACATAGCGCACAACCTCTCTACCCTTTGTATTCATCTCCTGTGATGTCTTATGGCTTATTCCGATAACCCTACTCGATCCTCCTTCCGAGCATTGTGGGAGTGGGAAGTAAGCTTGTCCCTGCTTCCTTCTGCCCCCACCCACATCTTTCTTAGGAATTTGTTTAAACGTTTGCTAACAACACATCTGAGGACCTGGTCCGCCTCCCAGATTGATGTAGCCAACTCCAGACTCAGCATAGGAGGCTCAATCAGCAGCACTTCTGCTTCAGCATAGGTGGCTCAATCAGTCCCTGCTTCAGCACAGGTGACTCAATCAGCCAATGATTCAGCCACCTGTGCTGAAGCTGGGATATCTTTCAAAGCTGACCCTTGGGGGGTCTTGAGGACTGGTGTTGAGCCCCCTGGAGTAGGAGAGCAGTGAGGTGACAAAATTTATAATAAAGAGAATAAACTACGTTTTTAATCTGCTAGGGATGACTTGAAAATAAATCAATTCTGTCCATTTGAAAGAAAATGGGTAGGATTCAGTGAGGAGCTGGATTTTAAACACATTGAATTGGGAGCAGTCAAGGGTGACTACAACCCAGTAGATTGTGCCTTGGTCATGTAATATCTTGGGAATGTTCAGTGTTTGGAAAGCGAGTTCCATTATATGTTGAGGGTGAGTGATGTTTAGAATAGCCAGGTTCTCTTCCTCAGCAGAGGTTGTGCTCACTAATACCTTGGTGCCTGCTACCTAATGTCTAGTTACATAGTACATGGGGTTAAAATAAGACATACGTCCATCAAGTTCAACCTATGTTAAATTTAGATGACAGATACTGTTCTTTATCCTATATTTGTATTAAAAGTATTTTGATCCAGAGGAAGGCAAACAAAAACCCCAGTGACACATCATCCAATGATATCTCATAAGGGGAAAAATAAATCCCTTCCCGACTCCAAATATTGGCAATCGGATTTCTCCCTGGATCAACATCCTTCCCGTGTTTACTTATTTGGTATATCCCTGTATACCTCTCCTTTCTAAAAAGATGTCCAACCTTTTTTTTTAAGATATCCATTGTATCTGCCATCACAGCCTCCATGAGCAATGAATTCCAGTTACAGCAGCATACATCAACCGCATCACCCTGATCTTCTCTTGTGATAGTCCATTACATACAGTACATCGCTTCCATTTGGGTTTCTTTCTCCTTGGATTCCTTGCTGAACAAGGTTCTGCAGACAAATGTTTTCAAAACAGTGTAGTATTAAAGCCTTGAATTCTGACATAAGTCATGAGCCTTTAACTTACTGTATATCTGCTCTAATCTCCCAACATCTTAGATTGTAAGCTCTTCGGGGCAGGGTCTCCTGTTGCCTTATGTTGTAATTTACCTGTGGTACTTATTCCCATTATTTATCATGTATTTACCTCCTATTGTGGTGTTGCAATGTGCTGCATACAGGGTTGGTGCTATATGAATACAGTGATACGTACAGATCCTTTCACTATTTTTTTCCTTTATCAGAAATGTAATTCTATTCTTTCCTAACAGACGGCCTGTTCTGTAACTGCCAGGGCCCCTCTTACTCCAAGTGATCACGTCAGTAGTCAAATTAGTCAACGTAAATGAGTGCTGAGCGATTTGCAAAGGTTGAAATGAGATATTATGTTGTGGGTGAAATGTAAGAAACTTTAACACTAATCTTTGAGTCAAGAATAGCAACCCATCCTATTGATAACCAAATATCCACATAAAGACTGAAGGGGAGACATTTATAAATACACCTACTGGGGCACAGTTATTATTTTTACTAAATGTATTGGTCATGCCCCATTGTCTTTCTTAATTTATTACCAATTTGCCACTTGCACACTTACAATTTGATTTGTTAAGTTATTTGTATAGTGGGACATATAACCAACATTTTTTTACATTTAAAAATCCTCAACCCACTTTACAAGAGTCCCTATACTATGATTAATTTATATTATTGTACATCTTATTTTATTTCATGTTTATCTGGGTTTTAAAAAAAAATAATTGCCAGTTGCATTTAAAATGTTTATCGAAGATAATCAACACGGGTATAATAAATATGTATTTGTTTTGCATATTTTGAGGATAATTCATCTGTTTTTATAATAGTCACAGTTGTTTTTTTTTTTTTTTTTTTTTTATAAAGTGCAAGCAAATCCTTCCGGATGCTTTTAGAAAGTTCTTTCAGTCTGTTTTCAGCCTTTTGTGTATAATGATATGTTCGTGTCGCCATGGTGACACAGCACTCCGTTTCTCAAAGTGTTACGTTGTGCATTAAGATGGAACATTGACGTCTTACTGTGCCAACAAGGAAGGAACATGGTATTCTGATATAACCATTTGTGTGGATACAATATGACAATATGTCATGGAATAAGGCATTTTTACCTTTTAGAAAACAGACTAAGTTAATTATGTAGTTAGCGGAATTTCTGGTTTGGTTAAAACTCGACGTGAGGGAAATGTTATACCCATTGCCAAGATTATTAACCTCTTCATTGCCACATCGGCCTGCAATGTGTTGAAGACCTCTGTAGCAATGAAGGACTACGATTATTCCACTAAAATATACCCATTTCCTTGCATTAAAGAAGCAATCCTAGCAATATCTTACATGTGCTTTTTGTTTTGTTTAAATAAATCAGTTTTGTAGTATTAGTTAAAACTTACTGCATTTTTTTATTCCAATTCTTAATACCATTTTTAATGAGTTTTAATATACGGAGCATCCTTGGCTTTCTATAGCAGGCTTTAGCGCACTTCCCTGGCAGTGCAAGATCTTTGTAACACTTTCATGTTTGATAATTTGTTGCCAATGTTACCATCAGTTTGAGCTGCAAATTGTAACAATAGATAATGTTGCCTTAGTAAGATAAGAAAACATTGTAGCTGCTGAGTTACACTGACTGAAATAATCATTGCCCCTGAAAGGCAGCCATTTAGTGAACCCTGGGAAGCAGGGTCTTTGCTGATTGATCACGGGAGAACTAATCGATTGGCAGCTTAGGTAATCAGTTTCCCATAAAGGTAATCAAAGGCTGCATATATTAAAACAAAAAAATATTATAATTTTTTTTAAGTGCCGCTTGGATTGCCTCTTAAATGCTGGTATCAACCAATTTCCCGCGCTGTTACTGGAGCTACAGAGAAGAAGAAAACCCCTGCTATAGCGCTCTCCTGATTAATAAAGTAGACTTGCACTGAATCTCCAGGAATGTTCTGCAACGTGTTAGCTTGAAATAGAGAAAAGGAGTGGGCAATAGTGGATAATAGTGTTTTATTCACACCATTAGGCCAACATTTCGGCTAGTCAACAGCCTTTCTCAAGAACATGGCAGGATGCTAGGAGAAAGCATAGCCCAAACGTTGGACTTATTGTCGCAGACAAGAGACACCCTGGATCCCTATTACACTGTTGAGCTAAACATAGTTGGCAAGTATGATAAAAACAGTCGTGCAGAGTGACATTAATGCGATCCATCAAACCCCTGGGGAATGCTATCCATTGTTCTTTAAACAGCGATCTGTAATTAGACAATGCAGCAATTATTCTTAGCAATGCAATGTGTTTTCAAACGATAGCAAATAAACTGATGTATGTCTACTGCATATTAATATGAACCGATCTGGTACACAACGTACATACAATGATAGCAAATGTTAAAAGAATTAGCTGAAAAGACAGCATTTGGTCAGAAATACTAAGTTTACTGCAGATGGATGAGACACAGCGTTCCTTTTAGCTACTTTTGGGTATTCATTGTTATATTGGGCTTCCAGACAAGGTGCTTCCACTGGATCTTACTTTATAGAGGAAGCACCTTTGGTGTTTCAACCAGCGACAATGATATGACCGACCGTTAGAGCTGTTTCTCAACACTTTCCTTTGGGACACCAAACCAGATCCAAGGAATAATGACTCCGTTACCAAGTACACGTTTGCACTGATCTTATATATGGATGTGTGATTAACTGGTGAAAACATGGCCTCTATGAGGTGTCCTGAGGAGAGGGTTGAGAAATCCGACATTAGAAATTGAAAGTATATCCAATCTCCTGCTCCTCTGCCTAAAATACGGGACTTGCCCTTTTTAAGGTATTATGCAATTCCAAATATCACTTGTGAGCACATTCACACGCCCCAGACGGGTCTGCAACCCTGCCTTTCCCCTTTATCTCTTGGCATGTAATGCTTCCACTTACCAGGGATTCTGGGAAATTACACGACCCACCGTAACATATAACGTGTAATGTATTCTGTAAATATTTTACTAATATTGCCACTTATATTTTTAGTGCTGTTGTAAAAACAAAAAATGTGAATTCATCCATCTGTTGTGGACAGCGTCTTACACTAGTAACTAAAAAAGGAGGCCTGTTATAATTGAAAGATTTTTTTCTTAATATTTTTCAAAGATTAAATTAAATAAAGTGCTAATTGTGTTTTTTTTCTAGGCCCCCACTGAGTGAATCAGTGATCAAGTCCTAATAAAGTCACTGACGTCTCCTGGTGGGGAAGGAGTGTGAACAATTTTGTATTATTAGACAATGCCCAATATCTACTTACTGTATACATGATGCTTGGCCTACTTACCCATAACCCCCATTGAAGTGACAGTCTGAGTACAATGCAGTATCAAATGGTTTGATTACAAAGTATACATTTTAATACGGAAGTGACACTACAGAGATATCACACCATTTTAACACCGGAGAATATATATTATTTTGAAGTGACATGAAGCATCGTTTTATCATTGTAAACATGTCACAAAAGTCATTTTATCTATGGATGGTGCAAATAAGCACATTCAATAGGTCGCATGTTATCTTCAGCTTTACATGTTACTTTAAATCTTCACCTTGCATTAAGCACAAAGACAGCAACCCATTCAGGGACAGCAACCCATTTAGGGACATCTCTCTTGTCTTTTTGAATGTTGACTGAGGATTAGTCAGTTGCTCTGGCTGTGAGACAGCATGCAGACTGCAAAACAATTAAGTTCTGGTATATAAGTGACAAAAACTACAGCCAACCACCAATAGAGATGTATAACTCACGTTTACAGTGAGATATGAAACAGCCTTTAGGTGAGATTGAATTGCATAAAAATAATCTGTGGAGATAATTTTCTAAAGATATTATTACCCTGAGGGGACAAATTATCTTTCATGTACATATGTCACCCAGACTACATGTATTTTAGAGTAATATTGCAACACAGATATCCCTACTCCAAACGTGTGATGGCGAGTGGTGTCCTCCTCCCTGAAACGGACTACTTCTGAATTGTGTCTCAGTAACAATGTGGCAATAAATGTAGTGTGATATATTTCTTTGTAGAAATACAATGGGTTCCCTCCTCCCAGTAGCACCCCATGAAAATTGTGGGAATTACACAAAATTACTGACCATTTTGGAACAAGCTCCATTTGAAAATAATACAACATCCCCACGCTGTATAATACCTGGCTTTCTGTGCCAGCGGCAAGCCACAGTATTTTTTTTTTTGCGCGCCAAGTCTATATAAATTATAGGATGCTGTGAATTTTTTTTATATTTTTATTATTGCTGTATATTAAAAAAAAAAAAATTAACAGCGCTATTCCAAGTTCTAGTTTTGCTTAGGAAATAAATGAATAACTTGATATATATACGTGTTGTTTGATTCGAAATGTTGGTTATAACGTTGAATGTACAATTCTTTTTCGACAACACTTAGTGGGAGTGTTGTGTTACACGCGGTGCTGTGAAAGCGAGTGGAAATTACTGGAATTGCGAGTGCATGGCAAGCTGGGTAATTATGTACAGCTCAAAATAAGCTGCTTTTAATGTGACCAGTGGATGGGGGATAGTCCAATTACAATCCATTGCGGTTTCCTCTCCCTCCCATCTTACTGACCCCTATTCAATAAGCTGCAAAGCTATCTTCCCTCTCCTAGAGATGTTAGTCTCATTCATTTAAATGGTGCCGAACTCTTCCCTAGCATGGGGAAGACATCTTCCCAGCATATTGATTAGGACCCTCTCTCTCCATCTCTCTCTCTCTCTCTCTCTGGCCACTATTTAGAAGGCTGCCAAGACGCCTGTCCACGTACCGGAGAATATTTCAGTTCTATTCCAAATAATGGGACCAACATCTTCTCCAACAGGGGGAACAACAACTTCACAGTATATTGAAGATGGACATTATTCCCATCACTCTGTCCATTTTTTCCCCCATTTCGGGGTCACTCCTGTGTGAGTTCTCCTCATGACCTCACCTCTTCTATTGCCTACCGTAAGTGATGGCAAATCGATCAGGCCCAATGTTCTAGTTCTATCAGCCACCCCCCCCCACTCCCCCCCTCCCCCCCCCCCCCCCCCCCACCCCCTGGCCTTCTCTCTAACAGAATAGCTTTTATTGACAGCCATGTGCAGGTTGCTATATTAATATGACAGCCTCCTCTGTATCCCACTGTAATTTATAATGAAATACATAATCTCCATTATTTTCATCCAAGCAGGCGATCCCAAGTCTTTTCATCCAGTTCCCCAATGGCAGTTACATGTGAAATGGGAAACCAATAATTTTTGTCAAGTTTTATAAGCCAACAGAAATGCTTTTCCACTGCTACAGTTTCAAAAGGCGCAGATAATGCTCATTCAGTGTGATGAATGGGAAAGCCATCTGGGGTTTTTCTTTTTGACTTCCTCCCTTTTTTTTTTCTTCTTCTCTTCTCCATCCTTGTAATCAAATTTGAGAAAAATCAAATGGGGCTTTCTATGAAAGTACCTTTTGTTGATCTGAACGAGCTGGTAATTTACAAAATACCCTTCTTTTGTGAGCCAGGCTAAAGATAAAAGAACAGGCAGCTTTCAAAGCCGGGCCTTGGTGAGACTCTGCAGGCGAAGAAAGCAGCTTGTGTGGAGAGATTGAGACGCATTTTAAAGCCAGGCCTTGCTCAGGGTGCTCGGAAGAACGAGCTCATGTGCGTCTACCAAGGCAATAAATAAATGAACGCATTTCGGCGGTTGCCCAACAAAAATAAAGCTGGGGATAGGACTACAATGCATGCATCATATTGACAGCCAGAGCTTCTCTCTGTGACATGGGAATTGGGTTCATTTGCTGCTAAAAGTTCCCCAGGAGAGTGAGCTGATCATCAATCTTCTATTTTTCTTCGTCAACTTTCTTGCACACGTGGAATATGGAACAAAAGAGGCAGCGTGTAAGTGTGCAACACTGAGTCCTATCCTGGCTACTAAACCTGCTAGTGGTTCATTTACTTGGTTGTCTGGAAGGCGGAGAGCGGGGACTTCTAATTCGGAATTCTGCGTGAGTTATCAGTATTCTTTTCATTCTTGGCAGCCAGGCGTTGAGACTGATTTAGCTGAAAGTGTGCAATGCTGGAAATCGGCGTTTAACCCAGGGGGTGGGCAACTCCAGTCCACAAGGGCCACCAACAGGTCAGGTTTTCCCGGATATCCCTGCTTCAGCACCGGTGGCTCAATCAGTGCCTCAATCGAAGACTGAGCCACCTGTGCTGAAGCAGGGATATCCGGAAAAACTGTTGGTGGCCCTTGAGGACTGGATTTGCCCACCCCTGGTTTAAACTACCAGAGAAACTGGCAGCACTTTGCAAAAGGCGTTAAGAATGTGCCATATTTAAAGGGGTTGTGCCTAGAAAGTAATTAGCATGTACAGCATGTGTGAGGAAATTGTGGCTGCTATGATACATGATTGAAGGTAGATGTTGAAAGACTATTTCTAATACTGAAATGGCATCAGATGGGTTAAACCTTCCCTAGGCTACTGTTTGATTGAATTATTAAACCCTGTATGCTCAGGAAATGACGTGGGACCTTATGCAATAATTCAGATCAGCTCTTGCAAAAAGAATGCTGTTTTACTTTGCTTGGTTTTGCATTCCTCCTCTGTGCTGCATCACTGTTTAATGAAATAAAGCATTTATTTCTTTCTTTTAGCCCTGAGTAAATATAAGGCTTTGCAAAATAAGGTATTTCACTGCAAAGGGTTTTATCTTTTTATTTTACCAGCACAATAAGGAAAATGTCAGGGTTTGTTTTGATATAGAAATATAATATAAAAAATAAATTGATCATGATAATTTTGTGATTTAGTATATTAATGTCACTTAGATTTAGCCCATTACATTTCAGTTGCAATAATGTCTTGGTGATGAAACTAGACTTCAGGTGTTTAAATCTCGCAGAACGACGTTTACAGCGGCATATCTCTTGATTGATAAACTCCACGCTATTTTGAACAGCGCGTCCGTACGGTTTTAATCAGTGCGTGTTAATTAGTTACACTATACACTGTCAAGTTGAAATTTAGGATAAGCATCGATTGTATACAAATCAATTAAAACAGGCTACCCGTCATTGAAAAACAGCCAGAGTTACATATCCAATGGGAGCACAGCTTGTTCAACTTGATTTTTTTTGGACGTTTCAGAGCCATTTGCTGCCGCCTAATGACAGACTCCTCTAACAACACGCGTGGGAGTCTGCCAAACACACCCGCTGTATTTAACACATTCATCCATGGGACCAGCATTTGATTCATGGCGGGCTTAGGTGACACAGGCCATGTATGTGAATAAAGCGTCTAAAACAGTGGTGGCCACCTCCAGTCCTCAAGGGCTACAAACAGGTCAGGTTTTCAGGATATCCCTGCTTCAGCACAGGTGGCTCAATCAGCCCCTGCTTCAGCACAGGTGGACCAATCAGTCCCTGCTTCAGCACAGGTGGCTCAATCAGCCCATGCTTCAGCCCAGGTGGTTCATTCTTTGACTCCGCCACTGATTGAGCCATCTGTGCTGAAGCAGAGATATCCTAAAAACCTGACCTGTTGGTAGCCCTTGAGCACTGGAGTTGGCCTCTCCTTATCTAAATTGTTTTTTAAGGTAAACATTTCAATTGATTCCTGTTTTGAGGAGCCAAATTCCAAAGCCTCATCTGCACAGATGCTTACACAGACCCTCTGAGTTTAGTGTATAAATACCCTTTGCTCTGGCAGAGGACTTAAATACAATTGTAAAAAATGTTCGCATAAGGAAGAACTGACGATTTTAAAATAAGTCGTTTGAACTTTAAACAGCAATCTACTTTTTAATTAGTGTTGCAATAAAAAAAAGTGTTTTCCCCCCCCCTTCTTTTCTTTTTGCAATTTTCCATAACAGCCCCTCCATGCTTTAGCAGTGCAGGGATATAGGCTTGTATTTGGGGGAAAGAGATAAATACATGGATTGTCCTCTTCAGTAATATTTCTCCTACCTGTCAATAATACCTTTTCCTTTTATGTTTTGTAGTCAGAAAAGCACGTATGTGGATTTAACAAAGCAGCCAACTTTAATAAAGATTGGCCATATTTAATCATACTACTGTATATTGTTCTAATATAATGCAGTATTTCGGAATCACATTGATTCTTGTTGTACAGTCCCCCAGTAGGCTGCAAAATGGGGCTTCCTGAGACGCATGTTTCTGCAAATAATCAGCGAGCAAGGCATTTTTGAAACAAGAACACAGAAAGCCAAAAATATCAAATTATTAGAAATATTAAACTTTTGGTGGTGATTTTTTTTTAAAATTCCCCCCAGAAACAAAATTCACCAGATTTCTCATATTACAAAAAACATTGCTTTCAATCACCTGATTTATTTTAGTTTGACCTTCTTTTGAGTTGATTTTCAATTCCGCGTTACAACAGCGGTTCCTGTCCACGCAGTTCTCATTCCTACCACCTCTATAGAAATAATATTAGACGAAAGGTGAAGATCAGAATCACGGTGGAGAGCATTAAAAAAAAGCCTCTTGCTTCACCAAAGTAGGATTTATTAATGACTTTTATTATTATTTTTTTAAATTAATTAATTGTGATTGGCTGGCCCAATAAATTGCCTCTTACCGCCCCTGCTCCCTAAAACCAGCTCCAATAAAGACCAGCCTTTTGTTTAAATGGAAGAGTTAATATGCAATGTGTTAATGGATATTGTATTTACAAATCCCTTCGCTGCTACCAGTGACACTACTTTTACCTCCGGCATTGTCCCACATCTGCTTCACGAGCTATGTCCACATCATTGTTGATGGTGTAAAAAAAAAAAAGGAGCAGACCTGATTACAATGTGCGGGACGCGGGGCGCAGCTCTCGGACGCCTCTCACTGCTCAAGAAAACCCCTCCGTGATTCACTCAATGAAGCTAAGACAGGGGTGGCCAACTCCAGTCCTCAAGGGTCACCAGCAGGTCAGGTTTTCAGGATATCCCTGCTTCAGCACAGGTGGCTCAATCAGTGGCTCAGTCGCCAACGGATCGCTGAAACCCACAAATTGGATTCTACAAATCCATCTACGGGTTGTATCCAATGGCGGATTTTGATGAATCCGCACGGATTGAAATCTGTCCGCCGATTTCACACCGCGAAACGGATTTTGGGGGGGGGGGGGGGGGGGCGTTTGGAGAGAAAATCCGGGAAAGGGATTTGGGCATTTTCACCCATCTCCAGTTATGAGAGAGAATTAGTTATTTGTATTCATTTATAAAATGTATTACCAGGAAGTAACACATTGAGAGTTACCTCTCATTTTCAAGTGTGTCCTGGGCACAGAGTTATGATGACAGATACATGGTTACAAATACATGGTTACAAATACATGGTTACATTAAGTGAGCAGGGTTATACATTATATACAAGACCTTGCATGCACAGTTAGAGATAATATATGTTATAGGCGTATGAAACAGTTACAGACCAGATTAAAGTGTGAGACAGCTTTCGTTTTGGAAGAACTTAGATCGGTGGCGGCTGTGAGAATGAAATGCCAATGTTTCCTGCAGATTGATGCGTTACAATACAAGCCTCAAGCAGACTCTGCAAGAAGAGGGTTATAAACGATTAGTTTCATTAGAAAAGCGTTTCTCCGTAACATGCCTTCTCCGCGGAGCCAGAGGCAGAGTAATGCAGAATATCTTACTGCCAATAACTGCAAACATTCAACGTTTCCAGCAGGTGTCACTGCTGGCAAGTGCAAAATTCAAACGGTTTCAAAAACACCTAAGCCAAACATTGTTCTTTCGAGTGAAATTGGTGAACCTTGTACGTGCAATACGTCTCCAAAACACATTGCTGTGCCTTGGGATTCAATGCCAACTACAGCATATTTTGGCTATTATTATTACCTTAGTAATATTACTGGATTTAATACTCTCAAGTAGTAGATGGGCAGTGGCAATTTGTTCATCGCATAGCAGAATCCATGTGCATCCTTCTCAGTGTAGATATGCAGAAGGTTTTTCTGTTCTTTGGCTATAGATCTGTTTATGAGGTTGCTTAGTGCATTAAGTTCATTGTGTTGAATAATTAAAAACTTATCTTCACAATAAAATTGAGATTTCTGCAATGCTTATGCCTTTTAAAGCAGCGGTCCAAGCTGCCAATTTTTTTAAAAATGAAAATTTTCCACCTTTAATATGTGCATCAATACAATCCACACAATGATTAGTAATTAGCTGTTGCCGGTCGATCCGTTCTCCTGTGATCGATCGGCGAAGATTCGGCTCGGGGGTTCACTAAATGGCTGTCAGTGCAGCAGAAGAGGACCAAAGATGCAAAGTTATTTAGGGAAGATCATGTGACCAGACATTCACTAGATACAATTGGTGCACTGCTAGAGAGAGGGCAGGGCTCCAAAAGGTGTGTGCCAGAGCCTGTTTCAGAAGAGGAAAGGGATGTGACTTTGTAAATGGTTGCTATAGAAACAAAAAATGCTTGTTACATTATAATACATTAAAAATGTCATTCAGATTTTTTTTAAATGCTACAAATATTTTCTCATAGTACAGAACTGATTTATTAAAACTAAAAATGAAAAACATGTAGGATATTGGTTGGTCTGCAGCTTTAATACTAATAGTGTACTGATCTAACAGAGGGAATCATATTCTTAAGGGTTTTTAGTAAAGATAGGCAGGCTGAGACCCTATAAAATACTCAAAAAACAGAAGGTGGGGAGTACGGATTATTCGAACCCAAACAGTACGGGACCCCACAACCAAACCACAAGTGAAAGTTCCCAACCTTAATTTTGATGTTATTTTTAGTATGTTGTTTGTGTCTCAAAGCTTATAAACCTTTCAGCTTTGTTCTTATACCTATGCTCTGCAATGTATTATTCTCTGGCATGTATGGCACTTTTGACCCCCAAAAGTTATAAAAATGAATTGCTAGTTGGCTCACCTTCTTGTTCTCTAAGTGTAGTGGAATTCTTTATATTTCCATAAATGAACAAAAATGAATGCGTATTTCTGAACTCTTCACATACAGAAATATTTATTCCCCAAGTTTTTTCTTTTGCCCCATTTACAAAAAAATAAATTCTTCTTCATTATTAATTTCATGAATAGGAAGTTTTGTCTCATTTACACAAGTTTGTGTCTTTGGCGAGGGTGGGCAACTCCGGTCCTCAAGGGCCACCAACAGGTCAGGTTTTAAGGATATCCCTGCTTCAGTGCAGGTGGCTCAATCAGTGACCCAGTTTTTGACCTAGCCACCTGTGCTGAAGCAGGGATATCCTTAAAAGCTGGTGTGTTGGTCGCCCTTGAGGACTGGAATTGTCCACCCCTGGTCTGAGCCGCCACTTATTGAGCCACCTATGCTGAAGCAGGGATATCCTTAAAACCTAACCTGTTGTGGGGGACTTGAGGACTGGAGTTGAGTGTCCATGCCTTAGAGAACAGCTTGCAGTTGAACATCTGGGCTGATCTGATTTTGCAGTTGAACCAGGCTCCCCTGCTTCAAACTTAGTGTTGTTACTCACTGAGCTGCTCCTTCAGCCCTAGTAGTGTTACTTGTGTTAGTAAGTTATATCAGCATTCTTACTAAGGTGTATGTCCATCCCAGTTGAATCATACTTGCAATACGTATACAGTATATTGATATATGGGTCATTATCAGGCGTAACTGTATATACTGTATAATGTATATGTGTATATATGTATATATAATGACAAGGACATGTTTCGCAGTTCCGCTATGTTATGTCTAATGGTGACTAGGGTTACCTATGTGGGTTTTTACTTCTCTGTACTTAGTCACTTTATGACCCTATCACTGCAGGTTTGCGGTATAAGCTTAATTGGAGGCTTTTGGCATTGGTTTCTGAGATGGGCGCCATGGAGGGTTTATATGCCATGCGCTGTTTATTTATTTATAAAATATTTTACCAGGAAGTAATACAGTGAGAGTTACCTCTCGTTTTCAAGTGTGTCCTGGGCACAGAGTAAAACAAATAATACATGGTTACAAGTACAGTTACATAAATGAACAAGGTATACATTATATACAAGACATTGCGTGCACAGTTTATTGCAGCTGTGGAGACCTGGGGCCTGGTGACAACCAGAGGCAGGGCCCGGATGTCGGGCCTCTGGTAGCTGACGCTGGGCCCCTAGCTGCTGCCTCTTCCCACACCGGACCTCTCTCTCCAGCCGGAAGAGATGGCAGCAGCTGAGGAGAGTTGGGCTTGGTTGCAGCAGCCAGAGGTGATTGGACCTGTTTGCTCGCCAGGAACTGTCCTTGACGTAGATGCAGATATAGTAAACATTATTAGCCCTCTTAACGCGAGTTAACGCACAAAATAACCGTAGAATCAAACGCGTGGTTTTTTCTCCTTACCCATTGTTTTGAATAGCGCTACTGTCAAGTAACGCACCAGGGTTTAGCGTAGCACATTGTATTAACGGGTTCAATAACGGCTGTTAAAATGCACCCCAAAGACTGGGGATGTGCCAACTCTTTGCTGAAAATAGCGCAATTTAACATTTTTTCCTATAAAACATTTTACGCAAAAAAATAGAAAGTTTAATGTAAACTGTATAAAGAATGGTGGACGTAGAAAAAGAGTTAAAAACGGTCAAATTCTATAAGTAGTTATGTGTTTTGTGCTGTTGATTGCAGGACTTGACAGCATGTGTTCGGAGAATGACTCCAAAGCATTGAGCATGTGTTCAGAGAATGACTCCAAAGCATTGAGTATGTGTTCGGAGAATGACTCCCAAAGACATGAGTTAGTGTTTTGAGAAGAGAATGACTCCAAGATTGAGTATGTTCGGAGAATGACTTCCAAGCATTGCAGATGTGTCGGAGAATGACTTCCAAAGCATTGAGTATTGTGTTCGCGAGAATGACCCAAAGCATTGAGTGATGTGTTCAGAGAAGACTCCAAAGATTGAGTATGTGTTTGCCGGAGGGGGAATGACTCCAAAGCATTGAGATGTGTTCGGAGAATGAATCCAAAGCATTGAGTATGTGTTCGGAGAGAAGACTCCAAAGCATTGAGTATGTGTTCGGAGAATGACTCCAAAGCATTGAGTATGTGTTCGGAGAATACTCAAAGCATTGAGATGTGCGGCAGAATGATCCAAGCATTGAGTAGGGTTCGGAGAAGACTCCAAAGCATTGAGTATGTGTTCGGAGAATGACAAAGCATTGAGATGGTGTTCGGAGATGACCCAAAGCATTAGCATATGTGTTCGGAGAATGACTCCAAAGCATTGAGCATGTGTCAGAGAATGACTCCAAACATTGAGTATTGTTCGAGGAATGACTCCAAGATTGAGTATGTGTTCAGAGAATGACTCCAAAGCATTGAGTATGTGTTCGGAGAATGACTCCAAAGCATTGAGTATGTGTTCGGAGAATGACTCCAAAGCATTGAGTATGTGTTCGGAGAATGACTCCAAAGCATTGAGTATGTGTTCAGAGAATGACTCCAAAGCATTGAGTATGTGTTCGGAGAATGACTCCAAAGCATTGAGCATGTGTTCGGAGAATGACTCCAAAGCATTGAGTATGTGTTCAGAGAATGACTCCAAAGCATTGAGTATGTGTTCGGAGAATGACCCCAAAGCATTGAGTATGTGTTCGGAGAATGACTCCAAAGCATTGAGCATGTGTTCGGAGAATTACTCCAGAGTATGGGGTATGTGTTGAGTCTCCCATATTATAAGAATTCAATGCCCTTATTGTTTTCATTACATCATGCACTTCTTCCGAAGACTAGTAAGGAGGTAGCGTTATACCACTAATATTATGAGTCACTGAAATACAGTTAGTAATTTCTTCACTTTCTGTCACATGACTATACCCTTGTAACATATAGTTTTGGGTAATAATTGTGTGTTTTTCCATTAAAGTGCCAAGAGTGCCATTTATTTATCTTCTATCATTTTATTTTGAGCATCATTTTAGAGGATCGCTTACTTAAAATGAATTACACGGTGTAAGCAGAAATATAGGAGCAAAGCAAAGAAAAGGAGCATTTAGTGTTATTATAAAGAAAATAGTCGGAATAAATGCAATACAGTGTTTTGCTTGTGAGTCATACACAAATTGTTGTAATTACTTATTATGGGGTCTATGCAACATAGAGAAGAGGTATGTTTTCAAACACTGCATCATGTGTTAGAAGACACTCCCCAAGTCACAAGCTGGGGCAGATGGGGCAAAATTGGAGGAAAGTATCTTTCAAATCCTTGAGGACCTGCGGATCTGGGTGTTTTTTATGTCTCGCAGATAGGGAGCGTAGTTTAGATTGAAGGGTGATAATTTTAGCGTCCCTTTCCCGCTTGCGTCTCGCCACGACACTTATCAACGTGCCTCTGAGGGTCGCCTTGTGACCCTCCCATAGAGTTAACTGGGAATCCACATAGCCTGTGTTGATTTAAAAAAATTGGTTAATTTCTTTACCAATGTGTTCGCATATATCAGGGATTTTTAAGAGGGATTCATTGAGTTTCCAATTTGCTCCTAGCCTGCCATGTTTAATTTGGTTACACCTTAGCTCAATAGGTGCATGGTCTGACCATGAAATATCATGGATTACCGCACGGGCGACCAGCGGGACCAGTCTACTAGAGACGAAGAAGTAGTCGATTCTACTATATGAGTTGTGAGGATGAGAATAGAACGTGTAATCTCTTTCCAGCGGGTGCAACTCTCTCCAAATATCCGCTAGATGGTTCTTCCGGAGGCCTGAGGTCAGGGTGAGTCTCACTTTTTTGTTACTCTCTTTGGGGGTGCTGGATCTATCCAGTGCTGGCTGAAGGGCTATGTTAAAATCCCCTGCAATAATAATGTGGCCCTGTGCCCAGGTATTCAGAGTTTGGAAGAAGGTATCACATTTTTTTCCGTCTTGCTCGCAGGGAGCGTACACGGCTGCTAGGGTAATAGGTTGCTCATGTATGGAACCCGTTAGGATGATGTAGCGACCAAAGCATTGAGCATGTGTTCGGAGAATGACTCCAAAGCATTGAGTATGTGTTCGGAGAATGACTCCTAAGCATTGACTATGTGTTCGGAGAATGACTCCAAAGCATTGAGTATGAGTTCGGAGAATGACTCCAAAGCATTGAGTATGAGTTCGGAGAATGACTCCAAAGCATTGATTATGAGTTCGGAGAATGACTCCAATGCATTGTGTATGTGTTCGAAGAATGACTCCAAAGCATTGAGTATGTGTTCAGAGAATGACACCAACAATGGTTCTTGCTAAAGAGTTATATATTGCAAGTTCATTCCGTTTTGAATGCTTTAAAAAATGGCTTATTTGGAATTTACCCCAAATATTGTGGTATATTTATGCACAGATAAAATTGTAGCACAATATTATATTTAATGATTGGCACTGCATTTGTTCATTTGTACCTTTTTGCTTTCAAAATGCTATACAGTATTTAAACATGATATTCTTTGCTAAAATCCCATATCTTTTTACCCATCATTACATTTTAACCAATGCTGCTCACCAAAAGATTACACAGGTGCGACAACATAAATTATATGTAATTTGATGTTTTGCCCCCATATTTCTGTTGGGTTGTGCATGCTGTAGACATACTTATGCATATACTTTTCTGTACACAAGGGATACAGATCAGTTTATTATCCCCATGGTTTCCTATGGAGGATTACATCTGCCCTGCAGACAAATAGATTACAGCTATCACAGAATTGTCTCCAAGGCTGCCAGTCCAGCTCTGTCTTTCAAGAATATCAAACCAGACACACAAACATATAATCTGTTCCGCTATAAATTTATAAGATGCCTTGTTGACCTCACACTACCCACTTTTATAGAAAGGTTAATCCATATCTCCCTCTCGTGTTCATGGGATAACTGCATGGTTGTCTGAGTTTAGATACAGCATTATTTTAGCCTTGTCATCGATCTGAGGACTTTACTGCATATATTGTGTGCTGCAGGTAGCACCAATAATTTCTGTGGCAACATGAAACATGAAGAGACGTCTATTTAATTAACAGCCATGAAAAATTAATGTCTGTCTTTTGACACTAAAGGGAATATATTTACAGACTAAAATGAAGCCTCTTTATCAAACCAAACAAACGGCAAAGAGACATTTGGTGGAAATGTATCAAGATACCAAATTAGCTGCAGATTACCAACAAAACATGTTCTGGTCTGGAGTCGTGGAGTCTCGTGGTGATATTGAGGTTTACAGCTGTCCGCATGGTAGTGTTCTGGTGAATATACGCCACAGCCGTTATTCATTTATCCATTTACAGCGTTCTAGTTATGTATCAAACCCTGGTATTCATCAAGCACCGATGTGGGTTATCGCACTCGATCCTACATTAAATACCCGTCAAGTAAATGGAGTTGGGTGCAATACACCGCAGTGTCGCTGGATGACTCTGCCCCAAAGTCTCTTCACTGCAACGCTGGTGGAAAATCTTCCAGAACTATCATAGAACATTGAAGCTGGGAGCATTTAACTAAGAACTCACATATTTTGTACCATCCTGGCCACTTTGAACTACGGGTATCAAAAATGTGTCTGAAAATGGCCGGGAGTCATCAAAGTCATCTCAAGGTCAAATTAGCCATACCTACTACTGTATAACCGCTGTTCATAATGTAACTATGTATTGTTGTCGTATCTCTGCGCCCAGGACATACTTGAAAATGAGAGGTAACTCTCAATGTATTACTTCCTGGTAAAACTTTATACATAAATAAATATTGACTTTAATGGTGGGTATTGCCGATTCGGCAGCGATGGCACTTCCAGCCAACCGGAGAGTTTCTCTTACATCTGGCTTCAGTTTTCACAGAGGTACATTTTTAACAAGTTGTGTGGCAGGCTCCTCTGGCAACGATAGGATAAAAACTCATTTGACCCTCCTTCATTAATGGACGTATATTGCAGGATCCTCAAGCGCTAAAGGGGTTAAATACCTGTATACTATGAGGTACAGAGCCATACAATGAAATGTTCAGGCACCTCAAAAGGGTCTAGAGTAGAAACTGCACTGCTGATCCTATTATATGCAACCATACAAAAGGGTATATCATAGAATGACTAGTCCCTGCTCTGAAGAACTTACTGTCTACATGGTATATTTGGCAACATACAGTGGCAGCATGCTGTAAAAGTTCTAAAGAGGCCTTGAATGGTTTCTTGATTGGAAACTAATGTGATTCCTTATCTTAGACAAATCACCAAACACCGAACAGCTGCTGATAATTTGGTGTGAGTAATTGTAGAGCCAATAAGTTGAAGAAGTGCTTATTAAAAGAACCCGCGTTTCTATCTGCTTGCAAGTCCAATTGAGTAATGTACTCTCCATGTGGTCTGAACGTCTGATGCTGGGTAAATTATGCACCTGATTTAAAAACACTCCATCCATAAGAGCTCCTATTTTGCTCATCCATAATTTTTTTTTAGTTTCTTCATTACTAGCTACTTGCAGCAGCTTAGAGCACAATACGTATCAAATTAGGCATTGAGAACATCTTAGGCAGACACCCTGCTGACTTCAAACATGCACTTAATGTGTAATGCAATTTCAGGAAGATGCAGAACATACTCCATTTGAAGGGTTACTCGGATGACTTCATGGGCATGCATGCAGCATAGTTCTTTTACTGACGTTTCATATAAACACATTTGTCTCACTTCAGAATGTGTGGTGGTGGTGAGATTAAAGGTTGTAATGATGACTAAAGGGGCACCTTCCAAGGGCATCATTTTTTTTTTTAAAGAGGAATTGATTTAGTTGTTGATATTTGAGCAATCACACTGGGAGAACATCCTTTCCTTTGGGATAGGAGACGCTCCCTTAATGCAGGAATAAGACCCGCAGAGCTCCATAAAATGCCTCTGCACTGTAGTGTGCTATGCTCACTGCGTGATTTTAAGTGAGGAAGACCGTATAATTGATTAAATAAATAGTATAGATTCTTTTCTGCCGTACTCCATGCCCCCTCTCCTAAACAACCCAGTACACTTTAAGAAAAACACTAGACTTGTGGAAGAAACCAATGAGGTTTGGAAAGCCCTGTACAATTTAATCTTGCGGTTTCGATTCATTTTGATTGTTTTCTCTTACAACATTTGATGAACTTTATCAAATATATTTAGAACTGCTTTTTCTCCACACTTAAAAAAAAAAAGCGAATTGGTGCGTTTTCAGAATTTGTCCCGTCTCACTAGAACTTTTGGCGCCAAAAGTTCGATAGAAATTTTCACATTTTTTTCAAACCTTTTTAAAATGTTCGATCGATCAGCGGGGGTGTATCTCAGCAGGTTAACACATCTCTGCTAACCATGTTTATAGCATCTTTCGCAGGATACAAGCCTCTGAGAGGCCATTATAATGTGGGAACACATCCAGCGCAGGCTGACACTGCCGTCCATTTATCACCTCTCCAACGAAGTGTGAAGGCATTTCTCGGAGTAACGTATCCATTAGGGTCTAATGACCAATCAGGGGATCCTTTCATTTTCTGTGCTGGTGTCTCCCTGTCGCCATTCACCATCCCGTCTCTGTGTGGCACGTTGTAAGGAAATAGCTCCTATAAATTCTTCTGTGACCGGCTCCAGTTCGTTCTCATCTCAATACAAAAATAACTGCATTTTTCAGCTGTTTTTGCCAAGTTTGCTTTTTCCCAAATTGCCTATCCCTGCCAGAGCAGCCTGCGTCAGTTTTATCAAATCAAATAACTTTATTGGCATGACGAAAAGAACATTTCAGTATTGCCAAAGCGTGAATAACGGTTAGGGTATAATGATTACCCAGTACATGAATAACGGGGTAGGGTATAATGATTACACAGTACATAAACAGGGGGTAGGGTATATGATTACCCAGTACATGAATAACAGGGGTTGGTATAGTGATTACCCAGTATATGAATAACAGGGGGTTTGGTATAGTGATTACCCAGTAACATGAATAACATGGGGTAAAGGTATAATGATTACACAGTAACATGAATACGGGGGTAGGGTATAATTGTTGTTACACAGTACATGAATAACTGGGGGTAGGGTATAATGATTATACACATAATAACAGGGTGTGGGTTATAATGATTACCCAGTACATGAATAACAGGGGGTTGGGTATAGTGATTACCCAGTAATGAATAACAGGTTGGGTATGTGATACCAACATAATAACAGGGGAAGGGTATAATGATTACACGTAACATGAATAACAGGGGTTGATATAATGATACAGCACATGAAAACGGGTAGGTATAATGATTACATATACATGAATAACAGGGGGTAGGTATAATGATGTACATACAAATGAATAACAGGGGGTAGGGTATAATGATTACATAGTACATGAATAACAGGGTGTAGGGTTAATGATTACACAGTCCTGAGTAACAGGGATAGGGTATAATGATTACACAGTACATGAAAAACAGGGGTTAGGGTATAATATACCCAGTACATGAATAACAGGGTAGGAAGAACATGATTACACAGTACATGAATAACAGGGGCTAGTATAATGATTACCCATCTACATGAATAACAGGGGGTAGGGTATAATGATTACCCATCTACATGAATAACAGGGGTAGGGTATATAATTACCCAGTACATGAATAACAGGGGTAGGGTATAATGATTACACCGTACTGATAAGGGGGTAGGTATAATGATTACATAGTACTGATAACAGGGGCTAGTATAATGATTACATAGTACATGAAATAACAGGGGGTAGGGTAATAATTAGTACAGAGTACATGAATAACAGGCTAGGGTATAATGATTACCATAGTACCGGGTGACAGTTACACAGGATTGTGAGTTGTAGTGGGCGTCTCTCAGCCTGTGACAGGTAGCTGACATAGTGTTTATCCACAAGGAACAAGCTCGCCTCACGCATAACACTTTCAGACTGGTGAACCTTTGTAACAACCCTTTCCTTGTGTGACTAAATGCTTTTTTTTTTTTAATGATTTCTAATAGCCGATATTATTGTTCATGGTGAGAAGTTGATGAGTTTTTGACTTCCTGCCATTAATCTTATGAGTTTACCGACCAGTAGTAAACAAAATAATAATAATGCCTATTCATGGGGGAAGTAGCCAGGGCCGTCTTAACAGCATTATAAGCCCCCGGCAAAGCATTGCGCAGGGCCCTGCCAAAAAAAATCCAAAATTTTCTCCTACCGAGTTAGCGGAAGATTGTGATGTTGAGGCGGTGCATCGAAAATTAGTTAAATTCTGGTCTGTGCATAGATTAGCAGGGGCCCCGGGCAACTGCCGCAGCGTGCGGCGTGCAGTTAAACGGCACTGGAAAGTAAGCAATGCATGACAAGGGTTGTTCACAATAATGAGTTCTGATTACCAATAATTACCAACACACAGTCTCCTTATAAAGAATATTAAAGGAGCAATTCAAGCGGGATTTTTTTGTGAAATTTAAAAAAAAAAAAATAGGATTGAAGTAGGGGGGTCTCTGGAGCGAACCCCATTCATTTCAGCTTCGGGAACCCCTGCTTCCAGAGATACTTCCCGCCGAAGGGGTGTCGGTATCTCCTGCAAGTTAAAGTTCCCGCGTCACGGGGGCCAATAGGAACTGAACCTGATGACGTCACAGCTTCCTATTGGCCCACAAGCTTGAACTGTGCAGCACCCCTTCGGAGTAATTAATTGTTTCTCTGTCTGTCTGTCTGTCTGTCTGTCTGTCTGTCTGTCTGTCTGTCTATCTATCTATCTATCTATCTATCTAATATACAGTATATGTAGCCCCCTTTCCCTACGCCTAAGGGAACTACGAGGGTAACTACGTGTGCTGTTGTACCTGTCTGCTGACAGGAGCCCTAAGCCTCCGCCTCTGGGAGCCTGGGGTGAGCTCTTTGTCCTTGCGTGCAGCGCCTCCACCTATGAGGATCCCTGCGTTGGCAGGATAACTCCTCACAGGAATCAATACACAGGAGTAAGTAATACACCACACAATGTATATAACTAAGCTTTACTGTACACACACACTAAACACAGATAACACAATAAACAGGTACCCACAGTATAAGGCAGTGACCCCAAACACAGTGTGGTTCCCTCAAAGAACTGAGGGTGCCATGGCACCAATACCCTGGTGTCCTGTCCCAGCAATTCCACCCAAATGTGAGGTAGTGCTACCCCATGTAGATGTAGGTGCACGTTGGGTACCTGCCTGTGTACTCCAGTACCCTGGTGCTGCTTGGCGTGGTGTGTTGGAGCGTGTCCCACACAGTGGGGTCTCCGACACAATTCTCCTGTATCCTAAGGGCCCTGATCCTCCCCGTGGGGTGAGCTCCAGCTGGAGTATCTCACCTGAATGTTCTGGGGTACTGCGGCCTGATCCCAGGTCGCAGAGCTCTGCGTGGCCTTCAGCCACCGGCGCAACAATACTAGTAAGGGGAAGAGTCTCAATCTGGGGCCTTCCCTACAATACTACTTCTCTGGTGTCTCAGGGTCTGTCTGGGGCGTAAGGGCAGAGTTCTGGCCTAGTCCAGGGCCTACTGGCACCCTAGATGCATACGTCCTCTCTGCCGCTCCTGGAAGACTGACCCGCGGGCTTTCCGTGCGCGGAGAATATCCTGTTCCTCCTGCCTTCAGAGTCCTATTGGCTGGGACAGTCCCATGTGGTGTTTCCCTTCCACCTGAGGATTCTGGGATATGTAGACCCGCGGCTACATGTGCGGAGCTATCCTAAGGTGGACGCCGCCTCCTCCACTGCCATGCGCACCTCGCCGCATTGTGCATGCGCGACTCGCAAAATGGCCGCCCCCACACTCCCGATTGCGCGGAGCTCAGGGCAATAGCCGGTCAGCTCCCCCATACCAGAGGCAGGCTAGGGGGAATCGGCTATATATATATATTATATATATACTGTATATATATATATATACATATATATATATATATATATGTATATATATATATATATATTAAAAATATATATGTGTGTCTGTCTATCAATCACTCTGTGGGGTTTAATCAGTAAAGGGGTGATTTGTCGCTGTGCATTGGAAAGTCCAGGTACCTTAAATGAGACTTTATGCACAGTAGGGCTGAATCGGTGCTGTGATATTGAATTAGCCCCCATCTGTCTAGCTGCCACCCACCCAGGGCATCCACATGAGCAGTAAAGTGCTGGACGTCTTGAAGGTGCCTTTATTTATTACATTATGTCAAAAGCTTTTGGGACAGAATGCAATAATGCTGTATGTACCTGCAGTCTTTCTGCCACTGTCTTTATCGTCGCTGGAAATCATAAATTAAGCTAAAAGAATATACTGTAGGATACACTTAAATATTTTTTTTTGTGAGAACTACAACTTTAAGCAGATACATGTAATAATTAGAACCCATTGAAAACCGGCCTTAATTAGGTCCATGTAATTCCTACTTCATGGTAAATATCTCCCGGCGACAGGCGTCAAGTGTCTGAAGAGTCCCAGTGATATTTGTTCTATTCCAAGCTGAATTTCATTTTTTTTTTTAAATGTTTTCTTTTTTTCTTGACATAAAAGCATTTTGCCCAGATCCTACGTATAGCTGCAGCAGGTTGATAGCTTTTCTTTTAATAGGAGTACTTTCCGCCTATGGTTTAAACTGGTTCATCCATGCTGGGTCACTGGAAACAGGGGGAATGCTAATGTTATTTTGTTTCATGTTTTGAAGAAGCCATTCTATTGTACTGGATAAAAAACAGCAGAGATCTCCGTGCTCTTAAGTAGCCTGTTTTTTTTTTGTGTGTGTTGCAGAATCAATCATCGCTGTGTATCAAAGTGAATGTGTGTTCTTCATCCCTGCACAACAAGATGAAGGAGACGGATTTGTATAGCACCAAACTAGTCCTTGTTGTAACTCTTTAAAGTTCTTGAAGTCTCGAGTTCACCCCCATTGTTAAGTGACAGGGTTTGAACTGTGTGTGAAGATGCTTTTTTTTGTGCTACTTTAATAAGATGCTAGAATGGTTCTTTCTGGTAATAAAAAAATAAAAAAAAGGCGTCCAGCTAGTTAACACTGTAGCCCGAAATGAGCAATATTCACCCTACTCGTGACTTCTTATTATGATCTAGCACACTGAGATATGGATGTTTGCCACGGATCTTCTTATACCAGGGATGGGCAACTCCAGTCGTCAAGGGCCACCAACAGGGCTGGTTTTCAGGGTACCCCTGCTTCGGCAGAGGCGGCTCAATCAGTGGCTCAGTCTTTCGAGCCACTGTTTGAGCCGCCTATGCTGAAGCAGGGATATCCTGAAAACCTGACCTGTTGGTGGCCCGTGAGGACTAGCGTTGCACAACCCCTGTCTTATACCATTAATTACGTCTAATGTTTTCCTAAAAAGGTGTTCATTTGCTTATTTTATACGTTTGGGAAATCGATATGTTAGCATAGATTCCTATTTATCCTTTTCGTTGCTAGAGGGGTTACTTAATGAACAGTATACCATATAAAAGTATATGCTTAATTCAGAGTACAAAATGTTTGTAAGTCCCACTGACTGGGTAGGGATTCATTTCATGAGCGGCATTCAGTAGAAAAGGATTTGCTTCATTTAGTGTAAGATAGGGTTTGACCTTATCATATTTTTAAATGTTTAACCAGGAAAGATGCACTGTTTAGGTGATGAGCCCCTTCCATGCCAGAGGGATCTGCAGTCTCCATAACTTCCTTTGGGTCCCGAGCTTTTAGCCACGCTGCTCCTACTATTTGGAGCGGTGTACGCTTCGAGGCTCCCTTTCTAGAAATCTTTCAAACAGTCTCGAGACTTACCTCTTTACCCAGGCATTTAATTAATGAACCTCAACCTGTCCTGCATGTAATAACTACAGTATCTTTCCATTCTGTATTCTGATTTATATATATATATACACACGCAACAGCCTTTAACGGCCAGGACCAGGACACCAGCACTGGTTGAACTGCCCAGATGGTGGTCCGCCTCTGGTCTGATTTGGTAGCCACTGTCATCAGTTGAATAATGTACTGATAATTAGGGGGCTTTCATTGATCTACGATAGATTGATCATCAATGCCAGTTTCCGTGCAATAGTGCCCACATCAGCACTATCACAGTTTAATGAATAAACCCTCTTTCACTTGTATTTTTTGTCATTGTAAGAGGACCAATTTCTAGCAAAGGACCTCAGTCGACAAGTCGACCAAAAGACTTTCAAACTATATAGTGGCCAAAGAATCTCCCAGTTAGGAGCTCATTTACTGAAGCATAGTAGTAACTCTTGCCAAATAATTTCTTTTGGTAACTTACTATCATTTATGAAAAATTCCACCTATTGCTGGCAGAGTAGTAGGGTTAGTGCAGGATGAAAGCATTCAAGTCCAGACAATTGGGTACAAGAATTGACTTTTCCCTCCTGCCAAGTTTTTTTCTGTCTCCCATTTGAGGAGACCTCTGGTCCATGGGGCATCTACTTTCTGAATAATGAGGTTGAGATCAGCACTTCAATGTTCTTGGGATTCTGGACTCGTATTCCTCTTTATACAATATGTCAGGTGTGGCCAACTCCAGTCCTCAAGGGCCACCAACAGGTCAGGTTTTAAGAATATCCCTGCTTCAGCACAGGTGGCTCAGTCAACGACTGAGCCACTGATTGAGCCACCTGTGCTGACGCAGGGATATCCTTAAAATCTGACCTGTTGGTGGCCCTTGAGGACTGGAGTTGGCCACCCCTGCAATAATGTTAGGGTATGAAACCATACATTGGGTTGAGAAAATTTTGGGGTTAGATTGTGATGACCCGTTGCTTCACCAAGCTGGAGGTAATTCATGAATACTTTTGTGCGTGAGTTTGTGAAAACCACAAATGCCTCTTATTCAGATATGTCCGAAAATGGAACCAAGAAAAAGAATGGAACAATTCTAAAAAAAAGTTCATTTACAACCAGAGGAGCGCAAATGTCTTCGATAGGGCGTGATTGTCTTCGATAGCGCGCAAATGTCTTCGATAGGGCGCGAATGTCTTCGATAGCGTGTGAATGTCTTCGATAGGGCGCGAATGTCTTCGATAACGCGCGAATGTCTTCGATAGCGCGCGAATGTCTTTGATAGCACGCGAATGTCTTCGATAGCGCACGAATGTCTTCGGTAGTGCGCCACAACACGTTTCACAAATTTATGGTGAATTTCGTCAAATATTCGCAAACGTTCACATGGCCCAAAAAGCAAAAAATGCCAGTAAATAGCAGTATATAAAGGGACAGCTGACCTTGCACATTTTGCAAATGTTTTAATCAAAACTTGCTGGTTTAAGCAAAAAAGAAAAAACTGTACATCTCTAGTTACAAACATCGTTTGTGGATTATTTTTGTGCGAGCCCAAGAAAATGTGTTATAACCTGCAATTTTTTTTTAGGTCAAGTTTTCTCCTGTAATTTTATAAAATAGCGATAAAACACATTTATGGCAGCTTTCGGCCTTGAGATGACAGATAGTCATCTGTAGTGTATCTTATTCTGAGAACTCTGGTTGTGGAAGAAATAGATCCAGCAAGCTCAGCTTTGATATGAGAATAAAAAACAATTACAGAAGAACAGGAGGTACACTCCACAACTCCATTCATACAATAGCAGCAATTGTCACAGGTGCAGCAGGCAGCTATACTGCATTATTGATTTTCTCCCGGGAGCATCATTTAATTGTTGGGGACATAGTTGTGTGTGTGTGTGTGTGTGTGTGTGTGTGTGTACGTGCGTGTGTGTGGTCTTTGAATGGTGAAATAGGGCAACCGAATGATAGGCTGTTCGCTGCAATTACCCGGTAAAGGTGCATTTCCACTGAGATTGGTTTTTGAAACGGTTCTTTTGCTGGTAGTCATATCTTTGAATGGACCAATATGAGAAAGTTATTTATTATGAGGGTAGGAGAAATGGAACATAGGCATCTTTGGCAATACAAAGGTTAAATATAAATGTCGAAAAATAAGGATGCGGTGCCCCACCTGTTGAAAAAAATGCGGAGGATGAACTGCAATAAAAACGTTTTGTAGGTCATGCACAGATTGAGGTACAAAAAAAGAACCACCTACGCGTTTCATGCCAGAGCGCTTTATCAAGGAGCACTATATCTTGATCAAGTGCCCCGGTGCGAAACGCATAGGTGGTTCTCTTTCTGTACCTCTATCTGTACATGACCTAATAAACTTTTTTTATTTGAGTTCACCCTTGCACCTTTGTTATTCGGCAGATGGCGCACCGCACCCTTAATTTTCATCTTTGTTCCTGCACACCAAAGGTGCCCTTGTGACCTGCATCAACATCAGAATATACTCGCTACAACATTATGTGAGTGTTTTGTCACTTTCAAGATTATGGTTGGACTTTTTGGCTACATTAGGCTGTGTTCTTTATTAATATGTTCCTTCAGAAGAAATCTGTGACGCTGTTATTTCTGGTTGCTTTGCCCTTTTCTTATTATAAAGAGTCCAGATAGGAGCTATCTTCTTACACACACAAGCCCAGCCATTATTTCATTTCCTAAGGGCCAATTGATATGGGATACCTAGTTATTGTGTTCAGATATATGAAGAATCAAACGTTGTCTTTACTCTGTAAAGCACCATATTCCTCTTCAGGACTATTAGTAAATATAAATGTTGTTCACCCTTTTCCAGTTGTATGGCATAGTAAGGCTGTTATGCTCATTGTTATCATGTCTTTGAGGTTAAGGCATGAGCAAAAGAAGGCTGGGTCATCACCCCAACACTCTTCTCAGTATTCCTTACCTTGATGCTACACCTGACCTCAACAAACTTTGAGTCAGAGAGGAGCTGAAATGCCAAGTGTATATTAAAATGAATAATCTCAGCCAACTCCATCCATAATCAAAACCATCCCTGACCTCAGTCAACCAGCTCAAGTATGCTGACAGTGCCTTAGTGTCTGCTCTCTCAGAATCTTCAGGCAATCGTCTACGTCTTTACAGGGGCATACGAGAAGATGGGACTGACGCTTGACATTCAGAAGACTAATGTCCCCAATCAACAAGCTCTCAATGAGCAGTCCCAAGCTCTGGGTCCTTCTGATTGATGGAAAGACTCTGGAGAATTTTGAGCATTTCCTGTACCTTTGAAGCCACATCTCACAAAAGGCTGACATTGACAAAGAGATCCAATATCACCTCAAATGTGCAAGTGCACCCATCAGTTGCCTGTTCGAAGATCACAACACCAGATCTTAAGATAAGCAGCAGTCGGGATTCCCTCTCTACTGTATAGAGCTGAGATGTGGACAACAAACAGAAGACACCTAAAAACACTGGAGAGGCCATTAAAACTGCCTGTAGCAGATCCTTCGTAATGGTTACATGGAGTCCAGGGGGAGCATAAGGGAGAAAAAGCAAGAAAATCTAAGTGCAGTATGAATAAACAATGAGCAATATGTTTTCAGAATCTTGGCTCCTGTAGAGTGTCTACTTACAAAATGTAAGAATTAAAACAGCAGTATAGGCTTAGGCAATCAGTCGGTGGTGGGTGTCAGTTTGGAGTCATCAGGGTGGCTCCGGTACTCAGGATGGAAAAACCCCAAATGTAGAGAGAGAGAGGAAAAAAACTTGCATAGCGCAGATCAACCAATATAAAAAAGAGTTTCATCTAAGTAAAAAATGCACTCACAATGTTTCAAATCAAATCGGGCATGTCACACTGTGATAGTGTATAGGAGAGACCATCAGCAAGCCTGCTCACCATCCCGCGGCTCCCAGTACACCTCTGTCTCAGCCCCTGCTCCGTCGCGTCACCGAAATGCTGGGCGTCCGACGTCAGATCCGGTTGCACTCCGGTGGTACCTGAGCTTCCTGTGGTTCCTCTCCAAACTGCTCCGTGTAAAGGAAGACTATGCGCCTATATATCACTACACTATCAATACCATTGCAGATCCTTCGTATACAGTGGGAATGCAGCAACATTAGCATCCTCTTGCAAGCAAACACCACCAGAATCAATGATGCGGTAATCATCTGATATCAACTTTACTGGGCCAAAAACAGAAAAGGGGCCAGCCACATCGTCCAGATGCCTAAGCCCAGACTCCCAAAGCAAGTTTTATTCTCCCTGCCCAGTCATGGCTTACGCTGAAGAGAAAGGCAGAGAAAGCGTTTCAACAATGTCCTCATAGTCAACTTTGGAAGGAGTAGAGCATAGCCACCAACTTGTGGAAGACTATCGCCTAGGAACGCACCAGGTGGAGGAAGGATCTCAGCCCTTTGAAACTAAAATAACAGGAAGTGGAAGAAAAAGCGTGTCGTGGATCCAATCAACAACTCATGGTCATCCATTCTACTTTTAAATATGCGCCCGAGCTGCAACCTGGGTTGGCTTCATTAGCCGTCATCGTCATCGGCCCAACATATAGAATAATCACGTAAATTTATAATCCTCTGCTGCGATAAAGAAGAAGCAAAATGTTGCTCACCTTGTACCAGGTGTTCTATGGAATAAAAAGCTTATTATGACTACAGTATTCAGCTTGGAATAGACTAATGATTTTTTGATTTCCCCCCCCCCCTGCCTTTTTGTTAAACCAGAACCCTGTATTTCAAATCGACAAAATAATTTGGTGATGGTAGTTTGAGGCAACCAATTTCCCTGTAATCTGCATAGAACTTAAACATTCTTGCATAACAAAAAAGTGCCACTCCATACACAGGTTGAACACGATGGACATTCTGTATGTCTTTTTACTACCTCATCTACTAGGTAGCTACAGATCATTTGTTGGCAAGCATAAGAAGCAGAAAGGATATGAATAACTTATTCTGCGTGCGATGCAGGCCAGCTTCAACACTTTTCTGTCATATGCAGCCTGGAGGCTTATAGCTATCTGAGCCTTATTTGACAATTACCACTTGCTAGCATAATTAACCGATCATTTATAAATACTGTGAGAGCATTATGGGGGAAGAGCAAATAAGGGCTAATCAGGGCATTTAATAAACTTGATCTGCTTTACTGGCAATTTTCAGCTTATATCTAAGTTGTTAACAGTCAATTTTTACAGCTGTGCGTAAAGCAGAACTCATTCTACTTGTACACATTTATTATCCACTGTATATCGTAAAGGCTTTCTTACTATATTTTTAAATGGAGTGCAGAAAAACTTTGCACATTACAATTTAGCACGTCGAAAAATGATGTTGACATTTCCTTAGCAAATTGAATTAAAGTAGAAAAAAAAAATGCTGTGTGTTTTTATAGCTTCCACAAATGAAAACTCTCTCTCCCATTATTAGAATGCCATAGTTGCAGCATGAGAAATCCTAATATTGGAGTTTTAGGCAGGGAATGATTTGAGAGTACTGGATTAGTTTTTACCTTTTGAAACACAGTGCTTTCTGTAATCTTCAAACATTATTTAGGATAATGGAAGCCATCATACTCATTCGCAAATGTTAGCACTTCCATTAGAATTTTCCTGATACCTCTTATTTTTTTTTATATATATATATATTAAAATGCAGAGCTTAAAATGTATTATCTTACTAAAGAAGGGCAATTGCAGAGATGATTTGATTGAATAAAAGGAAAAGCTGTACAGGCCTTTTAAGATCAAGGATGTATTGGTGGGAAGCTATCATTAGAGACAATTAATGTTCTCAGAGGGAAGAAATTGATTATGGGCAGAGAGAGACCGTAAGAGGCAGATAGATCTCAAAGCTCCAAGACATGAAGGATTAGACATTCTACGCACAACAGCTACATTTTAACCCTAGCTTGTGCCGTTTGCACTAATGACACCATATCTACTTTCAGTAAAACAAGGATGATTGCCACATGCTTCTTATGGGATTTACTCCTCGCTAATCTATGCAGTTTCTCTACTGAACAATATTATGTATCCCTAGTATTATCCCCCTTACTAGTTTTTAAAGAATATTTGCAATTTGTTTTCCATATGCTATTTAGTATTATTATAACTGTAGTAAGCCATATACTACCTATTATTACTCAATCCTTCAAGCATCAGTGTAATGTATCATTACTTTACATTTAACTCCAGTCTTTGTCGCTCAAATAACTGCCCATATCAAAAGATATTTCAGCTAGCTGCACAAATGTTGGTAATTTTATTTCTGATAATGCCAGTTGTTTTCTGGATAATTGATTTGTCAACTATAGAATGAGCCGCACTGGAATGAATGCATGTGCTGTAGGGTAGGGGGGCTCAACTCCAGTCCTCAAGAACCCTGTTACAGTAGGTAAGGAGGGCCAAGCCTCAAGGATCTTATAATCTATAATAGGGGCGGCCAAATCCAGTCCTCATGGGTCAGCAACAGGTCAGGTTTTCAGGATATCCCTACTGCAGCACAGGTGGCTCAATCAGTGCTCCGTTATTATAACCCTGACCTGATGGGGGCACTTGAGGACTGGAGTTGATCTATAAAGAAGGGTAAGTGGAAAAAAAGGGCACAGTAAACCCTTAACATAGGGGTAGGAGTAAAGATGTGCTAAAGCGTATCACCCGTTTGTGGATGTGGGCCAGAGTTTCCATACTTGAGATATCCAGACTCTGGACGTGCCACTGAGCATACACGGATTAACATGAAAAGCCTCACCGCATAGGTAAAGTCTAATCAGGACCCTGCCATTGCCAACACATTGTATCAGGGGGAACCAATTCCAGCCCTCAAGGGCCAGCAAACAAGGTTTTAAGGATTTCCCTGCTTCAGCACAGGTGGCTCCATCAGTGGCTCAGTCAAAGATTGAGCCACTGATTGAGCCACCTTTGCTGAAGCAGGGATATCCTTAATACCTGGCCTGTTGGTGGCCCTTGAGGACCGGAGTTGACCACCCCTGCTTTATATCATTCATTCATTCATTCATTCATTCATTCATTCATTGATAGGCATATCTTCCCGGTGACTTACTTATTAATACCAATTTAGTGGTACAGTAACTATGCATGTAAAGGGGTAGTTTCATGTAGAAGCAAAGTGAACTAAAGGCAATGGCATGTGTGATACAATGAGTCAAACAGGAGTTTAAAAAGGAAAAAGAAATAGACTTTATGTATATTTTGAAATATTATTTCAACGTTTCATGTTTGTTGGTATATAGGGTTGTCAGGCGCCTTCTCCAAAAATACTGGGCACAATAGTGAAAGGTGCAGTGCGCTCGAGACACACACACACACCACTGTCTCTACTCCATGCGGTTTCCTCCTCTCCTTGGCCCCACCCTCAGGTTCCTGACACCTCCTGATTGGCTGCTGCTGGGTAATGCAGCCAATCAGGATGGAGGAAGCTTCCCAGCCCCCTAGCAACAGCCCTGCTCTCCCTGCATGGGGAAATTCTGCAGCCCCAAAAGCCGGTCAGGTCACTATGTCCAGAGAGGTAATACCGGACACATACATGTCCAGTATTAAATCTCATTGTTTACTGGACAGTGTCCAAATACAGGACAGACCAGTTTAAGACTGCACATCTGGCAACTATCTGTATATCTTTATTTATATAGCGCCATTTATGAACTTAGCGCTTCACAGCAGTAATACACGTGACATAATAACATACCACATTATGGGAATAAGCGCTTGAGACATAAAAGTAACATTAGGAAAAAGGAGTCCCTGCCCCGAAGAGCTTACAGTCTAAGTGGTAACGGATAAGACTACTAGCTGATCTTATAATCTACACACAAATTGTCAAACAGTTATAATGTTCTCGTTAGACAAAATAGATAAATGTGTAAAACAACAGGCATCTGTTAAGCATCAATTTTATCCAGAGAAAATAATAGCATATTTATCTTGCAGAAAGCACAAATCCTTCAAAGGAAGCCAGTTATATTACAGCACCTCTAAGGTCTATCAAATGATATCAGGCACAAAAAAAGAAATCGTACGTATTATAAGAATAATTAAATAGAAGACTTTGCACCTGTTTTATTTTAAAGCTTCTTAGTTACCAGGTTACAAAAAACCTTCCCTGTCAGAACGGGCGACGTGCTGCAGGCACCTCTGACACAGAAGGGGTTAAGATTGGTAACATATGTTGTTGTCAGCGTGTACTTAGCACCTGCAGAAATGAACGCGGGAAATGTGACAGCAAAGAGCCAGCGCCCCCGCTGCGCTGGCTGTGCACACTGTCAACAAATTTTACTTTGTTAATTTTTTCTTATTAAAAGCAATCCAAGAAAAGAATGTAATAGTGCAGGTGTTCCGCGTATCACAGCGAGAGCATCTAATGAGAGAAGAGGCTATATACACCTCTCATTCCAACCCCGCACGCAAGAGGGCTGCAACGCATTGAAGAAGCAGAAAGCACTTGCAGAGACTATACACAAAATCGGCATAAATGTTCGTCTTCTATAGTCGAAAGCCCTGATCTCACTCTCGAGAAAGGGAAAAACAGAGAAGAAAGAAAGAAAGAAAGAAAAGAAGAAAGAAAGAAAGAGTAGTCAAGACGAGGAGAGACATCTCCTCCTCTCCCTCTCTCCCCCTCTCCATCTAATATATATATATATTTATAATATATATATATATTATATTATATATATATAGATATATATATATATATTATATATATAGTCATTGGTATGGAGGTTTTCACTCACGTTTGTTAGAAGGCAGATGCTTGTCCCATATGAAGCATATAGACATGTGGTAACCAGGGGGATTCTGAGACAAAAGACAGCACACCGCAGTAATAATCAAAAAGTGTGTATTGTGAACACGAGGACCGAAACGTTGGCGGCCCTGTGTTCACAATACACACTTTTTGGTATTACTGCGGTGTGCTGTCTTTTGTCATCAGACCCCCTGGTTACCACATGTCTATAATATATTCTATTCTTCAAAAAAACAAAACAGTACAACCGTCTCTATTAGTAAGATACGTTTTGATAATTTAATAATAGAAGGGCATATTGCCAATTTAATACTCACAATGTTAAAACTCATTTAAGCTTGTCACATCCACTGATATAAATGGTATGATACTCCTACTTCTACCGTCCTGAATGCTCCAGCGCTCTTTATAATAGGTCTTATGGCTATGTACTGTCTTCTGTTGTAGTTAGATTTCTCTGTTGTGCCTGGATCACGCTGGATCCTCCTGCCCTCCTCTTTCTCTAGTCAGCGTCTCTGTTAATTGTCGGAAGAGGCGCCTCGGGAATTATGTCAGCGCGGCGCACTGTAGCTGGATCAGGGATGCAGGCAGACTTCTGAACCCTACGCGTTTCGGAATACTGTTATTCCTTCATCAGGGATGTAAATACAGTATATATATAAATCTATATATATCTCTATAAATACACACATAAACCTACTATGTAATTATGTAACTATATATACATGTATTCTATAACTGATTTAGATTTGCTGGTTTGCTTTCTCTCTACCAGAACCGTACATTCCAAAACTAAGTCCAAAAGCAAAACCCTTGATTTAGAACCAAAGACAAAACACCAAGCCAAGTGCCAACTCTACTACTTGGCAAAACCAAAACATGAAAAATGTCTGGAACCAAAACACAAGTGAAAGTGCTCACCCGTAGTATGACACATGGGGGAGAGGAGTGCCAACACAGGAGGTGGCAGTAGGTGGGTTCTATAGCAATATTTATTTATTCAGTTATTTCGCTCTTCAATAGAACCATTGGCTAACTAGAACAAATGGTTAATTTCCTTTTTTATGAATATATACATGCATACATACATACATACATACAAGAAAAGAAAGAATGACTATCACCACGCCAAATAACAATTGTATAAATATATAGATACATATAAAATGATAAAATGAATAAGGCTAAACAATATGTCTCTAAATATAAAAAATGAAATACCTACCAAAAATACCGTGGATGTGGTGAATGAATACAAACACCACCTAAAACATAAATGGGGAAACAGGACACACACACAGAACAAAAACAACATGAACAGACAGGGGACAAAGAAACACAAGGAAAGAGGGAAAGGAAGGGAGGAAAGAAACGGACCAAAAAGGGACCAATTAGGATAAAACATGGAAAACTGGAATTAAAGAAAATAATAAAAACACTGGAAGCTCCAAGCTGCTCTCCCAGGATCACACCAACCCCTCCACGCAATTTAGAAGACAAAAAAAGGAGAGTGCAGGCCCCATAGCGTGATTCCGTAAATTGTAACAATTTATTGGCTCCAAAATACTCCAAACTACTCACAAGTGTAGCTGAATAAAAAGCATGTGGTACACATAGTACCATTCCTCGAGTGCCAGGTAAAGACTGATATCTGGAACACTGCTTCCTAGTCTGGCCGGTGATGCGCTTCCTGTCATGTTGTGAGCACACACAGTTCTTCCTCCAGAACTGAGTATAGGAATGTAGTTACTCAGCTCCCTGGTTCCTCTCTGCCAATGCGTGGCAAATGTTAGGAAAAGTCCCACAGACAAGTGCAAAAACACCCAACGCGTTTCGTCGGTAACGTTCCGACTTCATCAGGGGCTATATATATATATATGTGTGTGTGTGTGTGTGTGTAAATATATACATCCTTTTTGCTGAAAAATACTGTTGATTAAACCAAGTTTATGCCAAAAAGAACTAAGACAAATGTGCGTTTTGTGGCAGTATCCAGTTCGTCGCTGACAAAGCACTGCTGGATTAGGTGCGAAACGCGTTAGAGTGCATTTACCCTTTTTTGTATCCAAGTATGTGCCATTAAAGTATTTTTAAGCTTCTGCTTACATCTCAGTCTGGGATCCAACATTTTTGCTGTGCATCGCTATTCCTTGGCTTTCTCTGCTCTCATTGTTGCGGGAGGAGCACGCTAACGGACTCCATCCCCGCCGGGATCGTGTGAGTACGTCGCAAGTTTTCATGTACAAGTGATTTCCTAAGACCCAATTGTGGATTTGTATTGCATTCGCTTGATGGGAGCAAGATTTAGATTTTTTTTAGGGGTAGGGACCACCGGAGCAGAACCCCTGTGTTTGGGGAAGCGTCTCCAGTCCCAAACCCTTAGGCTGCGGTCCCAGTCAAAGCTGTGACACGCGCGCCCGGCGGGGGAGGTGGGGGCGGCGCGTGCACAGCGCTAACCGCGTTCTGCGGTCTGAGGGGAGAGAGGGAAGCTTGCGACGGGAAGGGGCATGATCGGGGATTTGCGGGGCCGTGGCCATTACGTCACACGGCTGGTTCGCCCTCATTTGGTGAACCGCCGGTGGGGGCGTGGCCACGCCTCCGTCGCTAGGTTTGAACTCAATTTGATTGAGTTGGAAAAAACCTTGCAGCGCGGTGCGGCTGCACCTTCAGCGTGACGGTGCGTACTGGGCCCACAGGCTGTTACTGGGAACGCAGCCTTATTCTCTGCTCATACCGAGACACGGCACTATATTTTGCACTGCACCACCATTAAGACATTATAAGAAATGTACTCACTAAAGAAGATCTTGATATTATCGTGACTGATTTGAAAGTCCTTGCCTCACATACATAACGAATGTATCATCGCCATTTCAGATAATCCTTTCTGGAAAGACAATTCAGAAAAGTTTTTGATGCACTGATATAGTTTTTTTCCCCCATTTTTCTACTAGATAACATTCAAGATTGTGGAGATCCTTTTTATGAAGCTGCATCTTCCCTAAATTCATATTTTTTATTTAAAAAACCCACCTTGTTTTTGGAGGCGGGGTGCTAACCCAAAAACCGAATCGTTCCTAGCGAACAAAACGCGGACGACCAAGAATTCTCAATAACCATCTCTTTCCCCCTCGCTCCCAACTTCACCCCCACCCTCGTTCGCACTCCACTTATCTTTCACATACACGCAATCGCCCAATCTTCATCGCCTCTCCACATGTGGCGTTACCCATCTACCCCCAACTCACGAACACATCCATCCTCCCTTCCCCCTTCTCTTTCCCCCTCTCCCCCACTCGCCCCCTTCCCCTTCTCTTTCCACCTCTTCCCATCCTTTTTCTTCACAATTGGACTCTTACTGTATTATATGTGGATACTTTTTATGCACAATTGTTTTGTTGCATTTTTTTGATTGCATCTACGTGTGTGATACGTGTTTAGTTTTACATGTGCCTTACAACTTGTAGATTAGTATTTCAAACTCTAGTTATTACTAGATATATATTTGTCACATATTAAACCTTATATTATATATCATATATATTTTTATAGTTTCACACACCAATTGAGTGCCCACGATTTCAAATTTTTTCTTTTTATATTATATATATATGTCTTTATTTATAAAACACCATTAATGTATACCAAATAATACAAATAACACATAATGTGAAGAAGTGCTTCAGGCATAAAAGTAACATTTAGGAAAAGGAGTCCCTACTCCGAAGATATAATAATTATATATATATATATATTTACAGTATTGTTTACAGTATTTTTACAGTATTGTTTTTGAAGGCACCAAAACCCTAAGCAAAAAAAAATACATTCTACTTAAACTACATGAAATAATTTAGCTTCAAATAAAAAAAAATGTGACAGGAAATATTATTTCTCCACCCCTAGTCAGTATTCCAGTCCCATTCCTAATAATTCCTAATATTTTCATAATCACTATACTTGAAAAGGTTTCCGGAACTCAGACCCCCTGTGTTTTCCAACAAAAATAGGCGTATACCTATATATATATATATATATATATATATATATATATATATATATATATATATATATATATAGCAACTGTAAATATTACTGTATGTTCATTTGCATGTCTTAGACAGGTCTGCAACCCTGTCTTTCCCCATTATCGCCCAGCATACAGCGCTTCCACTGCAGCAGGGATTCTCGGGATAATGACATGCAAATGAGACACTCAGTGCCACCTTTTGTCTCAAGCTCGTATTACACAGCAAATCCTCAAGCCAATGCATACTGTTTAAACACAGCATCTTTAGACAGAGGCTGGATGAGATGCAAAGCCATTAAACCCACTCAACGACATGTTTCACCTGAGGTATCATCAGTGTGAGGTTGGATGTAATGTCTAAGCTGGTTTGCAGACTATAGACTAGGTAATCACCACAGTTATTAAGGTTATGGTGGATAAAAAAAGTGACAAAAACCCTCCACACAGTAAAGCATAAAGCAAACTGTAAATATTACTGTATGTTCGTGCATGTCTTAGACAGGTCTGCAACCTGTCTTCCCCATTATCGCCCAGCATACAGCGCTTCCACTGCAGCAAGGGATTCTGGGAAAATGACATGCAAATGAGCACACAGTCCCACCTTTTGTCTCAAGCTCGATTACACAAGCAAATCCTCAAGCAATGCATGCTATTTTAAAAACACAGCTTTTAGACAGAGGACTGGGATGAGATGCAAAGCCTTAAACCACTCACAGAACATGTTTCACCTTGATGGTATCATCAGTGTGAGGTTGGTCGTAATGGCTAACTGTTTGAGATATAGACTAGGTAATCACCACAATTATTAAGGTTATGGGGGGTAAAAAAAAGTGACATAAAACCCTCACAGTAAAGCATAAAGCACTGTAATATTACTGTATGTTCATTTGCATGTCTTAGACGTCTGCAACCGTCTTTCCCATTATCGCCAGCATACAGCGCTTTCACTGCACAAGGGATATATATATATATATATATATATATATATATATATATATATATATGTACAGTGTTCGACAAACCTATACATTTGCTCGCCCCGGGCGAGTGGATTTAACCCCCGGGCGTAGTAAATATTGGCCCAAGCAGCACACGTTTGGTACTAGGTGGCGAGTAGATTTTTTGTGTGGCGAGTAGATTTTTGGTGATTTGTCAACCACTGTATATATATATAATATATGCACCTAACCCGGCTGTGCTCAAAGCTGTGACCTGCAGCAAGCTTAAGCCTATAGGGACCTGTTAAAATGGTTATAGGCAAAAAGTGCACTGTGTGCCATTTGCATGTCATTTCCCACCCGAAACCCTGCTGCAGTGGAAGTGCGTATGCGGGTGATAATGGGGAAAGGCGGGGTTGCAGACCCTGCCTGACATGCAGATGAGCATACAGTTATATTTGCATATATATATATATAATATAGATATTATATATAGATATATATATATATATATATTATCTATATCTCTATATATACTTATAGAGTATATATGTAGCCCACTGCAGGGAATTTGGCTTAGGCTCTTCCAACAGTGTAGAGTTAATGAAAGCAACTGGATTTTTTTTTTTTAAATGCATTTCCCTTTGTTAATGTAAATCAGTACGTTGCCATGGCTGTGTCACCACCTGCAGTTCTTGCAGGAAATGTTGAAATGTGCTATTCAGAGGATTAGCCAGCAGGGGGCACTGTGTGAGCTGTCACCTTCTCTCTTGACAAGCCATAGAGTCATCGGAACTGAACTCGAGTCTCGAGTGATTTCATAGGCGGAAGAAATACAGTATATTTCTGGCAGGCCTCTCCTTTATTTACCAAAAATTCAGCGTGGCGTCCATATTTGGACGGAGCTCAAAAAGATCTTGGCATCTGATGAATTCATGTTTGGATATCGAGTTTTAACTGGAAGCTTGTTTACAATTGTGAGCAGGTCATGAGCTGTAGAAACATTTGTTTTGCAGTATTAAGTTTGTTATATAAAGTATTTTGTTACTGACTCCATCATTATATATAGCGCTGTATTTCCGCCATTATTCACAGGTTTCTCAGAGAATATAAGGAGGGTTGCTGTGCATGGTACAGTAGCAGAGCAAAGCAGCTCTTGACTGCACAGTGGGGCCGATTTGCATGGACAATTTCAACACATTCTGCTGGCGCACTTCACAGATACTCTATGATTTTAGCGCGTTACGTATTTTTTGTTAAGATGGGTACAAAAAACTCAACGCTTTCCATACGCCTATAACATATATTATCTCTTACTGTGCGTGGAATGTCTTGTATATAATGTATAACCCTGCTCACTTAATGTAACTATGTATTTGTAACCATGTATGTGTTATTATAACTCTATGCCCAGGAAATACGTGAAAACAAGAGGTAACTCTCAATGTATTACTTCCTGGTAAAACATTTTTATAAATAAATATAAATAAAAGTTAATGTTCAGAATTTATAACATAAAACATAAATATGCCATGCTCTTTTTTTTCCTTCTTCCTTATTTCTCAGGATTCAGGAAATAAACATTTAATGCACCTCCTTCCTATTATAAACAGTAACCACCTTTCTTCTGACATTAAATACAAATTAAATCCAAACTCTCCAGAGTCACTGTACGAATATTTGTCTTTGTAATAGAGTAGTAGGCATAGCTCTGCTGCTGTGTTAGAGCAATACTGCATGCAAGAGAAAATAAAATGCTGTAATGTCATGTAATACAAGTGGTGTATCCAGTCATTTCAGACATAGCTTCCATGTGGGGTCTCTTTGCATCAATGTATCGAGGCTCCAGTTTTACCACGTATGGGCCAGCTTGCGATTTAGGCACAGTAGTGTAAATAAACACACAGATACCCAGCAAGCTCTAAGGAATCCCAAAAATTACCACATAATATATATGTATATAAGTGTCAATTGGAGTGCTAGTGGGCGTGGCTAAATATATACAACAAAAAACAAAGACGCCGAAAGCTATATCCTATATGACAATTTTTTTGGCGGGTGGGGGGTTCCTTAGAGCTTGCTGGGTTTCTGTGTGTTTATTAACTTTGTCCAGCTGATCTCAGCTGTTTTCGAGGTCAGTGGCCCCTCCCAGGGTTTAAGCTTGCCCCTCCCCACTTTCCAAGTAAGCAGGTCTTGCATGCAGCTGGTTGGGACAGATCCAATGCGATCATTCTTCCTCTAATTATAGAGGTAAATAAGAATTGTAATCAGTTAGTGTTAGGACCTGCTAATGGTCAGGCCTCGATGTGGCTAGCAGGCTTATAACGCTTTGGCCAAAGGCTAAAGGACCATTTTCCAAAAGATATATAGGTATTTCACTGTGTATTTTTGTCATATTGGATGTAGCTTTGGGCTTCTTTGTTTTTTGTTGTATACAGTAGTGTAAATCGTAGGAATTAAGGAGGAGTTAAATTGCACACATATGATAATAGAATGTGTTACATTCTGTGTAACTGTGAATCACTTTTGTCACCTTTCACCAGAACAAAAGAATCGGTCAGGTCTGAGATAGAAAGACCCTGGCCAACAGCTTCAGGTGTACATTTGCTTTAAACACATGTGTCGGAATATATGTGTGTTTTTGATTTTGACTATACAACTGAAATTACCTCATTTTGCTCCAATGCTAATGTAATGTATTTTTACTTGCATTTGCAAGAGTGCGTGTGCATTTCTGTGCAATTAATTCACCCCCTTCTGAGCATTGAAGCGGATAATGTAATTGTTCTTAAATATGTGCTGGATTAGTATAGATATTTCCAGTATACCTGCTATTTATATATAGAACTGGTCTGATATGCTTATAAATGTATTAAGGAAACATGTATATCTTCGGTAACACGGCACACACAACGTTTTTCAAATGCTTAGTATCTTTCACTTTAATACAATTGTCAATGATGTACAGTATGCTCACATATACACATTAGTAGATAAAACACAACTGACACATTTCCTAAATAACAGTTTCTGACTTTCATCTCCTATAAGAACTTGCCCATTCTCATGCTCAGAGAGGTAACCCTTAAATAACAGCGCCTGTTGGTTTTTGCTGCTGATATAAAATCGGTGCACGCTGTCTCTCTTCATCTCTAGATGAGATCCAGCGCTTAGGATAAAGCCCAGCGAAAGTCTCCAAGGGACTATCAATATGACAAGTATCTCTGTTTCCCAGTAATTGCTGGCAGTGTTGACGCAACCTTCCACACCATCTGTTTGATGACTTGTGTTAACTCTATTAAACCGTAATATTTTAAGGGAGATGATCTCTGGACTCAAGGGGCCTGCTGTGATGGATACTATGCCAAGCCAAACAAACCGCGGTTACCTTTTAATTATCCAATAAATGATAGGAAATTGAATGATATATCTTCAGTGCCACTACATGTATCCTGCACTGTAAGGAATAATACTGATACTGCAGAGCTCACAATTGTCCCCCACCCACCGTAACCTATTGCACAAAAAAAGAAAATGTGTATTTCAGATGGTGCAGATGCTAGGTGTTGGATCAGATTTACTTCACAGGTTGTTGAAGCAAAAATGTGTTTATATATTTGTACAGTCGTTGTGTATATTTTTTGACACTTGCAAGTTCAGTGACAATCTCCCATGAGCTTAAGTGGACACTTATTATTGTTTGTTCAAATGTACTGAAAATGTGTACTTCAAAGAAAGGCGTTAGTTGGTGAACCATACTTTCATGCTAGTTTTGCATTACCATAATTAAGCAACTAATTATCAACTCATTTGGGCCACAACCGAGATTCATGGCAAAAAAAATATATATATATATATAAAACCCTCCACAGGAAAGCAAATATGCAAATATAACTGAATGCTCATCTGCATGTCTTAGGCAGGTCTGCAACCCCGCCATTCCCCATTATCACCCAGCATACAGCACTTCCACTGCAGCAAGCGATTCTGGGAAATGACATGCAAATCAACCCCACACTGATGAGACCCATTAAGGTCGAAACAGCTGTCTGTGGGTGGTTTTCTGGGTATGCACCTTAACCCTGGCTGTGCTCAAAGCTGTGACCATGCAGCAAGCTTAAGCCAATAGGGAACCATGTTAAAAATGGTTTTTGAGGCAAAAAGTGACACTGTGTGCTCATTTGCATGTCATTTCCCAGAATCGCTTGCTGCAGTGGAAGTGCTGTATGCTGGGTGATAATGGGGAAAAGTGGGGTTGCAGACCTGCCTAAGACATGCAGATGAGCATACAGTTATATTTGCATATATATATATATATATATTTTCCCTTGTAAATATTTGTCGTTGATAAAGTCTTCCTCTCCTTCTTTTATCATTAGTGCTGCTCTCCCAGGACTTAAAATGTGCTGTACAAGACAGGAGTAATTGCAATTCTATTAGCCAGGGCTACAGCAAGGGGGAGAGTCAGGACAGGGGTCCAAGGTTTGGCAACTCCTGGGGCCCCAACCAGAAGCATAGGAGGAAAGCAGTGAAGCATAGGCTGAGCAGCCTGTCACTCAACCAGGGACAGCCAGTGAGATTGCACCTTCCTTCCCCTATCTGCTACTATAGGAGGAAGCAGGGGGGCAGGGGCGGGGCTCCACACTATAACTCTGGCTGGGTCCTCCCTGCTTCAACCTCTGCGGTTCTGAGCAGTAGCTGAATAAGTAGCAGCCTCTCCCCCCCCTCTTAATCCCCATGCACCTCTCTCCCCTCCCACTCGCCTTCCTCCCCAGCACCACTCTCCACTCCACCTCTCAACCACCACTCACCTCCCTCTTCACTCGCCTCCCCCCCACCTCTCCCACCCCATCACCTCTCAACCCCCACTCACCTCCCCCCCACTCACCCTCCCCACCCCATCACCTTCCAATCCCCACTCACCCACCCCCACCTCTCCCACCCATCACCTCCCCCCCCCCTCCCACTCACCTCTCTCCCTCTCCCACTCACCTCATGTCTGATCCTCCAGACCCACAGAAAGTATAGGCAGAATAGATGTGAAGGGGTTAATAGGTTGGGATGGGTAAGGTGTTAATCTCTGGAATTTAACTGGGGGGCACGTGATGTGGCCCAGCTGGGTGAGGAAGTTATTGGGGAGGGGGCACTTGATGGGGGCAGCATGGTGAGGAGGTATGAGCAGGCAGTGGGGGGCAGAGGCGGGTGGAGAGAGAATGATTAGCCAAAGGTATATATTTTATAAATGTTATTGCAAATGATGTTTTTTTTCTCTGGCCAGCACTATTGCTATTTATTATTCAATTTAGTCGCGTACAACTCTAATTTTCTCTCTCAGCCTGCACTGCGCGGCACACTAACAGCTCCTCACGCAGCGCAGCACACGAACAGCTCCTCACGTAGCGCAGCACACTAACAGCTCCTCATGCAGCGCAGCACACTAACAGCTCCTCATGGCCAGCGCAGGAACCAACTAACAGCTCCTCATGCAGCGCAGCACACTAACAGCTCCTCTGGCAGCGCAGCACACTAACAGCTCCTCTGGCAGTGCAGCACACTAACAGCTCCTCATGCAGCGCAGCACACTAACAGCTCCTCACGCAGCGCAGCACACTAACAGCTCCTCATGCAGCGCAGCACACTAACAGCTCCTCACGCAGCGCAGCACACTAACAGCTCCTCACGCAGCGCAGCACACTAACAGCTCCTCTGGCAGCGCAGCGCAGCACACTAACAGCTCCTCATGCAGCGCAGCACACTAACAGCTCCTCATACAGCGCAGCACACTAACAGCTCCTCATGCAGCACAGCACACTAACAGCTCCTCTGGCAGCCTGCGCTGCACACTATCAGCTCCACATGCAGCGCAGCACACTATCAGCTCCACATGCTGCGCAGCACACTATCAGCTCCACATGCAGCGCAGCACACGAACAGCTCCTCACACAGCGCAGCACACGAACAGCTCTTCATGCAGCGCAGCACACTAACAGTTCCTCATGCAGCGCAGCACACTAACAGCTCCTCTGGCAGCCTGCGCAGCACACAAACAGCTCCTCACGCAGCGCAGCACACTAACAGTTCCTCATGCAGCGCAGCACACTAACAGCTCCTCATGCAGTGCAGCACACTAAGAGTTCCTCATGCAGCGCAGCACACTAACAGCTCCTCTGGCAGCGCAGCACACTAACAGCTCCTCACGCAGCGCACCACACTGAGAGCTCCTCACGCAGCGCAGCGCACGAACAGCTCCTCTTGTTGTCCCTGGAAAACATTTTGTAATGTTGGCACCTATGCAGAGGTCGGGCACTGTCTCCCCTCCTGCCTCCCCCCATCAACTCGGGCACAGGTCAACAATCTGTCCTGGGCCCCAAACAAGCTGTCGGCGGCCCTACTAATAATACTGTGCCTGGCAAATTTAAACCTGCAATGAATTTGCATTTTAGCCCATTAAGTAAGAACAATGAAGATCCTGCATTTCAAGAATATGACTTAAAATGAGAAAATATCCTATATTGCACTGTCATTTCTTGTGGAGATAAAAGCAAACATCTATAAATAAGATTATTTTCATTGAGTCCTACCGCTTCCATTTTTGCCATTTTTACATGATACAAACAGATACAAATGTACACATGTTACCTTATATTCACTTATATCTACCTCTTATGTAGAAGGTATATAATCGAAGATATGATTTGATTGTCGCTTTTCCAGGGAATGACAATGCATGAAATGCTAGTGAAGAACATACTGGCCAACTCTTCCGATTTATCAGGAATACTGTAAATATGCATAATGAGTCTCCTTTGGTTAACTATGATGCTCAGTGTGAGGGGAACAAGGATACATCAACCTTTGTGACATGTTACAGTATCTCACTTCTCGATGCAGCTCCTTTCATACCAAACATACACGAATGGCGGTGTGGTACCCAAACAAGTAGCTTTGATACTTTTAAATGGAACATGATGACTGTTTCCTATTTAGGGAAGGAGTTTGTCAGCCCCTGGAAATAAATGTGCTGCAATAGTATAAAAATACTGAGAATATATATACTATATATATATAGTTTCTGCCCTTCAAATTTAACTTTTTATCAACGTCTCCCAGCTATTTTTTAGAGAAAAGGTCCCTTATGAAGCAATGGAATTTTTTGCTGTGATACATAGTTTTAGTATAGTTTTGTCCGGGTTTGCCAGTAACTTTGATACATAAGACCCAATGTAGCCAAAGATCCACCCCATGCTTTCCATGCTGACTGCTTTGTACCTGTTACTCAGAGTAGTAACCTACAGCAGTGCTCTGCTTCTGGGGAGAATACACTTGGGGCTAAAGGATCAATCCAAGCCAGCAATTTATTAAAAAGTGTTTTTAACCAAATATATTGAAGCAGGGGGTCTCCGAAGCCGAACCCCGTTAATTTCAGCTCCGGGGACCCCTTACTTTCGGAGATACTTACATCTGAAGTAGGTGCCGGTAGCTGGTATGGCTCAGCAAGCAGAGCGTTCAAGTTTGTAGCTCCCGTGTCACATGGGCCAATAGGAAGCCGCACCGATGACATCACGGCTTCCTATTGGCCCGCAGGCAGGGAAATATCTGAAGAGCGGACATATTGTGAACCCCAGTAACCGAGGAGAGCAGATACCAGCACGTAATTCCCATTTAAGTATCTCTGGAAGCAAGGGGTCCCCAGAGCTGAAATTAACGGGGTATTTTTACAAATATCGTTTAAAAAAAATCGCTGCCTTGGATTGCCTCAGTAACAGGTGTTATTCATGTTTTCTGTCTCAAATAGTAAGACATATAGCTGTAGTGGGGTGGCAAAGTATTTCCTTTTATCATACAGCTATTGCTAGTTTGTAGCATTTCATTTTTAGGAGATTCTGCATTATAACAGCAGGCGCTGTTGGTACCGTGAGTGCGTGTCTGCCATGCCGTTTGGAGCGCAAGCAATACTCATTGGGTTGATGTCACTTTCTTACCACTGAACGGAACAAGACACATGCTTCCTGAAGCCCACACTTCGTCATTAAACGTTCAGCAGCACATAGGAGCAGTTGAAGCATGTTTTCTTCTGCTTGCATAGGTGTAGCAGAAGGGGACTTTATGCAGCATATGGCAGAAAGCACAGTACAAAAAAGAAAAAACTAAACAGTTCTACCCTTGGACGATAGGTGTCACAAAGGTTAATAACATGTGCTCCTCACTTAAGCATAATCAGCATATGCCTTTTTAACAATTCACTTGTTACTGTTGTTAATTAAAGGATGTATATTTACCTTTTCATTGCAAGTGTAACGCAAAACATCTTTAACTTGCGCGATTGTTGTGTTATGTGTGAATGCTAATTCTAGTCTTCATGCAGTCTCTGTGTTTGACAGTCTTGAAGGATGTGTTGACTTTTAATGATTCAATGAGAGGAGTCGTTGAAGAAGCTGTGATTTAGTGTTACAGATTATTTAGAGAGCCAACATGTTGACATACTGTAAACTGTAAAAATGACGCCTAATAGGGTTAATTGCCATATGAACCCTGCTCTGTTGTGTGCAATCTGTAGGCTTTTGATTATTTCTCTTGGGGAAACTAAGCCCAGATGGCATTCTCCTGAAGGCCCTGACCCACAAGAGGCATGCAGCGATTGAAAACAAGGTGCATCTCCATAGACTAATTAATTTACTATTATAGCACCTGTTCCAGAATAGATAGGGCTGGAAGGGAAAGTAGTCCCTTGGCGCTGTTGTAGGCTCATTGGTAAATGGATTTGAGCTGATTATATTAAGCTGATGCTTTGATCATCTAAAGGCGTTAAAATGGAAATATGTTTTCGCTGGCTCTTGGCCTCCTTGTGAGGTTCGTTTACATTATTAGAACTGATCTGGGTAGAAGAGCATTTTTTTGGGGGGGGGGGGGGGAATTTACTAAACCTGACTATAATATGGGCAACGTGTTTTTCATTTCACTTTTATAGTAAATGAATATTCATGGGCAGATTCTGATTTCTTTAATTTTATCACCTTCGTATGAAACAAGACAGAGATACTACTATACAACTGTTAAGTAATAATGGCCGAAAATACCCTAAAATGCAATGTCTGTTAAACAATTATATGGAGTGTTGGTAAAATATAAGTTAATTCTGGTGATTAATAATTAAACGTTAATGACAAGGACAAGTAAATCCTTGGTAACAGATGGATTTCAAATGTGTTAATCATTCGTTACCGACTTTCCCTTTCAGTGACATTTGAATCCCCTAAAGAATTCCAGATGATGTTGCACCATTCTTCAGATACTGCAGGACATGGAACTTCCAACTGAATGTTTGTTTTTTCTTAGAGGGGCTCTTCAACTGGGGACCCACAAAGTGGGTGCTTGGACTGCCCACTCCTGCTTATGTCATTGTCGTTGCACGGGCAGCTAAGGGACATTTTCCACATTAAAACTCACTTGTAAGCCAATGGAATGTAACTATAAATGGTATAAGGTCATAAATACTTACACACAATATTATACTTAAACATGCTGCAAGTCTTGTATCCAAAATGACATAACAATGCAGTTGTCGCTGTTCTATTCCTAATTGTGCAACAACTTTAGAAACCTAGTTGAAGAGACCTGATTTAGGCCAATATTAAGCTGTTTGTCCGCGTAAGTTTAAAATGAGATTGGAGTGGACCAATCTAATGGACCAGTCAGCAGAGCTGACGGGAAACGGTTGGCAATGGAAAAACGTCATCTTAACTATAATACCTAATGCAACAATATTAGATTCTAGATACAAACGTGATGCACACTTAGCGCTTTACCACATAGGCTAATACAAATGATGCCTGGTGTTACATAATTAAGGGTTAAAAATAACTGATAAGTGCATGATGAAAATATGACGAACCAAATCTCTTACAGTCACTAAACAAACAAGCTTGCTGCCAGAATAACTCACGAACGCTCTCAAAATGTGTTTTGCAAAGACTTGAATGTTAGAGTTCTCCTTGGTGCAAAGTGGTTCCAATTGGCATGCGTCTGAATGAGGAAGTTCTCTAGTCCATAAGGTCGAAGTCAGATTTTCATCCAGCTCGTAGCTCGTACAATGTGAAAGAAGATCAAAGAAGAAAGGAGTAATGCTATTTAGGCCACAGTGGATTCATAGAGAGATATGAGAGAAGAAGATATATATAGGAGAGAGAGATAGAGAGAGAGTAGAGAGATGATGATATATAGAGAGATATATATCTATAGATTAGTATTATAGATGTATATATATATATATATATAGGATATATAGATCTATATATATAATATATATATATATATATATATATAATATATATATATATAGGGAACCATGTATAAAATGGTTTTTGAAGCAAAAAGTGGCACTGTGTGACTCATTGCATGTCTGCTGCAGTGGAAGTGCTGTGTGCTGGGTGATTATGGTGAAAGGCGGGGTTGCAGACCTGCCTGACATGCCAATGAGCATACCGTAATATTTACATGCTATTATATATATATATATATATATATATATAATATATATATATATATAGTGCAGAATAAATTCTTCAGTATAAGGTGATACCTTTTTTATTGGACAACAATTTATGTCATAGGACAAGCTTTCGAGAGTTATCTCTCTTCTTCAGGTCAAGCATACTGAGAAGAGAGGATAACTCTCGAAAGCTTGTCCTATGACATAAATTGTTAGTCCAATAAAAAGGTATCACCTAATACTGAAAAACTCCTTATTCTGCACTATCGCAACTGGACTAACACGGCTATTTGCTATATATATATATATATATAATATATATATATATAATATAATATATATATATATATATATATATATATATATATATTATATATATATTATTAATATATATTTATCCCAATGGCTATATACAATATAGCAGATTATGTTCTGAAATTTCAATCTCTGGACGCTTTACTTGAGGATGAAAGTTTGCTCTCAAAACGGTGCTTGTATTGAAAAAGATACACTATTAAGTTACCTCAAACAGTAGCTGTGTCGCCCACGGCGGAAGTCGTCTCTTTTAAAGCAGATTATTTTCGTTGTCCTTGGTTTTGTGTAAAAAGTTCTGTGAAAAAGTGATACAAACCTTAAAAAAATGTGTGCATGTTACACGTGAAGACGTCATACGTGTGACGCATCATTTGTTGGCTCCTGTAGTTCGTGGCACAGGCTCCTGTAGTTCGTGCACAGGCGTATCGTGGCAAGCCCTGTAGTTTCGTGGCACAGGCTCCGTAGTTCGTGGCACAGCCATGTAGTGGCAGCTCCTTAGTTTGGCACAGGCTCTGTATTCGTGGCACAGGCTCATGTAGTTTGATGGCACAGGCTTTGTAGTTAGTGCACGGCTCTGTAGTAGTGCACGGCTCCTGGAGTTTGTGGCACAGGCTCCTGTAGTTAGTGGCACGGCTCCTGAGTTAGTGAGGCTCCGGGTTAGTGGCCTCTGAGTTAGTGGACCAGGCTCCTGGAGTTTGTGGACAGGCTCCTGGAGTTAGTGGACAGGCTCCTGGAGTTAGTGGCAGGCTCCTGGAGTTAGTGGTACAGGCTCCTGTAGTTAGTGACACAGGCTCCTGTAGTTATTGGCACAGGCCCTGTTAGTTATTGGCACAGGCTCTGTAGTTATTGGCACAGGCTCCTGTAGTTATTGGCACAGGCTCCTGTAGTTAGTGCACAGGCTCCTGTAGTTAGTGGTAGTGTGCACAGGGCTCCTGGAGTTAGTGGCACAGACTCCTGTAGTTAGTGGCACAGACTCCGTAGTTAGTGGCACAGGTCCTGGAGTTTGTGGCACAGGCTCCTGGAGTAGTGGACAGGCTCCTGGAGTTAGTGGCACGGCTCTGGAGGTAGTGGTACAGGCTCCTGTAGTTAGTGGCACAGGCTCCTGTAGTGGTTACCAGGCTCCTGTAGTTAGTGGCACAGGCTCCTGTAGTTAGTGGTACCGCTCCTGTAGTTAGTGGCACAGGCTCCTGGAGTTTGGGCACAGGCCGTGGAGTGGCACGGCTCTGTAGTTAGTGCACAGCTCCTGTAGTTAGTGGTATAGGCTCCTGTAGTTAGTGGCACAGGCTCCTTTAGTTAGTGGACTTCAGGCTCCTGGAGGTTAGTGGCACAGGCTCCTGTAGTTAGTGGCACAGACTCTGTAGTTAGTGGCACACGGCTCCTTAGTGTAGTTAGTGGCACAGGCTCCTGTAGGTTAGTGGACAGGCTCCTGTAGTTAGTGGCACAGGCTCTGTAGTTAGTGGCACAGGCTCCTGTAGTTCGTGGCACAGGCTCCTGCAGTTCATGGCACAGGCTCCTGTAGTTAGTGGCACAGGCTCCTGTAGTTCGTGGCACAGGCTCCTGTAGTTCGTGGCACAGGCTCCTGTAGTTAGTGGCACAGGCTCCTGTAGTTAGTGGCACAGGCTCCTGTAGTTAGTGGCACAGGCTCCTGGAGTTAGTGGCACAGGCTCTGTAGTAGTGGCACAGACTCTTGTAGTTAGTGGCACAGGCTCCTGTAGTTAGTGGCACAGGCTCCTGTAGTTAGTGGTACAGGCTCTGTATCGTGGCACAGGTCCTGAGTTAGTGGCACAGCTCCTGTAGTTCGTGGCACAGGCTCCTGCAGTCATGGACAGCTCTGTAGTTAGTGGCACAGGCTCCTGTAGTTCGTGGCAGGCTCTCTGTAGTTCGTGGCCAGGCTCCTGTAGTTAGTGGCACAGGCTCCTGTAGTTAGTGGACACAGGCCTCCTGTAGTTAGTGGCACAGGCTCCTGGAGTTAGTGGCACGGCTCCTGAGTTGGGCACAGGCTCCGGGTTAGTGGGCCAGGCTCCTGGAGTTAGTGGCCAGGCTCCTGTAGTAGTGGCACAGGTCCTGTAGTAGGGCACAGGCTCCTGGAGTTAGTGGAAGGCTCTGTAGTTAGGGGACTTCAGGCTCCTGTAGTTCGTGGCACAAGCTCCTGTAGTTCATGGCCAGGCTCCTGTAGTTCGTGGCACAGGCTCTGTAGTTCGTGGCACAGGCTCTGTAGTTCATGGCACAGGCTCCTGTGTTCGTGGCACAGGCTCCTGTAGTTAGTGGACTTAGGCTCTGTAGTTCGTGGCACAGGCACCTGTTAGTTTGTGCACAGGCTCCTGTAGTTCGTGGCACGGCTCTGTAGTTGGGCAAAGGCTCCTGTAGTTAGTGGCACAGGCTCCTGTAGTTCGTGGCACAGGCTCATGAGTTCGTGGCAAGCTTTGTAGTAGTGCACAGGCTCCTGTAGTTAGTGGCACAGGCTCCTGGAGTTTGTGGCACAGGCTCCTGTAGTTAGTGGCACCGGCTCGGCGTAGTTAGTGGCACAGGCTCCTGTAGTTAGTGGCACAGACTCCTGTAGTTAGTGGCACAGGCTCCTGGAGTTTGTGGCACCGGCTCCTGGAGTTAGTGGCACAGGCTCCGGAGTTAGGGGCACAGGTCCTGGAGTTAGTGGTACAGGCTCCTGTAGTTAGTGACACAGGCTCAGTATGGCACAGGTCTGTAGTTATTGCACAGGCTCTGTAGTTATTGGCACAGGCTCCTGTAGTTAGTGGCACAGGCTCCTGTAGTTAGTTGGTAGTTAGTGGCACAGGCTCCTGTAGTTAGTGGTGTAGTGGCACGGCTCTGGAGTTAGTGGCACAGACTCCTGTAGTTAGTGGCACCGACTCCTGTAGTTAGTGGCAACGGCTCCTGGAGTTTGTGGCACAGGCTCCTGGAGTTAGTGGCACAGGCTCCTGGAGTTAGTGGCACAGGCTCCTGGAGTAGTGGCACAGTCCTGTAGTTAGTGGCACAGGCTCCGTGTTAGTGGCACAGGCCTCTGTAGTTAGTGGCACAGGCCTCTGTTAGTTAGTGGGTACCGCTCTGTAGTTAGTGGCACAGGCTCCTGGAGTTTGTGGCACAGGCCTGTACTGTAGTTAGTGGCACAGGCTCCGTAGTTAGTGGCAGCTAGTAGGTAGTGTGATAGGCTCCTGTAGTTAGTGGCACAGGCTCCTTTAGTTAGTGGACTTCAGGCTCCTGGAGTAGTGGCACAGGCTCCTGTAGTTAGTGGCACAGACTCTTGTAGTTAGTGGCACAGGCCTGTAGTTAGTGGCACAGGCTCCTGAGTTAGTGGTACAGGTCCTGTAGTTAGTGGACAGGCTCCTGTAGTAGTGGCACAGGCTCTGTAGTTCGGGCAAAGCTCCGCAGTTCATGGCACAGGCTCCTGTAGTTAGTGGCACAGGCTCCTGTAGTTCGTGGCACAGGCTCCTTTATTCGTGGCACAGGTCCTGTGTAGTGGCACAGGCTCCTGTAGTTAGGGCACAGGCTCCTGTAGTTGTGGCACAGGCTCCTGGAGTTAGTGGCACAGGCTCCTGTAGTTAGTGGCCACAGACTCTTGTAGTTGATGGTAGTGGCACAGGCTCCTGTAGTTAGTGGTACAGGCTCCTGTAGTTAGTGGGACAGGCTACTGTAGTTGGCACAGGCTCCTGGAGTTAGTGGCACAGGCTCCTGTAGTAGTGGCACAGGCTCCTGGAGTTAGTGGCACAGGCTCCTGTAGTTAGTGTGGCACAGGCAATCTTGGTAGTTAGTGGCACAGGCTCCGTAGTTAGTGGCACAGGCTCCTGTAGTAGTGGTAAGGCTCCTGTAGTTAGTGGCACAGGCTCCTGGAGTTAGTGGCACGGACGGAGTAGTGGACAGGCTCCTGGAGTAGTGGTACAGGCTCCTGTAGTTAGTGGCACAGGCTCCTGTAGTTAGTGGCACAGGCTCCTGTAGTTAGTGGCACCGGCTCTAGTTAGTGGTACGGCTCCTGTAGTTAGTGGCACAGGCTCCTGGAGTTTGTGGCACAGGCTGTAGTTAGTGGCACCAGGTTCCTGTAGTTAGTGGCACAGGCTCCTGTAGTTTGTGGTGATAGGATCGGTAGTTAGTGGCACAGGCTCCTTTAGGTAGGGACTTCAGGCTCCTGGAGTTAGTGGCACAGCCTGTAGTTAGTGGCACAGACTTGTAGTAGGGAGGCTGTAGTTAGTGGCACAGGCTCTGTAGTTAGTGGACAGGCTCTGTATTTAGTTAGTGGCACAGGCTCTGTAGTTAGTGGCACGGCTCCTGTAGTTCGTGGCACAGGCTCCTGCAGTTCATGGCACAGGCTCCTGTAGTTAGTGGCACAGGCTCCTGTAGTTCGTTTGCAAGGCTCCTGTATTCGTGCACAGGCTCCTGTAGTGTGGCACAGGTCCGTAGTTAGTGGCACAGGCTCTGTAGTTAGTGGCACAGGCATCCTGGAGTTAGTGGCACAGGCTCGTGTAGTTAGTGGCACAGACTTTGTAGTTAGTGGCACAGGCTCCTGTAGTTAGTGGCAAGGCTCCTGAGTTAGTGGTACAGGCTACTGTAGTTAGTGGCACAGGCGTAGTTAGGGCAGGCCCTGTAGTTCGTGGCACAGCTCTGCAGTTATGGCAAGGCTCCTGTAGTAGTGGCACAGGCTTGTAGTTCGTGGCACAGGCTCCGCTGTAGTTCGTGGAACAGGCTCCTGTAGTTAGTGGCACAGGCTCCTGTAGTTTAGTGGCACAGGCTCCTGTAGTTAGTGGCACAGGCTCCTGGAGTTAGTGGCACAGGCTCTGGAGTTAGTGGCACAGGCTCCTGGAGTTAGTGGCACAGGCTCTGGAGTGGATTAGGGCCCCGGGCTCCTGTAGATAGTGGCACAGGCTCCTGTAGTTAGTGGCACAGGCTCCTGAGTTAGTGGCACAGGCTCCTGTAGTTAGTTGGACTTCAGGTCCCTGTAGTTCGTGGCACAAGCTCCTGTAGTTCCATGGCACAGGTCCTGTAGTTGTGGCACGGACTCCTGTAGTTTCGTGGCACAGGCTCCTGTAGTTCGTGGCACAGGCTCCTGTAGTTCGTGGCACAGGCTCCTGTAGTTCGTGGCACAGGCTCCTGTAGTTCGTGGCACAGGCTCCTGTAGTTAGTGGACTTCAGGCTCCTGTAGTTCGTGGCACAATCTCCTGTAGTTCGTGGCACAGGCTCCTGTAGTTTGTGGCACAGGCTCCTGTAGTTCGTGGCACAGGCTTTGTATTTGGATGGGCAGATGGGAAACGAGCTGACATGGGGACTATGTATAAAAGTCATTTTTTTATTTCTCATTGGAGATCAAACAATAAGCATTTGCTAGATATACGTGGGCCCTATTGCCCCAGCAGAGACACTATTGCCCCAGCAGAGACACTATTGCCCCAGCAGAGACACTATTGCCCCAGCAGAGACACTATTGCCCCAGCAGAGATACAATTGAAGCCCATTAATATAAACCTGCTTGGTATTACGTATACAGTAACAATGACTTTATTTTATATAGCGCTTTTCTCCCAATGGGACTCAAAGCGCGTCACAATTACAGCATAGTGTGCAGTGTGAAGTATTGTACATAGGATGTGTGTTTTTGGTGCCTGAGGCACAGCAAGATAAAGTGACTTTGCTCAAGGTCACAACAAGGAGCTGATGCCGGGACTTGTACTTAGTTCCCCGGCTTCAAACTCTGTGTTATTGTTTACAGAATCAGGGAGCTGCTCCTTCATACATATCTCCGGGGCGCAGAACAGGGTAAAAAGGGGACAACACTATCACTGAAAGCACGAAGCGTTTGTCGTTAAAAGATGGAATGAACAAAATGTTTCAAATAATGAGAAAAAATGTGTTTTTAGAAATATCCATGAACAATAAAGGAACTTGTAATCCATTAACCGCCAGAGAGGCCAGGAGCACCTTGCTATGTGATACATTGTATGTTCCTTTAGCGGGTTATTGTCTCTTTCACCTTTTGGTTATTGTGTGTCTGTGCATCGTCAGCCTCCACTTTGTTGTATACATTTGTGGTCATTAGTGGAGGTGGCGACTTGCCTTTTCCCATCTCCACAGTAATCATGTTTAGCTCTGAAAGAATAAGTGCTCGCACCCACCACTCCCTTTGTACAGGGCCGTGCTTCTGTATTTAGCCGCTTCTCTTCTGGAGACGTCTGTAACATTTTGTACATTAATAGCATTATTAGCACTCCGTTTCAGGACGTACATGTGAAGAAAAAAAGGAGTTCTAACGAGAGACCAAGCTTATACTTTGAACAATATATCATAAATCCTACCGCCTTGCATACTTGTATGTATGTATATATGTATGTATGTATGTATATATGTATATATGTATGTATATATGTATGTATGTATGTATGTATATATGTATGTATGTATGTACAGTATGTATGTATATATGTATGTATGTATGTATGTACAGTATGTATGTATATATGTATATATGTATATATGTATGTATGTATGTATGTTTGTTTGTTTCTATATCTGTTATTTATAGAGCACTGTCCAGGTACACAGCGCTTTACAATACACGTGACAATATTATAACACAATGGGAATAAGCACTTCAGACATAAAAACATAGCAAAACGGAGTCCCTGCCCCGAAGAGCTTACAATCTAACACTTCAAAAGTGATGTTTCTGTATCATAGAAACTGGCAGATGAATGAAACCAGAAGCGAGTAATTGCCCAGACAGTCAGATGTTGCGTGGTTTTACTGACTACCTTTTCACACTTGGGAAAACCAGAATGGTTTGAGAGTAAGTTATATTAACGGCGCATGCGAAATATATTAATTTATACAAGTATTTGTTAAATGCATCGCCACAATTTATATTTAATTATGTGTGCTGTGAGCAAGAATAATACAAGGGGACAGCAATCCATGCTAAGCACAGTTACTCAATAAATTAGTACGTCCATTGTATATTTGCCCATTAGTTTTAAATGGATAACTTTCAATTGACTCACTTACACAGATATAAATATTTCCAAATGAGAATTGACTGGCATTGTGCTTGCTTATTTTGCAAATCAGAAACTGTTTGCTATAGGCAGCTCGTCCTAGCTAGCACTCTCCGGTATCTTATCACCATATTTAATGGTACAATAGGCTTTGCAAATGATTTCTTCAAGGGCTGTTTGTAGTTTGGTATTAACATGATTTTGCTGATTAATGGATTGGTTTACTTGCTTCAGAAATAGGATCACTTCCCAGCCTTTAGATATATATGACTCACCCAGGTGCTCAGTCGGCTAATAACTTGAGCGTAATGTAGCTCTATTCTCTCTTTGATGTCCCGGTACAACGAGGTCTCAACACAGCAATCCCGTGTTTCATTCATATTTTAAGAGATAGTAAATTATTGGTTGAAATTATTATCACCATAATAATAATCAGTGGACCAGGTGATCCCTTCCACTGGGTGCACAGCAGTCTGTGCTTTAATTAACTTTCAATATTTGCTTCCGCATGCTGCCGTAAACATGTCCTGTTATTGAACTTGCAGACATGTGAGACCTTTCATTACTGATTTTGTTTTTCTCTGATATGCTTTTGCTGCCATGATGACGTTAAACGCATGGAAAAGTAATAAATTCTGGCTACTCCTTAAATATGCCAATTCCTTGCATGAAAGGTAACCCTATAAATGCTTCATTTTAATGTTCTGCGTAAATAAGGTCGGGATGTCATGTATCCCAAACTGGACTAGCGGGCCAGATCAAAAGATATGTGCAAATAGGATTCCCCTTAAACCTAGGATTTCCATTAGCTTGCTGCATTGCCACCTTCTCAATTCTACTCTAATACCAAGTGACTTTCGGAGCCTTCGGTATCTAGCCCTGACAGACGGACCACGCAATGCTGAGAGTTAGGGCTCTTTTGTTTAGGATACTGTAGCAGTCAAGGAAATATCAGATGTTCTATACATACTGCAATCTCCTGGCTGCAAAACTGGAGCAGCAGATTTATCCAAGGAGCATTTGACATTGCTTACAATGGAATTCCTTAGCTTTAGTAAATCCTGTGCTGTTTTTTTGTGTTCAGCTGGGCGACTTGGATAAACAGACCATACTATCTTTCTATAGGGCAATGTTGAATAAGTGACCCGACCAGGCAGCTCCATACGGGCGCTGCAATCCTGGCTCTGGCTTGGGTAACTACCGAGTTTAGTTTGAATAGGTTTTATTTCTTCTTTACTTTTTTATTTTATTTTATTATTCTCTTTCATTAACCCCATTCTGTGCCATAGGGTCCACCAATGTACAGCACTGCTATGTACTGAGATTAAAGCCTCTGGGAAAAGGCACCAGAGGTAGAGCTTCAATAAATAAAGTACGTTTTTCCATAGGCTTTGGTTATGCAGCGCCATCGTGGCAGGGCGCCCGCCTACATCTGCCTTCAGTGGCTACTTACTCATTGAGTTTTTTTCTTCTTCCATCAAACACAAGGGGATTTGAGTGTTCAGGCTGCTGCAGTGCTGTGCACATGGGTGGTTGCGGGTAGGGTTTCCAGGTATCCAGTATTGAACTGGACTGTCCTTTTATTGGGAACTCTATCCAGTAAAAAATTAGAGGCAATACTGGTATGTGTAAGTATGTGTCCGGTATGACCTCTCTGAACACAGTTACCTCAACAACTTGGGGGGGCCGCGGGATTTCCCTGAGCAGGGAGAGAGCAGGCCTGTTGCTAGGGGGCTGGGCAGCTTCCTCCACCCTGATTGGCTGCTGCTGCGTAATGCAGCCAACCAGGAGGTTTGTCAGGAACCTGGGGCCAAGGAGAGGAGGAAACAGCATGGAGTGGTGAGAGGGGTGTGTGTGTCTCGAGCGCGTCGCACCTTTCACCAGTGTGTCCAGTATTTTGGAGGCAGTAGTAAACAGGAGCACAGCCAAAATCCCAGCAAGAGAAAAGTATAAATTCCAGGGCAACTCCGATTTAAAATGAAAAATGTTACGCGTTTCATCCCACGGGACTTTATCAAGGTGTATAAACCTTGTACACCTTGATAAAGTCCCGTTCTTCACTGCTGATTTGCCATTGTGAGCTGACATTAAATATTTTTTTTCATTTTAAAGCGGTTGCCCTGGAATTTCTGCTTTTCTCCTGCTGGGATTGTGGCTGTGCTCCTGTTTCCTACTGCATCCATTGTTTCTATTCTTCAGGACTGCACACCTACAAAGGAGTATTGCATCTACCCTGGAATTACATTGGCAGGTAATGGGCAACAGCCCTGATATATTTACCTTAAGCCTTTGTCTGTTATTGTTCTTACCTATTGGGAAAATATACGCATGGGACAATTGCTGTGGTTGTCAAGTGGACACCATTAGGTCTCTATTTCCCATACATATGGACTCAGATTACGGACATTCATTGATTATGGACATTTCCATTGTACTCTCTATATACATTATGCATATTTACTTTATATTATGAATAGAGCATACACGTGCATGTGAGAACCATTTACCGTTTATACCTATTGTCCAGTATTTTTGGAGAAACATCCTGGCAACACTAGCTTCGGGCAGTTACGAGACGGGATTTCCTTACCTATTGTCTGATTTTGCTGCACTTATTGTATCATTTTAATTCCCTGTATTGTATTCTTTGTGAAGCGCTGAGTACACTTTTGGTGCTATATAAATAAAGACATACAATACAATTCCTCGGGCTCTGTACTCCGCTGGCTTGTGCTGTCCTGATCACATTCATGCCAGGGCCAGCCAGAGACTGAGGCAATCTTTTTTTTGTAAAGTTTATTTTTTATTTTATTTTTAAATATAGCATTGAACAGGGGGTTTTCTGGAGCTGAACCCCGTTAATTTCAGCGCCCGGGATCTCCTACTTCCGGAGACCCCCTGCTTCATCCTTATATATGTAGCCCTGCTTCCTATCACTAGCAAGCTGCTACTATGTGCTGTGTTACCTGCTGGCTCACAGGGCCTAAGTCTCTGCCACGGAGAACCTGGGGTGCGCGCAATATATATATCAGGTGCAGCGCCTCCACCTGCGACAGATCCCGCCAAAGGGGAGTGAGTCTTCGCAGGACGTATATGCAAGAATTACACTTACACAGCCAAGTCATAAAACCAATCTCTTTTACTGGCAGGTCAAACTCACGGTACATTACTTGCCATAACATTCCGGTATACGGATACACATTATATAACACGCCACGGCGGACGTCACCATCACTTGCGCCTCGGCGGATGCCAACAATAACTTGCGCCTCGGCGGACGCCAACAATAATCCCCAATCCCGCCACCGGGTGAGCCCACCCCGTGTCCAATCCTACTGCTCAGTCCTCCCGCTCACAGCAGGCCCTATGTGTGTGTGTATGGGTGACTGCGCAGCCACTGTGTCTCGGGTGAATGAAAGATACAGTTGGTGCACTTGATGAAATACCTGCCGAGCACTCCGGTGCCCGGAACTGCCACGATCTTCAAAAAGGGTCTCTGTGTGTCGACACCGCTCTATCTCTCTCTTCCTCCCTAGGGTCCGGGGCGCTCCCACCCGGACTCTGGCAACTCCAAAGGGGTCTGAGCCCAGACCTCCCTCTCAACAGAATAGTCCCGGTCAAAACTAACAGTACGGGGGCAGGAACCTTACTAAGGCGGTCCCTAGCTCAGCTAGTCTCTAAGGTGACTCAGGGCTAGCTGGGCCTGGGGCACCTGGCCTGCGCCGGGGCGGTACAACCTCCCCGCGCAGTCTCTCCGTCTCCTCGTCTCTCCAATCAGCTCTGCCTGCACGTGCGCGCAACCACTGCCTATATCTCTAGCACCTCCTCCGCCCATAGGCTAGACTCTCTCACCTGACCCTCCCCGCAGGGCTGCTGGGTCAAGGGACTGCTCTCTCTCCCGCCAAATGCACTCTCCTCCTTCGCGGGCTTTTGCAACTACTCTTTGCAAGCGCAACCTCCCGTTCTTTGGGGTGAATCAGGGGTCACGGCTACATATATAAAACATGAAAAATATTTGCAAAACAATTCGACGTCATGGATTATTGCCTCTAATGGAATAAATCTGTGGCATGCAACATGATTATTCCTATAAAGAGTCAATGCTCAAGGCATGATATGTGTATGAAATTGAACGATAGTATGAACATGACCGAGCACTTCTAATACTTATAGAACAAAGCCTAAAAAAACATTTTATTTATTATAAAATGTTTTACCAGGAAATAAAACATAATTTGAGCTTTCCAGAAGATACAACTAGTGAGTCCAACTGCTGAATTTCCAGCGCCTAAGAAGCTCTGTATATTACACATAACATGGCTTACTAATATGGGCACCTGCCTGTGTCCACACTTCTCCACAATCAACTAGAAAAACTGTTTGGCCCATATATACTAAGCAGTGCTAAGTCAGAAGACACCCACCAGTACGGCAAGAAACAGGCAGCTAACTTAAAAGCATGAGCCATATGGTGTCTTCCGGCACTGGCTGGTGTCATTGGGCATGTAATTGGTGCATAAATGTGGGCCTTGATATCTTGGATAAGTATACTGTTTACCTTAATTTATTGTTCAGTTTGCATCTTAGTTGCCTTTTAAATCCCATGGAACTCTGGCACTTGTTCCGACTCATTCCCGGATGTCAGAATAACTCAGTTCTTCATCGTACCGTTAGGCTCCGCTTATAGTGCCTTCGCCGGCGACCGCGACGGTGATGTCACGCTGCGGTCGCTGTAAAATTCAAATTGGCTTCCAGCGATCGCGACCAAGCTGATAGAAACTGTAGATAGAAGAAAAGTGCCGATCTGGAGAATATTACACCGAAACTGCTATTGAATTTCCGTACGATAGTGCCCCAGTCTGCACTATCACAGTTTATTGAACGACACCCCTATGTAGTTATTTCTATCATATCCTTTCATTGTCACTTTCACATTGTTCTGTGAACATAGCATTTTCTGTATAACTTATTTTATTATCAATTATTTTGCTTGACAATTGTGCTATTCTTATTTTAGGGTATTATAATGACAAAAAAAAAAGGCTTGAGACACGGACGAGAAAGAAAACATCAAATTCATCTGGAAAGTAACATCAACGTAAACCACAAATTGTACTGACTAATTTCCATCCAATTATTTCCAGGCTCTGAGTCTGTGCTCATGAGTCAGAGGAAGTGGCTTAGGAGAAGACTGACGTGATTCCACAACCTACAGTACTGGGTGGCTTGCAGGAATGCTGATCAGAATGGAATAACTTCTGCAGTAACAGAGTCGGGACGCTCCTTGGGAAACGTGACAATTTGGGGTTACTGAGTGGGGCGATTGAAGGGTGGGATATTTTTCGAGTATTGTGTGTGAATATGCGTAATTGTCTGGTGCTGAAGTTGTCAGCCAGTGTGTTTCTCTCTGTGTTCTAGTTCATCTTTGTTCAGTGGGTATTTTAATGTTTGCGCACAATTGAGTTTACATTGTGTCTTGGTTTTGAGTGTTAGATTTTCATTTTAGTTTAGAGGAGGGCCGTATCAATCTGATATTTTAGGAGATGAGGGAAGGGTATTCAATGAGGTTTAGGTTTGAAAAATAAATATTAGAGTAACTGTATTAGAAAATGATCAAGTGCAGGTTTCTCCTAGGTAAAGAGTGTCACGGGGATCAGTACTTTTAACACCTTTATACCTTGCGGGATCAATTCTCTAGGCAGGACAAGATTATTGAACAAATTGCGTTTATTCGGGTAAGCCCGCAGGCATACATAAATTGCACAAAATACAGTAATACACACCAACTGGGGGTCTGCGGTGAGTCACTATCCGCAACTAGGTGCAGGGCGCCCACTTCAGAAAGGCTTAACCTGTCCGCTGCACATCTAGGAACACCCGGTACTCTTTTCGGGAGAACCGCAGTGCTCTCCCCGCTAGGTTCTATTCTCAGAACTTGGCCGCAAAATACGGAACGTAGCCTCAGGTCGGTCAGGCTTTTCCTCCGGCAACTCTGGGCCAAGCGCGCTGCTATTCGGAGCAGAGCACTTTTGAAAAGCACATCATCGCTTCACCAGCTCAAGCCCAAGGATGCTCTGGTTCTCTGATCCGCTGGGCTATGTCTAACATGGAAGACAGACTGGTGACCAATCAGAGAGGGGTTTGTCCCCAACTGCCAATCACGAGCCGGGGGCTCGCCTGGCCTTACCCAATCAAAGGAGTGGGCGTGCTTAGGTTCAGGAGGCCGGCAAAGTGGGAAATATGCACCACAGTGTCTGGCTGGTACAAAGGGTCTCACCCGCTGAGAGCCAATCCAAAGACATGATCCTCCACCCTTCCCTGCCTGTCAGATGTCCTGACACCTTGCCCATCCGTTCCTTTGATCCGCCATTGCCATGCAGACCCCTCGGCTAATTACATTACGGAGGCTGTCTGTATAGGAATGGATACCCATCTTTTAACATTGGGAGCTTGGACCCTAAAACATGGACTCTGCAACTAGGTTTTAAAACAGGCTCCTGCACTGTGTTTTAAAACCCAAATGCAGAACTTGCTGGCGGAGCAAAGATTTCCCATAGAGTTATATTAGACTTCCATACACACAGCCTCTTTATGTACAGACGCGTATCCGCAAAGCATACACTATTTGCGGGTAAAATATCAGTGCTCCCGGTATAACCGATCAGCAACCCCTTACACTGTTTTTAACTCTATTTGCCCCTCAACATCCACCCTTTACCTTCTGTTCCCAAAGTCCCGGTCCTGCAGCTATTTCCTATAAGGGACCCTAACCACACCTGGCATCCCTAGTTTATAACCGTGCAGGGGACATTTAAATGGGAACATAGGTACACAGAAACACATTACAGGCATACCCCGCATTAACATACGCAATGGGACCGCAGCATGTATGTAAAGTGAATATGTACTTAAAGTGAAGCACTACCTTTTTCTCACTTATCGATGCATCTACTGTACTGCAATCGTCATATTCGTGCATAACTGATGTAAATAACGCATGTGTAACAGGCTCTATAGTCTCCCCGCTTGCGCACAGCTTCGGTACAGGTACGGAGCCGGTATTGTTGTTCAGGACGTGCTGACACTCGCATGCGTGAGCTGGCGTTTGCCTATTGAGAGATATGTACTTACTCGCGAGTGTACTTAAAGTGAGTGTCCTTAAACCGGGGTATGCCTGTACATCATATTACTGAGCCCAAGAGCTAATACTCAAACTGTAGCTCTTTACACACGTTTTTAGGGGCAGCCAGCCGGGCTTCATTATGAAGGCCGGCTACCCCCACCGTCACAATGAGATCTAGGTTTTGTGTTTCTTTTCTCCTTGGCAAGACAATTCGGACACATTTTTGTCAAAACCACCCTTTAATTTTGCACCCGAATAAAATGCTGCAAGAAAAACAGTAAGTCAGAGGTTCTTAATTCCTGGTTTTACTGTTTCACAGCCAGTCTTGTATGATCGTTTAGCTCTATTGCTATTTTGGACCCTTCTTTCATGATTACATGTCAAGACAATAAGCAATTGACCTTCATGTTTTCCCTTTAAAAAAAAAACAAAAACAAAAGTGTTATATCCTTCCAAAATAGTATGATATTTTCAAGGATTTCTCAGATTCTGTCATCAAACCATAATAGGTCAGGGGTAGCCAACTCCAGTCCTCAAGAGCTACCAATTAGTCAGGTTCTCAGGATATCCCTGCTTCAGTACAGGTGGCTCAGCCGGAGACTGAGCTACAAATTGAGCCATCTTTGCTGAAGCAGGGATATCCGGAAAACCTGTTGCTAGCTCTTGAGGACTGGAATTGGTTACCGGTGATATACTGTAGGCTGTAGGCTGTAGCTCAGTGTCGGTTTATTACCCTCTATTGCTGAACACCTGCTTCCAGCATACAGATGTGTATCTGATGAGATGCAAAATTAGAATAATCTTTGAACAGTGCAAGAATAATTAGGAGTCTTTATAAAAAGGTCCACCTGTTCAAAATATCCGCCCTTCTTTCCACATATTTCCTTTTTTTTGCCATTCATTTTCTGTCATATTTAAGTGTGGAATATTTTTTTTTCTAATATTTTTCAATGGACACTTTTTTCAAAGTTAGTAGCTTATAATGTAAACAATGTCCTGTGGTATTTGTTGCAGGAGAAACAGCTCATCTGGTGTACAATAAAGGTTAAGAATTAAGTAGGTCTTAAGTGTTAAAATGAAAGTTAAGTGTAGTATATTACAATAAAATATTGTTATTGTATTGTATTTCAGCCCATTTGTCTTCAGAATTGCAAAAATGTATCTAGTTTCATTTTTATTTTCATATACTGGAAATATGATAGCTTTGGTTATGTTGAAGTGTTTTAGTATATTGTTTAAGTGTTACTATTTCATCCCAAGAAAGTTAACTATGTTGTTGTAATTGTGCAGTGTTACGTATGGCACACCTGTTAGCATGTGTCCTGCATATGTGACAAGGGTTAATATACAGGTCGCAAGCTGACCCACTTTTCACCTTCACAAAGGTCCCTCAAATGAGTAATTATACAGGTAAATAAGGATTTTAATCAGTTAGTGTTAGGACCTGCGATATTATGGTCATGCCTTGAAGTGGCTAGCAGGCTTATAATGCTTTGGCCAAAGGGTTAAACTAAATGACCCTTTTTTTTCAAGATATATATATATATATATATATATAATCAAAAAATAAATAGATGATACCGTTCTGTGGCTAACGAAATGCCTATTGGTGTATAGGGATGGAAAAATAAGGAGTATTAGTATGTGTGAGAGACAGCTGTGTGTGCATATATATAGCACAGTATGTACAGACATGGCCTTTAGCGCTCATGGGAAGAGAGTTCGCTAGTGTCAGTAATGACTCATAAAATTTCGATCTCTGTTTAGGCCACTGCTAAGTGTCCCGAACAGTTGCATAAATTTGTATTCATGCAACCGTCTCTCTTTCGGGGTTTTAAGATTACCTTTGAGTATGGCAACCCTCAGATCATTCATCTTATGGCCAGAGTCAGAGAAATGTTCGCCAACAGGACTGTCTCTTGTTCCGCGTGTGATGCTGTGGCGATGCAGGTTCATTCTCTTGTTTAGCCCCTGTCCTGTCTCACCTATGTAGTAGCAGCCCCCTGGGCATTTCATGCACATGATGAGGTACACGACATTGCTGGAGGAACAGGTGAACCCTCCTCTGATTTTGTATTCCCGATTCTTGTGTGGTATTTGTATTGTGTCCGCTGTGTAGAGCATTGCGCAGGTTTTGCATCTTGGGTCCTGGCATGGTTTTGTCCCGCATTCAGTTGTACTGCTGAATACTTTACTCCTCACCATAATATTCTTGAGATTATAGGGTTGTCTGTATGATAATAAGTGTGCTTCAGGGAAGACCTGTTGCAGTCTTGTATCTTCCTGGAGGATGGGTTGTAGTTTCCTGGCGATCTTGCGTAGGGCTCCTAGGTGTGGGTTATATGTGACCACCAAAGGAACCCTGTCGCTTGTCTCCTTCTGTTTGTATTCAAGGAGATCACTTCTTGGTATTCTGGTGGCTTTGTGAATTTGCTGGTCTACAATTCTGTGGTTATATCCACGGTTTATAAAGTCTGATCTCAAGGCTTTAATCCGCTGGTCTCTGTCTGCTGTGTCGGAGCATATCCGGTTGTATTGTATGGCTTGACTGTAGATGGTTGCATGTTTGGTGTGTGTCGGGTGGAAGCTGTTGTCCCTCAAATAGCTGGCTCTGTCTGTAGGTTTGCGGTATACAGAAGTCTGTAGTTGGTTGTTCTTTATAGTAATGGTGGTGTCTAGAAAATGTACTTCATCCGGTGAATGGGTGAGTTTGAGGTTGATGGTCGGGTGGAAAGTATTGAAGTTGTCATAGAACTGTAGGAGGTCCTGTTCGCCAGAGGTCCAAATCAGGAGGATGTCATCGATGTAGCGAAGGTATGTAAGGGGTTTCAAGTGACAGGTGGACAGAAAGTCACTTTCCAGTTTTGCGCAGAACATATTGGCATACTGTGGCGCCATCCGACATAGTATCCACACACACTTTTAGTTGTGCTAAAAACTCTCACATTTCCACACCCACCCACACCATTTATATCCCTCTCACTCCACACACACCTTGTGTAGAGCACTGTTTATACTGTGGGCTCTCCATTCATTTTTATTCACACTGATACACATACACACTCTTTCTTCACTTGCTTTCAGTTACCCTTTGACACCTCTAGCCATAAAATACATCCACACCGGGGGAAGGACAAGCACAGATAACATTCCAAGAGACACTGTTTTTAAGTTATCCTTGCTTCATTCATTGTAACATCGCCGGAAGAAGAGATCAGTGTATCTCGAAAGCTCGCACAAATAAAAGCATTTCGTTAGCCACAGAACGGTATCATCTATTTATTTTTTGATTATTGAAGCTCGGCTAACACGGTACTGATACCTCTACATGTATATATATATATATATATATATATATAGGTATTTCACAATATATCATCTATCACAAACTGCACACAAGTGAACATGTGACTTAGATATGCAACCAGTGTTAATACACACAGCTACTCTAGCCAACTCACCTTTTTCCTGTGCATGGTACTTTCAATGAGTTAATATTAACCCCGTACTCAATTGCAATTATATCTATACGATGTCACCACCCATGAATTATGCAAAATATGTAAATTAATCTGCCAGGGTCTCAGGTCCCTGTTTATTATAGAAAAACTATGCACTTAACACACATCTGTTGTAGCAAAATGTGTCCAAAAATGCAATTACCCCCCCCCCCAGAGCGTGCAACAGTTCATTCAGAGCTCCAATAAATTGATTATTAAAGAATTGTTTAATATATATATAAAACTACAGTGCTTCAGATTACAGAAAAAAGATAATTACAAGAACACACATCTACAGTAAATGCAAAACAATGTCTTAAAATAACAGGATAAAACAGAAATACCTATACTGTACACTATTTTACCATATGTCATAGGTTTTCCCCAGATAGGTCACTGATGTAGAAATATGAGAATTCATGTGCTTGGTCCAAAACCCACCTGTGTTGAATTCTGTTTCATAACTCCAGGGCTAGCCCTATATACCATTCTTTTCACACTGGAACCACATAAGCCCACCTCTGTTGTAAGTCAGCTGCTAAATTTACTGGTTTACGACAGAGAAAAAAAAACTCCTAAAAATGCGTTTAAATCTTTGCCTCAATATATAAATGCACTCATGTATGTATCTATGTATATCTTTATTTATATAGCGCCAAAAGTGTACTCAGCGCTTCACAAAGAATACAGTACAGGGAATTATTATAATAATACAATAAGCGCAGCAAAATCAGACATTAGGAAAGGAAATCCCTGCCCTGAAGAGCTTACAATCTAAGTGGTATGATGGGAGACTTACAGAGACAGGTGAGGGAATAAGTGCAGTAGATGGCAGTGCTTGGCCACAATGGGTGGTAGGAGTGACTGTGGGTGTGGGATAATAGCCATGAGTGCAGGCTATTGGGATGCTTGGTTTGTGGGGCGAGTGTTAAGGTTAGTCAGTATTAAATCAGATAGGTTAACACCATTAGCAGGGGAAGAGATGGCAGGGAGGTGTGGGTGAGAGCAAGTGTGTTTATGTCTGGGTTCAGGATTAGGAGAGATCCCCAGCAGCAGGAAGAAGTAGATAGAGGGTGTGAAAAGAGGATTTGTGTGGGTGCTATTTAAAGAAGTTGTTGGGAGAGAGGTGTATAAATAATGGTGCAGTGTATGAACACAAGCATAGGTGTAGGGGAGGAGAGATGAAGAAATGTGGATATGAGGGGAGTGGGAAAGTTGGAGAGAACAGAAACATTTACAAAGGAGTGGGGAAACAGTAAACAGAAACAACAACAGGGAGGGCACAGTGAGATACAGGAGGAGAGACTTCCCATGTATTGGAGGATAGGAAGAGTACAAATAATCACAGCAGTTAGAAAGTCAAGTTCTAACAGTTACAAAGTTGTTGCTGTTGTAATGCAGAGTCCAGATTTTCTTGCAGTCTTCACCTCCAATTTCAACTCCAAAATTAACTCAACAGACGCTTTATATGTGACACTTTTGATATTACGCAGCCAATAACTTCCTTTCTCTAATACAGCAGTGCGCAAAGTGGGGGGTGCGCCCCCCAGGGGGGCACAAGATTCGCTGCAGGGGGGTGCAGGGTTTACAGAGGCCCCCGCACGCTTCCCGAATGAATTTAAAATAATGCCGGGGGAGCTGCGGACCCTCTGTAAACCTTACTTACATTGATTCAGACGCTCCTGGTGACGTGTCACCATGGAAACGCGGCGTCAAATGACGCCACGGGTCATCTGACGTCACGTTGCCATGACAACGTGACATCATGACGCCAGGACGTCTGAATCAAGGTAAGGGGGGGGGGCAAGGAGAGGGGAAAAGCCAGCAGGGGGTCACAGGGAAAAAAGATTGCGCCTCCCTGCTCTAATACATAGTCACATGTGAGTCATATAGATGCAGGCGATTATGATGGACGTAACGAGACTAATTATGACCGTCTTGCTCTTAAATTTGAGTGACAAATGGATATCTGTCGCAGGCTACCTTCTAAAACTCACGTGTCTGGCCTCACTGCATGCGTCTCCTTGTTATGATTAGAAATATCATACTTTTAGAATCGAGGTTATCACCGGATAGTCTTATTTTTAATAAAGTCATTCTTTGGTAGACTACTTTCTTAGCCACGCCCCCTGAACCTTGCAGAGCTCTCCAGAGAATGCATTTGAAAGTAGCTCTAAAAAGATCCTTTTTAATAAAGTTGTCAAGGGAGCCATATTTTAATCTCATCTCTGGCACAACAACTGCCCTTATCTCAAGACTGTATCAGCTCCATACAACACATCTTGTACTTTTAGTGGGCCGTATGTGAAAACCCACGAATTAAGTCGTCTTTTGAAGCTCTGGACAGACCAAGGAAGAGTCTTGACCTGTCATAAACCCAATATATTATATATATTTTTTCAATCAAATGTAGCTACATTAACCCATGAAGCATCATATTGATTAAAAGACTTAATAGCTCATGATATTTTCATGACACACTGTGTTAGAAGTTCAGAAAACAATGGTGCCAGAAATGGGATACTCTAGTAGACTATTTACTAATTTTATGCACTCTTGGGTAAATCAGTTTATCTACATATATGTCAGTTACTAATATTAAACTATAAACATTATAGGACAGGAAATAATGGTGTCTTTGTGTATGTGAAATATGCTAGGACATTGCTATATACTTTACATTTGTTTTGTAATATGTTGTGACACACACCATTAAGGTTAATGTTGCTGGTTATATTTGTGTACATTATCATGTCTTGCATGTACTATATTATTATCATCACTAAAGGATTATAAGTTATATTGCAGATAACAGAAGTAAACATGTATTTATTGAGATCCTACAAACAATGCATACAGTTCCTTTAAATAACAAATGATACTGTGATAGTAATATATCTGAACTCACAGTCATTTCTCTATTATATAATTACGTTTGTCTTGAGGAGGAAGGTGCATATAGTTATTATGCCTTTTTGTTGGGACCAATATTTTGTTCAGAGATATAGTACACCAGACTAATTATACCAATGAATTCATACCAAAGTGTGAGCGTAATGTTTGTACAATTAGGTTGTAATTTTGTTAATTCTTTGCAGACTCCAGAGACACAGCAGTTGCAAATTTCACACAAAGTACAAAATAGGGTTTATTCATATTGAATACATTAAATTTAAAATGGAGTTTACTGAGCAGATGAGGAAGGGGTCATAGCAAAACGACTCTTCCCGCCGTAATAGATGTTGGTTTAGAAACAAATTGGTTGAGAAATTCTTTTAGATGACAATATTATTTCTCCAGGGTTTACCGTAGCATGGCAGGACCGTTCTGATTTATTATAACACACCAATCGGCAATGTATTAAGTTGCAATTATGTGGGAGATGTGTTTCATGACGGAGCCATTTGCTAAAATACAAAGCGAAAATATGTGTCAGTGACGTGTATGAAGCATGTTAGTTTCGTTTCTTACCTCTCTCAGGAGCAGATGTTAACGCCAATACAGTCAGAACCTATGTAGGGGACACCAGTAGCAGCTAGGCACTCGGCTAGCAGGGCTCACGTAATGGCAGAGTTTCGAAGCTCCAGCGTCCAGCGGGCCAATAGGAAGCCGTGACATCATCAAGTTCAGCTTCCTATTGGCTCACGTGACACAGGAGCTTTAAACTTTACCGGCGCCCCCTTTTGGAGTTCTGTATCTCTGTAAGCAGAGGGTGCCCCGAAGCTGAAATGTAATTCGGTTACAGCTCCAGAGACCTCCTCTGCTTCAATCCTAAATTAAAAAGTAATAATAATAATAAAAAATCATGAATTGCTCCTTTAATGGGTGCAAAGAGAAAGGAAAACAACAACAATTATAGGTGCAATTATAGGTGCAAATATCTTACACTATATTCTCCTACACCTCATTGAGCAAGTGGAGAAGAATTGGAAAGCACCCCCCTTCCCCATACATTGAACGCAGGCCTGTAAGTGCAGCCACTCCATCCAGTTTTTATTTTGTTACATAGACACATATAATATAAAATGAAATGAATATACACGAAACGATTTTTTTTTTTATATACCCTCCCAATACATACAAAGTGATGTCTCTAGAGGGCTACGGAATAAAATATAAAGGGTATAAAAAAAAATCTCTAGAGAGCATAAAAAAAGATCTTGCTTAAAGAGAGCATGTGTTGCTTTCTGATGTCTTAAATACTGCCCCCCGTGCTCGTTGTGTATATTTTTTTGGCAGTGAAGCAGTTAATGCTGTATTCACATGCCATGCTTGCTTCACTGTAGCTGCATTGTGTCCCTTCAGTGAAGTGGAAGATTTAAATTCATATTTCTTGGTGTGTGTGAAATCTCTTTTCAAAGCTTCAAACAGGAATGACAGATGGCTCCCAGTGATTTTCTTGATACACACCATAATCCTGTAGTTTTTTTTTTTGAATGTACATGATCCAGATTAAGTGGTTTTCAGGTAGAACAGCAACAGGGGGTCACGAAAATAAACGCACCTCTGTCACCCCTGAGTACAGTGCCATATTTAACCCCTTACAATGCCAGAGGGGTTAGAAATGCATTGCAGACCCTCTGGCTGTGTAAAAGGTTAATACATACAATAAAATAATCTCTTTAAGCAAAACAGAATCTGGAACATTCTGATACGGAAAGTGAACACACGCTGTTAGCAAGCAAAGTATTCTTGAGCTACTGTATATTGAATTATATCCTCTGTATACAACATATAAATACAGTAAACCTATTCAGTTTGCGTTATTAGGTCTAAGGGTAACATTACTCAGTATTAGGCTCTGTACTGGACATTGGCAGGGATGTCCATGGCCCCTGTACTGGCGTATGTATGGACCCTGCAACAATTTCCAGATTGTGATTGTGGAGGTACACTTCAGTAGTTTTGAAGCAGCAATCCCTGCTGCTCAGAGTTATTTTTACCCCCCCCTTCCTATTTTTTAAATAATGGGATCCACAGAGCTGAACCTCACTATTTTCAGTGAAAGAGCGAGGGATTGGTTGGACAGCGGACCCAGGAAAAGGATTTAACTCACCGGGTAAGTAAAAAAAATTAAAAAGTATATATATACTCCTTGAGAAAGCGCACTTAGCGTGAAATGCGTGGGAGGAGAATCCCTTTTTTTGTCACCAGTATGTTCTTTGTTTTTTATTATGTAGTTTAATAAACATTATTTATTTTTGTACTTACCCGGTGAGTTGTTAAATGCTTTTTCCTGGGTCCGCTGTCCAAACAATCCCTCGCTGTTTCATTGTATCCTGCCTTTCGATTGGAATGACGTGCAGCAGCTTTGTCAAATAGGAATCATTGGCGGGTTATACGGAGACGGTGTTTCACATGGAGCCGCCCTACTCCCCACCGTGACTTCAGATAGACAGAGGAGGAACTTCTACATGGAACGGGGCTTCAGTGGTAATTCATCTCTCCTCTGCACTGCATACCTCTGACAGGTGTTCTCTAAGAGCTTCTGAGCTCATTCCGGTTTATACTCTGTTAGTCTTCATCTCCATTACTAAAAATCAGGCACATCCCCAGCATTCTACGTACCTACATCTTCAGCACTACTGATAATACCCAGAATATACAGCTATACACCATACTACCATACTACCATACTACGGGACTTTTGTCAGTTCTGGTATTTTTTCGTGCTGTTCTTTGAGCTATGAGTGGCTGTTTGTAACGGAGCGCTCACCACAAACAAGGCGTGACCGTGGGGCCAAGGTGGGGATAGATATATAATGCCACCCACAGCCGCGAGGGCGCGTCTGGAGTGTAGATTGGTTGAGGTAGCCGGGTCGGGGTTGGAGAGGTAAGAATAGTCAAGATGCTTGCCGAGGTCGGGGTTGGAGAGGTAAGAATAGTCAAGATGCTTGCCGAGGTCGGGGTTGGAGAGGTAAGAATAGTCAAGATGCTTGCCGAGGTCGGGGATGGAGAGTTGCGGATCATTGCAGGTACTATAAGCCGTTGTCAGGACTGGAGAGATGAGGAGAGTGGTGGTATGTTTGCCGAGGTCTGGGTTGGAGAGGTGCGGATCGTCGTTGGTAGCCGGGTTCAGGAGTATAGAAGAGCGGAGACCAAGGGATAGCCGGGTCAGGAACAGAATGCCTAGGAACCAAGATTTCAAGACAAGACTGTGGACACAAGAGTAGCAGTGAACACTTGCCAGAGGGCAGGCTGAGCATATATAGGGAGCAATGACCAATGAGTGGACGGACAAGATGAAGGCGCGTCCTCAGTACAGGCGGTGAAGTGGTGCAGGAGACAGGTGTAGGAAGGATTGCAGATGATGCTAGGTGAGGCGGTCCATGCGAGCGTCGTGCCTGCGTCACGTTCGCACGCCGCGCCGATGCCGTCACCGCACGGGTGCAACCTGGAGGCGGGGCCAGAAGATTCCACATTAAGCTGCGTGCGTGATGCGAGTACGGCGGACGGTGGAGGGGAGAGCCGCTGATGTGTTGCAGGAAGCGGAGCATCTGGTGGAACCACCTGTGCTGAAGTTGGGATATCCTTAAAACCTGGCCTGTTGGGGGGGGGGGTCTTGAGGATAGGAGTTGAGAATCTCTGATGTAATGCATATGTACTCAAGAGTTAAAAAGTTATAGTAGAATAAAACTGTTGCTATTTCTATTGTAGTTCTGTGCAAGCTCATGCAAGTATACAGTCTATTCATAAATAAGGCGACTATTCTAGAGTAGGTTTGCTTGTGCTACTTACGCATACATTAACTGGAAACTAATTCAGTTTCATGAGCAATGAGTTACTCCCCGCTTTTGCTAAAGTAGCACCCTTTGTTGAGTGTAGCTAGAGGAGTTTTAGTTTGATCTTCCTTATTCATCTGACAATTGCAGACTTCAGACTATTGTGATATTTGACACTCACCTGGGGTCCCAGACCTTATACGTAGTACAGTATTCCAATAACGATAACTGAATATGCTATCAAATTGTGGCCAGCTGAGGATATATGTTTTATGTTGCAAATGAGGGATTGGTAGGGAGGAACATATTCACACAAATACACACACAAGCTACAGGCATACCCCGCATTAACGTACGCAATGGGACCGGAGCATGTATGTAAAGCGAAAATGTACTTAAAGTGAAGCACTACCTTTTCCCCACTTATTGATGCATGTTCTGTACTGCAAACATTATATACGTGCATAACTGATGTAAATAAGGCATGTGTAACAGTCTCTATAGTCTCCCCGCTTGCGCACAGCTTCGGTACAGGTAGGAAGCCGGTATTGCTGTTCAGGACGTGATGACAGGCGCATGCGTGAGCTGACGTTTTCCTATTGGGCGATATGTACTTACTCGCGAGTGTACTTAAAGTGAGTGTACTTAAAGCGGGGTATGCCTGTACAATACTTAAAACTTTCAAACAATTAAACAGAGAAAATGAATGTCTTTTACAAAAAGAGTATATGTTATCTCATACAAGCACTGAGAATATTATTTAAGTTAATGATATCTTGTACATCTATCTCGTATGTTTCAAAAAACCCAAATTGCTAGTGCTTTAAGAAGCCATTTAATTTGTTCCATTAATATTGCTGCACTTCAGCACTCGTTTTTAAAGGCAGATGGATTTTATTTTATTCTCATAAAGAAGAACATTGTAAAGGGGGAATAAAAAAAATAAAAAAAAAAAAAAAAAAAACCTGGAAGTGATTTCCAAAAATGTCAAAATATGTCAAACATAGATACCACTCAAGGATTTCATTAACTGAAGCTTTGGTTAGAAGTGTCATCTCGTCAAAGACCCACCCATCTCTTCCAATACATACCAAATGCACTTCATTTCCTTGCCGAGCTTGATGTTTATTGTAAAGCTGAAATTGAAAATGGTCTGTAATGGAGTGAGCTACAGTCCAGGACCAATTCTGAATCTAAATTACTCGCTTCTTTCAATAGCATCGACCGAGTAGAGCTTTGTGCATCTTGTAGATAATCAACCCTTACTTTGACCCTAAATTCAGAAGTCTTCACAGATTAATAATAAAATCCTCAGTTCAAACAATTATTTGCCCAGAACACAGTGTCCGTTTTAGCCATAATGCTGCAAATTAAAGAACATTATTATTTTAAGCCAGGCGTGTTTTTCGGAGCACCACTTATTTCTGACCCTTGACCGGTAGAATCAATTCTTTTAAACTGGTCTCTCAATGAGAAACATTCATGTTATTTAAAAAAAAAAAAAAAAAAAAGTATGTTTTGCTGGAATTATATGTTTAAATGTAACTCATGCATCACGAGATAGTTTTTTTTAAAATATACATTAAGACATTTCTAAAAGAAAACGGCACTCGTAATATTTATTGACTTTATTGGTATTGAGTTCCTTAGCAGCGAATAACTCGCTTTTGCATAGAAACACAAAAAAATAAATCATATAAGAGTTTATAAAACATTTTTTTTTAAAGAATTGAAATCCAAATTGTATCATAATAATAATAATAATATTAATAATAATAATAATAGCATGTTCTTGTATAGCACTGCTAGTTTTAATCATATCAACTTAAATTGTCACCTGATTAAATAATTAAAAGTCATGGGCGGACCTGAAACATTGTGTACTCTGACTGTTCACCAATAAAATACAAGTAGAGTGTGATAAATCTCTTTATCTTCTTCTAAGATTAAAATTAATATAGTTGGATGATCAACTTTGTTAGGGCCCGGGCGGGAGGATTTGGAGGGCGGAGGGAAGGCACGTGGGGCCTGCAGTCTGCTGTACCGGGCGGCAGCAGAGGAGGAACTGGGAAGGTAGGGCCTGTATTCTTCCGGCATTGCACGTGTACCCGTGTTTGCCGGTAGCAGGGCCCAGAAGGGGTGGGGGGGGGATGGGTGTGTGAGTTGGATGATCTACTTTGTTACGCACGTAGGGGGCCTGCAGCCTGCTTTACCAGACGGCAGCAGAGGAAGAACCTGCCCAGACGGGCCGTGGTGGACATGCTGGGAAGGTAGGATACGGGGGGGGGGGGGGAGGGAGGGGGCGTTTGGTGTTGCCTGATCGGTTTGGGACCGGTGTGTGTGGGGGGGGGGAGTGGTTATGGAGGGGCCCGTGGTATGGCACGTGGGGGGTCCCGATGCTGGTAGGCTCAGTTAGCGCTGGTGGGGGAAACTCAGTCAGTGACACAACACGCACAGGGACACAACACACAAAAGTACACACTGTACACACACAACATTACAGGGTAGTACAGATACGAAAATTACAGTACAAATAAGCAGTGCTTGACAAACCAACCAAAAAAATCTACTCGACCCTAGCCCCACCCCCTGCCCCACCCTTTAAAAAAGAAATGGCATAAAATCCTAGTAAAATCTAATAACAAGATTCGTTTTTTACATAATAGTTTCCTTATTGTATTACATTTATACTTTACTACAATTAGTCTTTGTTACATAGTTACGTGTGTGTGTGAAAATGTCGTATGACCTCACAAATCGAAAAAAAAAAAGCCAGATGTGAATGACTACTTTCCTGAACTCCTTATTCAGTGTCAGGATGCCCCCGCTTCACAATTTCTAAAGCAGCAATCCTGCCTGGGATCTTACCTGATCCGCAGTCCTTCAATGTCCAGGTACCCTCATTCCCGCAATTTTATATACTGGAGGGGAGGTGTTCCCTACCTGTCTTCTGGGTTAGGAGGGATTCCGATGTCTCCCGTGTGAAGGTTGAGAGTCCAATCTCGAAGAAAGCAGTATAGGTTATTTCGGTGTAGGTATCGGGCAGGTAAGAGACAGAGAGAGAGACACAGAGAGAGAGAGACAGAGAGAGATTGGGTGACAGAGAAAGAGAGAGTTGGGGGGTGAGGGGGTTGGTGGGTGACGGGGTGGGTGGGTGACTGACTCTTGGGTGGGTGACTGACTGACACTTGGGTGGGTGACTGACACTTGGGACACCAACCTCGGCAGACTCCCCCTGTTGGCAGCCCTGTGTATGCTGACCACGTACCATGGGCTACAGAAGCCCTCGCCAGCTCCATCACTCCCGAGCTGCTTCCTGCCACAGTCACTGCAGGCATGTTACTCCCGTCGTTGCCACTTCTGGGACAAACGAAGACAAAATAAGTAACAATCTTTACCCAACATAAATAAAAATACATCTATAATTGTATATGTATATACACAACTTATCATATATACTTCATGTTGTTGGTCTTATAATCATAAAATAAATTAATAAGATTTATTCTAAACAATACATGACAGCCAATGTCCGGTCTTTGTAAAGAAGAATAAACACCATGCATATATTAAATAAACTGTCCAGCACAAAATAAAAACACCCCAATCATGAGAAAACTATAAACCTTGAGGGTATTTTACCACATATCTGAAAATGGTCATCTGTCCTCCAGAAAGCTGGGAAGACCAAGCTCATCATTAAGACCTTTAGGAAAAAGTGTATCAAGAGTAAGATCTGAGAACATTCTCTTTGTAACAATAACCAGTCAATATTGTCACCCTCCATGATATCCTGACCCGTTCTATACCCATAAGGCGTAAAGATGAAATCAAATGTTTTACAGTGTAGTATTAAGATGGATTCATCTGCATCTGATCGAATACGTGAACGAAGTTCTATAAATCTGGTACGTAGTTCTCTTGTGGTCTTGCCGACATACGCAAGTCACAGCGACATTTAATGAGATAAATTGCATAATTGGAGGCGCAAGTGATACTAGACTCAATAGAGAAGTATTCACCTACCAAAAGGTTGTTACACATGGTGTAAGTGCAGCAGCGGTAACAACCCTCCTTGAGTTTAGATAAATATGTGTTAATGTAATCTGCTCGTACTAAACTATCCAATATATTTGATCCCCTTTTATAAGCCAATAGTGGTGGATCTTCAAAAAAGGTTTTCTATAATGGATCACTCTGAAGCAGGGGCCAATGTTTTTGGAAAGCATGTGCCAAATATGATGATATAGTGTAGAAAAAAAATCTATGATCTTTTTTTAACGGTCTTGATTGATGGCGAAAGATCCAATTGAGCTATTGTTTGGTCAAGTTCATCAGGATTTTAGCCCCCCTAAAGAAAAAGTTGTTTTATGTTATGTGAAGCGTCCCTTCCCCGTAATTCCCAATTAACCATCCTTTGCGCCCTCAAGAATTTCGAGAAGGGAAGCGCCTTAATAAGTTATCTGTGATGGAAGGAGTCTGCGCTAATGATAGTATTGCGGTAAGTGAGCTTCCTATATAGATATGTATGTAAAATCCCACTTCCAACCCTTACCAGTACATCTAGAAAATCTATAGAGTACTGTTTACTCCAGTTAGCTGTAGACGTGATCAGATTGCCACGCTTATCCAGATTAATAAATGATATCCGCATCTCCTCGGTGCCTTGTCAAATCAGGAAACAGTCAGCAATTAATCTGTACCACTTAACTTCTATTATAAATCTAATAGGGACAGAGTCATCAAGCGCCGGTGTAGGTTAGCCCACCTGATCTGGCGTTAAATCTGAGATAACGCTGGAACGGTCGTGCTGAACCATACCGCTGCTCGCTGAATCTGCATAATTGTGCTTTCCCACAAAATGCAAATGAAATCATCCTGCTTTTTATCCACCTCCCACACTGAAAGGACACGCAGGACATCTGTCTGCCTCGTCTTCCATAGCACACAGCAGGGAATTCACTTGATATTCCTTACTTTTAGCTTCTAAACCTGACACAAGTCGGAAGCACTGGCATGCCTGATCCATTGTAGCCAACCACCAGTGGATTTCAAGTCAAACTTCTCCTGGGCTGTCATCTGAAGTGCTGATGGCATCATGCCAGGCTGTGAGAGTTCCATGCTGCTCTGTGTACACACGGAGATAGGGAGGCCTGCTCTCTCACTCTGCTGCTGAGAGATATATCTGCGCTCTGTCAGAAATCAGACTCCGAAATGTACACTGGTCCAGCTGCAGACAGGGTCACACCATGCATGACAATGGCCATTATAGAGAGGACATACAGTAGGTCTGAAGTTCATTCAGCTTTATTTACTCTAGCTGAGCCTGCCCCTAGTTAACTAGGAAAAGCTAAGAGTGCCCGTAACCCTAAAATGAGGCCAAGTACGTGTTTTTGCACCTTTTAACCCTTTCACTAATGGAAGGGACTACAACACAACTTTACTGAGATAAACATATACTGTGGGACCTATTCTATAAGCCTTCATTTAAAAAATCGCCGTCCCGTTTTTGTCGTCCGTTTTTTGAGCGTTGCTATCACAGTATTCAGAAAGCCTCGATTACCTGTGATAGCAAAATTCCCAAAACGGCGAGTAGCCGGCGGCGTGATGATCGCCTCTCTGAAAAGGCCACATCCGGCGATTTGTTTTACCTGCAGAGGGAGCTGCACAGAGAGAGCCGCCTCCCCCTGCGCAAATCTCGCCAGAGATCGATGTGTTTTAATATTCATTTTAACACTAGTGTAGATGAGCAGGGGATCTCCGGAGCAGAACCGCATTGATTTACACACACACACACACACACACACACACACACACACACACACACCAACACACACACTTACCAACACACACACACCCTTACCAACACACACTTATCAACAGTCACACAGATGTAGAGAGGAGCAGCTATGGAGAGCTCTGCAGCGCCACCTGCTGCCCGGAAGTGGTTAAGCAGCCCTGTTCTCCTCCCTCCTCCTGGTTACAGCTGTTCTGTGATCAGCTCCGCACTCCCTCCCTCTCCTCCTACCCGCCCAAGCCTGTCTCTATCTGAAGAGGGACAGATGGGCCACCGATAAGGGGGGGAAAGCGGGCACCCCAAGAGCATGGGCTGCCCGGGCCTGCTCTTTATCCCACAGGATTGAAGATACACAATTATAGGTATTACATGGATTTATGTGATACAGTATAACAGTGCACAAGTACACAACCAATGAACATATTCCACGGCCCCAATAAAGAAAGAGAAAGGCATTAATAAAACATACAACAATAATGCTAACTGTACACTTGTACATTAGGTGGGAAGACAATACTCCGATTGGCTGCCAGTCTAAATGGAAGGGTGAGTGCTATGGAAATTCAAGGTATGTTGGGGGAGAGATATCGGTGTGGTTCAAACGTTAAGGCTTTTTGCCATAAACTTAGCGCCTAAAATGCTATTCCCTGGTAGCATGTCAATTGGTGGATGGTGGAGGAACTCTGATATACTGTACGTTCCTAAACTTTAGCTTCAGTAAATACAATATAAAGTTACACATTTTACCTCGTACGCACAGATAATTTTTACTTTAACCCCCCTTGCCCCCACCAGGTACCCCTACTTTAATAAATAACCAGGTATCCCTGTTTGATAAAACGATCATAACGTGCTTTGCCTTCTGCCTTTTGTTTATAATATAAACGATTAATCTCCTGTTTGTGTGATATGTATATACTTTCATTCTGAAATAGATATCGTGTCACATGGGCACGCTGATCTGAATGCAATGCTGGTATGTATCACACTCTCTCGTCTGCCAGACTGGCGCACAAGGAGAACTAAATGTATGAAAGAAATGAAGGTTCCATTCATGTTAATAGAGATTGATTTCTTTGACAAATCTGCTGCTATTTATTCGTCCCAGGTTTGCACCAGTTTAGGCGCCAAGATTTTTTTTACAAATACTGCATTCCTCCAGTCATATTATCTGATATCTATTAGTCTCTGCCCCTTGCCCCTCAAAAGTATGAATTATTATATTACATTGTAGATCAGATGGATTCCTCAGCTGACTTTTGGGTGAATGTTACTAACTACCTCTCAGAGGCTCTCAACTCCAGTCCTCAAGACCCCACCCAACAGGTCAGATTTTCAAGATATCCCAGCTTCCGCACAGGTGGCTCAATCAGTCCCTGCTTCAGCACAGGTGGCTCAATCAGTGGTCAGTGTTGAGGATTGGAGTTGAGAACCCCTGAGCTAGGTATTGGTATGGGAATGTGCATTTGATGGTTTATTTTTTACAGAAGTACTTTCAGAGAACCGAGGGTTACGGAAAACAAAACCATGTTTGCTACCTAGTCGGTAGTCAGGATTGTTCTTGGGCAGCCTACACCTACAGACTGGGCAAGCCAGTAGATGAGTTTTAGAAGCAGTTCACGCTGTTGATAAAACAACTGGAACGGTCCACTTCTTATTCCCTATAGAAAATGTAATTCAGCTGGTAATGAGACGTGAAAATTGCCCTTTTTAAGGGATTTCTTATGGTTTCTGTATTTATATTCCAGACGCCCTTCTGTAGATGTCACTTTGAATTGTAAAAAGGGAAAGCTTCGTCTGTATCCTGCTTGGCTGCGGGGAGGTTGATTCTGTTTTATGTGGATAATTATTTTAACCTTTATAACACATCTAGCTCTGGTAGGTCTAGTTTCTTGCATTTACCCTGACATTTCCGTCTCCATTGGATAGTTTTAGTACAGCGTATTGCTGCCATGTCAGCTCACGGTCACAGGGGTTTCTAACATTTTTACCACCCTGCTATTCCCAGTCTAAAATGCTATTATTAAGACCTATGATGCCTAAAAATTAGATTGCATGGTTATGACTAGAGTGCTGTAGCCTTAAATAGTTCCCCAACTGTTTTGAAGGCTATTATTAAGTGTCCTGGGGAAAGGCAAAAATTATCCAGTGATGCCCAGGCTTTTATTTAAGCATTCTGCAGCGTTATGAATACATTTCTAGGATTTAGACTCTTATAAAATGCAGGTGTTTTTGTTACAGTGTTGGAAACAGTTTTTAATATATATTCAGAATCCTGACGTTAACCTCTTATCTTCCAAGTGGCTTGATTCAGCATTTGTGAACTATTTCTGCCGACCGCCCTCTAAATATGAATTGACGTAAACCATGTAACCCGTAAATGACTTGTACGTGCAGATGGATAGTAATTTTACATAATTCAACATATGTAGACATTTAAGGTCAGCTTAAAAACTAGCATCATGGAACAAAAAAAAGATGGTCTTTAAAGACAACTATTATCAAGGTGCAGAAATTAATTGGATCCTTTAATTGAGCCAGATTACTAGCTAATGCTTGCTTGAATACAGTAATTCATCTATTAAATTATCTTTGAATAATTACCTGAAATTTCTCAGCTGCAGGGCCTGATGGCTATTTAATTGCACAGTGATGCTACTATATAATTACTTAACAAGGTGTCCTAGAATAGTTTAATTCCCCTTTATACGAAAAAGAAAATCAAGACCTTAAAGTAACTGAATCCTCCAGTAAAGTTACATGGCTGTTATTTTTCCCCATCATATGTAAGGACTAAATAATAGCCAAACAAATTAGAGCCATGAATGGCTTCGGGATAATGGCAAAAATCGTTTGCAACACGTGTGTTCCGATTAATGTATTATTTTCAACAACAAAAAATTGAAACGCCTATTATTTTTAGACTCGCATCTTACTTCACATCTACTTCACCTTCAATATCTAAGAGGGGAAAAAAATGTATGCATCATTTTCTAAATACACCTAGGAGGTGGAATTAACAATACCATAGTTTTGTCAGAAAAGCTGTAAGACTGTTTTAAGTGGCCACTTTCATTAAAGCTGGAAATGTATATTTGGTATCAATTTGAATATGTTGTATAATGACATATTATGGTGCTTGTGTGAGTTACCAGAGCACTAAAATCTGCGTTTCTATCTAAGCTAATGTAACTATTTGTTCGCAAATGAATGGAATTCCGTATAAGCATCTTTTTGCATATATCAAACATTAGTTTGTATCACTCACCCATATTAAAGTACACTTTCGCAACCATTTCAAGGTTAATCCGAATAAAGACTAAAGGGTATCTTCCTTGGGAAGGGAGCATTTATTCCACTTGACAAACTGTAATTTGACACTGAAATCATTTGCAGTGCCATCCTACAAACTATTGAGTCTCATTCTTTCTCGCTGAGTATATCTTTGCCCCCATGGGAGATGCTATGTGACAACCTCCGGCAAGAATTAAATTAGGTACAGAAATCAATCGTATAACCATTTCCAAAAGGAGGTAAACATTGGCCGGCTCTGATTTCTCATCTTTGACTACAACACAAATGTCTTTGAAATTGCATGTAATGAAATCAAAGGCACACAGTGATTCAGTAATGAAATACACTGCATGACACAAGGGGCCCCTGGCATGTGTCATATAAACTTTGGTACGAATACTGTATTTGAAATACTAATGATTCACTCAATTGATCTTTTACTTCTTCTATCACGGCCCATTGTAGATTCCAAAAAGGTGTCAAGATAATACTGTGTTGCTTGTGTTTTAGAACTTGAAAGATATGTGTGTAATGTATCAAGCTGCTTCTATTAATGCCATGCTACATCATCGAAAAAACGTCTATTCCATTCTTTGGATTCCTCTTCAAACAGTGGTGGATTAAGACCCTTGAGGGCACCTAGGCACCAAGACTTTGGGGGCCATTTCTTGTAGTTTATGTTTTATTAAAAAAAAAATGGTATACAATGAATTCATAGAATAACACCCTGCCCCAATACACACAGTAAACCCCTTCTCCAGTAGACAAACATACAATAACCCTCCCCAATCCATACAATGACCCCCATCCCCAAAACACACACTGTCGTGTGACATCACAACGCGGCGCCATGCGACAACGAAGCAGCATTTGATGCCGCAACACTGGAAGAGGAGGGCGCACGAAAGAAAAGGTAAGAACTTTACTGAGGCCCCACGCACTCCCCAGAAATCAGTGGGGAAGAGAGCGGGGCCTCTGTATATGGGGGGGGGGGAAGACAAGGGAAATGTTCCGCTCCAAAACATTGCCACCCCAACATTTTGGCGCCTTAGGCCCAAGCCTATCGGGCCTAATGGGAAATCCACCACTGCATATGATAACCCTCCCCCAGTATACATACAATGACCCCCAATACATATAATTACCACCACACTTACCTTCCTCGTTGTGGAGACTGCTGGACAGGGGAGGCCTCCGTTCAGGTGCTGTGCAACGCTGATCCCGCTGCAGGCATGTGCGTCACTTCTGTATGGTCCCCAACTTCCGGTGCACACGGAGGTGGCACTGATCCGCAGATCAACTTCTCAACTAGGCCAGGCCCACCACACTGAGGGAGAGGCCAGGCTGGGAGAGGCCGGGCCCGGGTGGGACAGCTGTCCTGGCTCTCTCCCCCTGTTGGCGGCCCAGCCAGGCACCAGTGCGGCACGGCAAGCACATATACATGGACAGCACATCTACGGTATGGGGGCGTGGAGCCCTAACCTTGGGGGCCCCTAGCCACGTGCCTGCTGTGTCTCATGGGTAATCCGTCCCTGCCTTTAAATATAAGTCAAGCATTCATATAACCTCAACTCAGATCCACAAAGGGGGCTAATCTTTAGCACCTCTTCACTCTCTTTCATTTGAATGGGAGTAAAGGCGTGCTTAAGGTTCTCTCCCTTTTGTGGAACTGGGCCCTCATTGCTTCACATCTAACCATTCCTAATAAGGAAATGGCCACAGAGAAAGGGGCTCCTCCCAGGACAGCGAGCACTCTGGGTGATTACAAAAGCTATATTACTTTTTTATTGGACACAGTAAAACTAAATCCATCACAAGTCTGGCAAATTCATTACAAAGCCTGATCTCAAAAACCTAAACATTTTACAATTAGATTGCAAGCTCTTCAGAGCAGGGACTCCTTTTCCTAAATGGTACTTGTCTGAAGCACTTCTCCCCTTTATGTGTTATTTGTATTTGTTATTTATATGATTGTCCTGTGTATTACTGCTGTGAAGTGCTCTGTACATTAATAGCGCTATATAAATAAAGACTTACATACAATTTATAAAACACAAAGCACAAAATATTTTAGACATTGCATGGCATGAATACTTTTATTTTGGTTAAAGGAACCAACAAAACTGGGAAAACCAGTCTCACTGACTCTATCTAATACCCGTATTTCTCTTACTGACTTACGGCCCAAAGCTTCATCTTTGGCTGTGGGACATCCATCTCCCCCAGGTCTCATGCCCTTCACAAGTTGGCAAATGGGACCAACCATGAAGCATCATCCAGTTACTGATTGTTGCAACAACTGAGTGGGGAAAGACAGATACTTTGCACGTTGTGTTTATCCTCCCACCAAAGTCACAGGGAAGACGAATAAAATATGTTTCTGCATGTTTCTCTCAGTGACATGTTCAATAAATCACAGTAATACCTCTCTCTGTTATGGACATGTTACCAGGTAGTGCTGTGAAAGCTTCTCTTAGAGATGGGTTAACAATTCTTTGGGACCCTTTTGATGGGAGGGTTAGAAGTCCAGTGCTCAGCAGATCTTCCCCGGGGATCAGTTAACCAAATTATCTGCAAGTCTCTCATAGTGAATTAGTTATCCAAGTGAATATAGATTTGCATGAGTAGTTAACAATTAAGAGAAATGTATGGCGAACTCCTCTGAGTTATAGGCCAAGTTTATAGTTCCAACGGTTGAAATCATCACACTCTACCCTCTAGTCTACTATGACATTTGACCAATCAGTATGTCCCCATCCAACCACATCATCTGGTACCTGAAGCATTGGTTAAATATTTCCAGTGGTAGAAGTGTAATTCTACTGGGATAGAGTGTACCACTGCTTTTAATTTACTATCCCAGAATACAACTACTTTATATTTATACATTAGGTCCCACTTTCTATTTAAAGATAAAAAGTTTAATTTTGTACATAATCTGTGCTTTTCTGTTCTGATAGCATAAATACCGTATAGAGTAATGAATCCCAACGAGCCTTGCTCAATGTTTAATACATTTACAGTTCTTGAAACTCATGCACAATGTTTACTTTTTGCAAATCACGTAATAAACTGAATATTTCCATGTATATTTATGATGCACATGACAATATAATCTTTCTGAACTACAAACTATATCTGTCAAATAACTCCAGATTTTAAAGACGGGTGGTTTAGTTCTGGCTTTTTAAATTCACACATTTCCACACTCTGGAATTTGTAGCACAAACTTATAATGCTTTTGGGAAGTAGATACAAATCAAGACTTGACTAAACGGCCCTAATATTTGGGAATAAATTGATATATGATATCAGTGTGCATTAGTTTTCCTTAAGAGAAGGTTCTACCAGGCTATAGAAATTTGCTATACACGGACAATTTAAAAGAAAATAGATGGGTGTTAGTGAAGCGCTCAGATGTCCTCTCAGCTCCTACAAATAATAAAAAATACACAATAGAGCAGCCACTGAATATTCTTTATATATAAAATATTGACTGTAATATTCTTCCCAATGATTAGCATACAGTATGCCACGCAGCTTGCTGAAAAGCCTTATTGGGAATAATGAGGAGGTAGTTACTACCATTTTTCAGTGACCTTTGTCAGAAGTAATTCCTTCTGTTCCATACAATTCATTGCTCCTCTGCACAGAAGGGGTTAAAATCCGTCCTATACAAGGAAATGCCCTAAGCCAAGCACTACGGTAATTACTGTATTTATATTGACTTATTTGATGTGTAAATTAACTCTGCAATGTAATTGTGTTATTATCAGAAGTGGCAAACGTTGGCATAGATGAGGAGTGGCCGACACCAGTCCTCCGGGGGCCACCAACAGGTCAGGTTTTCAGGATATCCCTGCTTCAGCACAGGTGGCTCAATCAGTGAGTGAGCCATCTGTGCTGAAGCAGGGATATCCTTAATACCTGACCTGTTGGTGGTCCTCGAGGACTGGCGTCGGCCACCCCTGCCATAGATCTGAAAACTCGCTACTCATGTATGCTAAACGAAGATCTTTAATGTAATATATGTTAAAATAACATTTTAAAAAACAGACATAGGAATAAGCCTAATCACCAGATTTAATGCTACAAAACGGCACATTACCTACAGCCGACTTGCGCTGAGAAGATAACTTTGTATTTCAGGTAGGGTATTGAAGCAATTAAGATATGAATAATGGTAATAAGTGCATATCGCCACAACAGAGGACTTAGGAATTGTCAAGTTTGTTAATAAACTAGAAAATGTCAACATTATGACATAATCCCATATCTTAAAAGTTCGACCGAGCATTGTTCTGTGGTGCTCAAAGCTCCTGAATTTCAGAATATATGATTTAAATATAAAAGTAGATGATGTGTTTCCCCTGTGGCTACCCAAATGTTTTAATAACAAAAAGGGGGATTTCTCACTCTTTTTTTTATTTTTAAGAGGGATGGTTTTAGTCATGCTTGGGTGCATTTTCAAGACTGTCACCAATTATAATGAGATATTCTTGATCTCATTTTAATCAGAGAAATGTGTCGTGGTTTTTACCCTTTCACTGCCAAGGGGGCTGCAATACCGTGCAAAGCAGCAAAGGAGTTAAGCTTTTGGAGTTCTTATGTTTTTCGTGACAGCAGTGTATTGTATTGTATGTCTTTATTTATATAGCGCCATTAATGTACATAGCGCTTCACAGTAGAAATACATGTGGTAATCAAATAAATAACAGATAATATAAATAACAGATCATGGGAATAAGTGCTTTAGACATTAAAGTAACATTAAGGAAGAGGAGTCCCTGCCCCGAGGAGCTACCAGTCTAATTGGTAGGTAGGGAGAACGTACAGAGACAGTAGGAGGGAGTTCTGGTAAGTGCGTCTGCAGGGGGCCAAGCTTTATGTATCATGTGTTCAGAATATCCACAGTGCTATTCATATGCTTCTTTAAAGGTGGATAGAGAGGGTGCTAGTCGGGTACTGAGGGGAAGGGCATTCCAGAGGTGTGGGGCAGTCAGTGAAAAAGGTTTAAGGCGGGAGAGGGCTTTAGATACAAAAGGGGTAGAAAGAAGACATCCTTTAACAGAATGCAAGAGTCGGGATGGTGCATAGCGAGAAATTAGGGCTTAGATGTAAGGAGGGGCAGAAGAGTGTAAAGCTTTAAAAGTGAGGAGGAGAATTGAGTGCGTTATGCGGGATTTGATAGGAAGCCAGGAGAGTGATTTCAGCAGGGGAGACGCTGAGACAGATTTAGGAAAGAGTAGAGTGATTCTGGCAGCAGCATTTAGGATAGATTGTAGGGGAGACAGGTGAGAGGCAGGAAGGCCGGACAGCAGGAGGATACAGTAATCAAGACGGGAGAGAATGAGGGCCTGAGTCAGAGTTTTAGCAGTCGAGCAACAGAGGAAAGGGTTATCTTTGTTATATTGCAGAGGAAAAAGCGACAAGTTTTAGAAATGTTTTGAATGTGAGGGGCGAATGTGAGAGAGGAGTCGAGTGTGACCACTAGGCAGCGTGCTTGGGCTACTGGGTGAATGATCGTAGTTCCAACAGTAATGTGGAAGGAGGTAGTAGGGCCAGGTTTGGGAGGAAGTATGAGGAGCTCTGTTTTAGCCATGTTGAGTTTAAGGCGGCGGAGGGCCATCCAGGATGATATAGCAGAGAGACATTCAGAAAATTTGGTTTGTACAGCAGGTGTAAGGTCGGGTGTTGAAAAGTATATTTGTGTGTCGTCAGCATAGAGGTGATATTTAAACCCAAAAGATGTTATTAGGTCACCTAGAGAGTGTGTACAAAGAAAAGAGAAGAGGTCCCAGGACAGAGCCCTGGGGTACCTCCACAGAGAGATCAATAGAGGAGGAGGAGGTGTTAGCAGAGGAGACACTGAAAGTACGATGGGAGAGGTAGGATGAGATCCAGGATAGAGCTTTGTTCCGAATACCAAGTGTATGGAGAATGTGAAGGAGAAGAGGGTGGTCCACTGTGTCAAATGCTGCAGATGCTGCAGTGATTCTTAAAGCCGCGTCCATACTCCCACGCGGCGCGTCAACAAAAGTCCGTACCTCTATGGGGTAGGCCATGGAGCGTGTGATGACGCGCGACCGCGCGATTCCCGGGCAGACAAAATAATGTGATTTTGTCGCGTGACGGTCGGGTCGCGTGAGCGGTTCAGCCAATGAGGGAAAACCGCTCCTGTGACGTCACGGGCATGCCTCCCCGTCGCGTCTCCCCATCGCGTCTCCCCATCCCATGGGCCACGGATCGCCTCTGGGGCAGGCGCGCGCGGCGCCATGCGCTCCATCGCTCGCGCATGCGTGCCTACTATATACGCAGCCTTAAGTAGCAATCCAAGCTGTGTTTTTTTTAAACTTTTATTTTGCATTTCTTTCCATAGAATTGAAGCAGGGGGTCTCCGGAGCTGAACCCCATTAATTTCATCTCCGGGGACTCCCTGCTTCCGGTAATATTTGCTTCCGTAGGGGTTGCTGGTAGCCACTCGGCTACCAGGGATCACGTATTGGCGCCGTTTTAAAGCTCCCGTGCCCTGCGGCCCTATAGGAAGCTGTGATGTCACCAGGTTCGGCTTCCCATTGGCCCATGTTACGCGGGACCATTAAACCGTAAACGGATTCTGCCGGAGCGGCTACTAACACCCCCTTCTGAGGAAAGTATCTCCAGAATCAGGGGGTCACCGGAGCTGAAATTAATGAGGTTCAGCTCTGGAGACCCCCTGCCTCAAACCTGTGTTTAAAAAAAAAAAAAAAAGGAAAAAATTGAAAACAGCAAGAATTGTTCATTTAAAGGGAAGTTAAAGCAATAGCTGAAGTATTTCATTTATCATTGGAAAATCAGCTACAACTGCAATTTCTACCTACGTCCTGTGATATAGGGAGAGACGTTCCACTGAAGTCTGCACTGATCTTTTGTACAATGTTTCATTTCATACTTGCACGTAAATGTTCTAAAAAAGTAAATTAATCACAAAATACAATACTGGAGTATTCGCCTGTAATAGCATGGTGAAAATATGCGTGAAATGTGGATGTTTTGTTTTGTTTTTAATCATAATCAACATTTAATAACACATTATTAATTTCATTATGTATAAAATGTGTCACCTTTCCATTGTGTAGTGCTGGTTATAACAATGGCCTTTTGTAGTGGTGGTTAAGACTACACAATGATACCATGATCATTTAGTGAGTGTCAAAACAAAAATCTCTCACATAGATATTTATATCATTAAAATATTCAGTCACATTTCATCTTCGAAATGGCAAATTGAGACAATGAGGATTATGACAAACACCCTTTTGCTCTAAATCACTGTTAAATCATACTGCCTGTATATTAGGGGTGGCCAACTCCAGTCCTCAAGGGCCACCAATAGATCAGGTTTTAAGGATATCCCTTAACACAGGGGTACGCAAACTGGGGGGGGGGCATGAGATTTTCGGGGGAGGGACAGGGACAGCGCTTACAGATGCCCTGCGCTCTACCCCAAAGCATTTCAATTAAATGCCGGGGGGACCACGCAAGACCTGTGTAAGTTCCCTTCGGGCGATGCGTTGGTACCGCAGGGTCACATAACCCCGTGGCATCATTTGACACAAGGTATGGGAGGGAGGCGCGAGCAGGAGGGGAGAGCAGGCAGGGGAGCGCAGAGGAAAAAGGGAGCACAACCCTGCCTTAACACATAATGTTCCCACCCCTGCCCGACCACACAGACATCTTAACAAGAATTCTATGCCCGTCACAATGTTCCATATCTAACCCCGCCACTGTTTCAGTAACTAATGTACAGCACCCTGGATAGAGGTGTTATATAAATGTTGTTATAAATAAATCCCTGCTTCAGCACAGGTGGCACATTATGACTGAGCCACTGATTGAGCCACCTGTGTTGAAGCAGGGATTTCCTTTAAATCCGACCTGTTGGTGGCCCTTGAGGACGGTAGTTGCCCGCCCCTGCTGCATATACAGCTCTTAAAAAGGTGCGTTTACTAAAGTACTCAATTAATCAAAACACCTGATCAGTTGAGCATTATTCTCTGCGCCTACAATGTGGGGAGTAGATGTGTGAAACAATAGGGGGAGATAGTGGAGTACAAATGATAACCGTATCCGTTTGCGCGCGGCGTGCGCAGATTCAGAAATCTACCTCTGTTTAACAAATAAAAGGGATTATTTATGAATTTAGGGCTAAGTGAATGCTGCCTACTTGAAATGAAACACAGAACAAAAGCGTCCTCCCAAAAAGAGGGCTTAAAATGAGTCCCTTCTGAAATATATCATCTCATGAATTAACCCTTGCTTGAAATTAAACATTCTTAATAATAAAAACATCAGTATCCAAACCAGTTAAAGTAACAGTCTTGTTCTGGTCAAATCAGCAATAACGTTATTTCATATAGCGTTTTTCTCCCAATGGGACTCAAAGCGCGTCACAGTGACAGTATAGCGCGCGGTACGCAGCACATAGGAGTGTTACAGGCACAGTCCCTGCCCAGGTGAGCTTACAATCTATGATTTTGGTGCCATAGGCTGAGTCCATAGAGACTGCAGTCGTGCGGAGGCGCACGGAGGCTGGCCTTACTATGTGCGCCATCCGGGGCGTGTCTATGGGCGGGCCAGTGATGTCACGGAGCTGGTTCGCCCTCATTGGGCGAACCGCTCATGTGACCGGCCCTCCCCTCCGCGCTGAAACGTACAATTTTCTGTCTGCTACGCCTGCGGAAGCGTGCGCAAGCCCCTGCTAATGCTGCTCTCATTGCGGCTGCAGGGGCTCACTGACAAGCGTGAGCTCAGCGCGGGTCAGCGGCTAAGCGCTGACCATGCCCGCGGCCTGAGGCACAGGGAGATAAAGTGCCCAAGGTCACAAGGAGCCGACACCGGGAATTGAACCAGGTTCAAACTCATTGTTAATGTTTTTACAGTCTTCACACGCTGAGCCTCTCTTTCTCCTAATTAAAAAAAACACCCCCGAAAAGGCCAGTTCTTGTTCTAAGCCCTATTGTATTTCTATATTTTAAAAACCATCGTTTTTTTTCCGGCATGTAAAGCAAGGAGGTTTAAAGTGGCAAGATGTTCATTGAAATAGATACACATGCCTATAACTTATTTGATCTTTAACTGTTCATGCAATGTCTTCATATACAGTATAATGTATAACCCTGTTCACCTATAGTACTGTCCCCATGTATTTGTAACCATGTATCTGTCACCATAACTCTGTGCCCAGGACATACTTGAAAACGAGCGGTAACTCTCCATGCATTACTTCCTGCTAAAACATTTGCTAAATAACAGCTTGTGTTCCGCCAGCATTGCTACGCAGGGAGAGTCACGTGGCTCAGACGTGGCAAGTTCTATTCCAAATGAAAACAATGGTGTTTTCATGTCTGAACTTATTATTATTCTGAGAATGTACTAATTTGTTACATCCAAGATGATGCTTGGTTTGGTCCATGAATAGGGCACCGGGCCAACGGCCGCAGCTAAGTAAAAAGGACTCCTTTCATGGGAAGTGGTGGGATAGAAACTCGCCTGCAGTGCATGTGGGTGGGGGGCGGCAGATTGCCAACAGAGTCATCCTAGATTCAGGCTTTGCCGAGATGAATTCTGAATGAAGCTAAAACTACAGTAGGATCTCACTACATGGCAGCCTGGGCAGGGACATTCTCAAACCGCTAGGACCCCTGAAGAACTGCTGGTTGTTAAATCCCTGCAGGCTATCGATCACGGGTCGGCAACTCCAGTCCTCAAGGGTCACCAACAGGTCTGGTGTTCAGGAATATCCCTGCTTCAGCACAGGTGGCTCAATCAGTGGCTCAGTATTTGACTGAGCCACCTGTGCTGAAGCAGGGATATCCTGAACACCTGACCTGTTGGTGGCCCTTGAGGACCGGAGTTATCCCACCCCTGCTGCAGATGGTGTTGCACAAGGCTTTTGCATGTGTTTAGTGCAGGCCTGCACAACATACGGCCCGCGGGCACCCCGTGCGGCCCGCAATGGACCCCCTTTAACCCCCCCGCCCCCCCTTCCCTTCCCTGGTAGGGAAAGAAGGGGCGCGCTCCAGCAATCTGTGTGAATGCGCGCTCTCTCCTAACCCCCCTAACCCCCCTTCCCCCTCAGCCTGCTCCAGCAGGGGGGGGGGGACGCACTCCAGCAGTGTAGCGCGACCTGGAACTTCCGGGTCTGCTGCTAGAGCGCGCTTCCCCCACGCTTCACCCTGCCACATTAGTTTTACTTGCCGCTGCCGCCACCGCCACCAACCACCTCCCTCCTCTGTTGCCGCCGCCGACTCTGTTGCCGCCGACGCCGACGCTAACATCAGGTAGGCATGGGGGGGATAGTTCATTTATGGGGGGGCTTTGGGTGAGGGGCTGCTGACATGGGATGCTGACTTGGGGGGGTGGGGGCATGCTGACTTGGGGGAGAATGCTGACATGGGATGCTGACTTGGTGGGGGGGAGCTGCTGACATGGGATGCTAACTTGGGGGGGGGAATGCTGACATGGGATGCTGACTTGGGGGTGGATGGTGACTTGCGGGGGCTGCTGACAAGGGATGCTGACTTGGGGGGGGGGCTGCTGATGGGATGCTGACTTGGGGGTGACAAAACATTCATCAAAGCATGTATTGCCCATATCTTTAATGTTTAAATGCATATAAGTACACTGCGACCAAATGGAGCATTCATTTCTCAACACTCTGCCATGTCGTGCTGAACTCCTCACTGTTCGGGCTCTTTAAACATGTTTCGGAAAGTACAAAGTGCTTTGAATATATTTTGCAATCTTTTTGTCTTTCTAAGATTATACACTAATGACCTTCAGCAGTGTCATGCATGTAAAACAAAATTACCAGACACCACTGTTTGATCAGAATTAAAGGTACAGACTAAACTCTTGTATTCGTATTCAATTTAGAATTTCGACGACTGGAAAAAAAAAAAAAAAAAAACATCCATAGCGCTAAGATTTTTTATAGCTTTCACTCTGTGAGGCAGGCCCCTTCACGTGGGTTTTGATATTGCAGACTCCGTGTAAGTAGACAATTGTCTAAGCTTAATGGGGACTTGATAATACACTAAACCAGGCCTGCACACCTCGTAAAGTGATAATGGCCGAACTGCTCCAAGGGGAAAAAAAATTGGGCCGACTTGTAAAATCATCATCATCATCATCATCATCATCATCATCATCATCATCATCATCATCATCATCATCATCAGCCATCATCATCATCATCATCATCATCATCATCATCATCGATCATCAACCTCCTCATCATCATCTCTCCCTCTCCCGCAGCAACAACACCTCTCATCATCCTCAATATCTCCGCCCAGAACCCTCAACTATCAACCTTTACGATCATTCCCCATCGATCTCTCATACCCCCGTCTCTCCCCCTCACCCACAACACCCACCCTAATACTCCCCCTCCAATCAAACACACAATACAACACAGCCCCTGCACACCACACACATCACACCCCCACCTGCACTCACTGCCCTCTCCCCCCTGCACCTCACATCCCTCCCCCCCCCTGCAACCTCACATCCCTCTCCCCCCTGCACAGCTCACATCTCTCTCCCCCCCTGCACCTCACAACCCCTCTCCCACGCCTGCACACTCACATAGCTCGCTCTACCCCTTCAACAACCACGTCACATCCCTCTTGTGCCCCCTGCACACCATGCACACTCCCACTCCCATCCACCTCCCACTCCACCCCTGCACTCTCTATCCCTCTCCCCCTGCGACCTCCCATCCTCCCCCCGCCCTTCCGCCATGCCCTCTCCAGCTCCTCTCCCCCCCCCTGCACCTCCGTCGCCTCTGCCCCCCTGTCACCCACATCCGCTCTGCCACTCGCTCTTCACCTCTCCTCACTACCGTCTCCCATCGCCTTCTCCGACAACCCCCCACTGGCAATCCTCCCATCCCTCTCCCCCCACGCCTGCAGTACGGACCCATCCTCAACTCTCCCACCTCCCCCCTGTCCACCACCACAGTCCCAGTCCCACTCCCCCCCTGCACTACCTCAACATCTTTCTCCCCCCCTGCACCCTCACAAGGAAAACAGTCGGGGCCGTAGTGGGAAAACCGCATTTATTATTCTAAATAACACATTTATTTACGATGTTTACTTGAACAAAATTAATTTAAATACTTTAATTCAAATTAACTAATTTCCTAATCATCCCATGTCAGCAGCCCCCCCCCAAGTCAGCAGTCCCATGTCAGCAGCACCCCCCCCCCAAGTCAGCATCCCCATGTCGCAGTCCCCCCCCCAGTCCCATCATCCTGTCAGCCGCCCCCCCCCAAGTCAGCATCCCATCAGCACCCCTCCATCAGCATCCCATGTCAAAGCAGCCCCCGCAAGTCAGCATCCACCCCCAAGTCAGCATCTCATGTCCGCATCCCCCCCAAGTCAGCATCCCTGTCAGCACCCCCCCCTCCCTGTCAGCATCCCGTCAGGCAGTGCCCCCCACCCCACGGTCCATCACCCATGTCAGATGCCCTGCCACCCAAGTCAGCCTCACC
>CM071581.1:20419012-20495491 GCA_036426205.1 Ascaphus truei | reverse complement strand
ACACTGCACACACTCACAGCCACCACTGCACACACACACACTGACACACACAGCACTCTGCCACAGCACACATGTACATTCATAGCACACACTCACAGCACACTGCATACACTACAGCACACTGCTACACTCACAGCACACTGCATACATCACAGCACACTGCACACACTCACACAGCACATTGCATACACTCACAGCACACTGCACACACTCACAGCACACTGCACACACTCACAGCACACTGCATACACACAGCACACTGCGCACACGCAGTCTCACACAGTCAAATACACACACACACACACACACACACACACACACACACACACACACACACACACACACACACACACACACACACACACACACACAGAGAGACACCCAATGTCTCTTTAAGGGAGTCTGCTATCGCAAGACAGAAGCAGAAGCAGGAAGCAGAGACAGGGAGAAGAGTGCCAGATGCCGGTAAGTGCTGTGTGCTGTGTGCTGTGCCGCTGCCCCACTGGGTCTGGGAATGCTGGAGGGTTCTCAGCTTCCCCCTCGGCGGACACAAGTACTACCACGGCCATTTTCCCGCGACCCCGTTTATAACGCGGTGGTCGCGGGTGGCCCCGAGGACCGCGCTATAACGGGGTTAAGCTGTCAATGTCATGTGACTGCAAATAGTTGACTTATACCCTTAATGATGGCTATACAATGTCTTGCATGCTCCTACAATAGCTAAAGTCAAGGTGTTAATTGTAAACCATCCTTTGCATCTCTTAATCCAGCATAAAATGGATAATGATAAAGGAAAGAAAGACTTTAGGATCATTACTAAGTGTTGCCCAATGTCAGGCAGTAGCTGCAAAGGCAAATATGATCTTATCTTGCATTAAACGGGGTATGGATGGAAGGGAAAAGAAAGCATAATTATGCCACTGCATAAAGCATTAGTAAGACCAACACCTTGAAAATGGAGGACAGGTTAGGCACCACTCCTTAAAAATACAATGGAACTAGAGAAAGTACAAATAAGGGCCACCAAATTAATAAAGGGGATGAAAAATCTCTACTCTTAGCAAGAGGCTAGCTCTAAATTAGATATGTTTACAAACACATATATATAAGGCTGTCCCGTCTCAGTTTTTTAGGTTGCCCATTGACTGCCATAGTGGCAAATCATGCCCATATTTATGGGCACGGGTGTACCACTGTGTCAATCAAGGGTAGACGGAGACTGGGGGGTATGTTTCCCCGGGGAGGTTGTTAGGCATCCTGGGGGGGTAGCAGAGGGGAGGAGTTTACCCCTTAATTACTGTAGGGTTACTAACCGCTATGGTGATTAAGGGGTTTGTGGCCATTAGTTGTTTTTTTATGTGTATGTTGCTGCCACGGAGGACTGGAGGAGAAGATGAGGAGGAAGACGAGGATAGCTTTCATCCTGGAAGGGGTAAGTGCAATTTTAATTACTTTATGCTGTTTGGATAATGTTTTATTTAATGGGCACATGAGCTATTATCCAGATTGGATAATAGTATTTTGCCCATTATTGTACTGTAGTTTTGAGTAAGGTGTTGGGGGTTAGAGGAGGTGGGTAGTAGGTTGTTGTATTGTAATGTTTCTTGGGGTAGATGGATTGGGTGAAGGGGGCAGTTGCCCAAGGGGGTGGTTAGGACCTCTCGGGTGGGTATGGTTAATCCTTTCATTAATATAGTGGTTTCCACCGCTATGGTATTGAAGGGGTTAACTCCTCCTGAAACTTCCGGCAGGCCTAAACACCCACTCTGGGGCAAACTACCACCTTCATCAACACACTGCCTACACACAAACAAACCGGGTGCTCAGGTTTAACCCATTCATTGCCTTAGCGATAGCCGCTATGGTAATTAAGCTGTTTTATTTACATTTTAATACAGTGTACTAGTGAGGAGGGGTACACCAGAGCAGAACCGCATTGATTTCAGCCCGGGGACCCCCTGCTTCTCGAGTTACAGGCCCCAGTATGGGGTGCCGGTATCCCCTGCAATGTTTAAATCTCCCGCGTCACGTGACCAGGACAATTAAACGCTTAGGAGATACAGGCCCCGGTATGGGATGCGGTGGTAACACGAAAGCAGGGGGTCCCCGGACCGAAATTAATGTGGTTCTGCTCCGGCGACCCCCTGCTCCCATACACTAGTATTAAAATGAAAATTAAGCACTGCGATCACCTGTGAGAGATGTGCAGGGAGAGGCGTCTCTCTCTGTGCAGGGAGATCGCGTGAGAGCTGTACAGGGAGAAGGCCTGGCTCTCTGGCAGGAGATCGCCTGTGAGAGCTGTGCAGGGAGAGGCAGAGGCAGCTCTCTGTGCAGGGAGATCGCCTGTGAGAGTGTGTGCAGGGAGAGGCGGCTCTCTGTGCAGGGAGGGCTGATGATGACACCCATGCTGTCCCGAGCGGTATTGACATTTTCTGCCTCACGGTTTGGGATTTGAGGAAATGGTTTCAGAATCTTTCTGATACCGTGATAACAACAAATGCCAACCCAACGCTTCTACATGTTCCAACGCCCACCTAACATGTTCCCAAAGCTACCTAGCATGTTCCCAACGAACCTAACCTAACATGTTCCCAACGCTTCCCTAACATGTTCCCAACGCATCCTAACCATGTTCCCAACGCTTCTAAACGTGTCCCAACGCTTCCTAACATGTTCCCAACGCTACCTACCATGTTACCAACGCTACCCCTAGCATGTTCCCAGAGCTACCTAACGTGTCCCAACGCTTTAACGTGTTCCCCCGGTACCAAACGTGTCCCAAAGCGTCCAACGTGTTCCCAAGAACCTAACATGTTCCCAACGCTTCCTAACATGTCCCAACGCTACCTAACATGTTCCCAGACGCTTCACTTTCCCCCCTAACACATGTCGTCAGACACCAACGGATTCCTAAACTGAGTTCCCCAACGGTTACTAGCATGTTCCCAACGCCTTTTCCCCCTTTTACACACTGTGACAATATACGCTTATCTTCCCTAATCCATGGTACACATACAGCTATTTCCCCTTCCCCACCTTAAACCAGCCCCGTGCTCACAATAACCGACGTAACCTATACTAGTCATCCCGTGTCCCCCTTTCCCTTTCTCCCTTTCCCTTTCCCCCCCCTTCCCCTCCTCCCATCGACTGTCCCCCCCCCTAACATGGTCCCACACCCCAACCCGCCTTCTTTTTGCCTTACCCTATTCACCTCGCCTTCCCCCATTTTTTCCCCCCCTCAATACGCTTCACCCTAACATTTCCCCCCCCCGTTCCCAACGGATTTTCCAACGTGATCCCCAACGTCTTTCCCCTAACATGTTCCCATTAACGTTCTCCACACGATAACCCACCGGTCCACCCCCAACGCTACCTAGGCATGTTACCACAACCGCTACCATAACCGGTTAGTTCTTTCACGCTCCAACCCCTAACGTGTTTACCAACGATTATCCCCCCCCCAAACGTGTTCCAACGCTGTATCCCCCTAAGGGTACCCCACGCTATTCCTAACTGTTGTTGTTCACAACCGCCTTAACTATCACGTGTTCCCAACGCCTACCCCCCGTTAACGTGTTCCTTAGCACCGTCTACCCCCCCCTTTATCGTGCCCTTCCACCACGCTACTCTCTAACGTTTTGTTCCCCAACTGCTAACCACGTACACATTTGCTTCCCATCAAACGTTACACTAATATATGTTAACAGCGGGACCCTCCCTCCCTACAAGTTTTGTTGTTCCCTCCACCGACGTTCTTACCTTTCTTTCAGGAAACATGTGTTTTCTGAACGCCCCCTACCCCTACGTCGTTCCAAGCTATTTCATAGACCTGTGTTCCCAACGCTTCCCTAACATTGCTCTCACCAACGCTTATTTCCCCCCCCCCCCTAGCAGGTTCTCAACGCCCCCCTACCCTAACATTGTTAACCAACGCATTCCCCTCCTAACATGTTTCACTCCCAACGCTTACTTCCTTACTAGCTGTAGTGTTCTTTTTCCATCACTACGATACCTTAATCCCTCAACATTGTTTACACCAACGCTACCTTCAACTCCTGTTTTTTTATCATTTCCTAGTACGCTTTCATAACCTAGCATTTTCCCAACGCTTCCTAACGTGTTCCACATACGCTACCAATTAAGTTTTTCTGCCTCCACCACGCTATTTTCACCTAACATGCTTTCCCAATCTGCCCCCACCTACCTAACATCGGTGGTACCAACGCCCTACTTTCCCTTCTAACATCACTGCTTCCAAAACGCTCATCCCACCCAACATTTTTTTACTTTACACCACCGCCACTACTTATAAAGTGTCCCCCACCAACGTATGTTATTTTCCCTAACGCCCTTTCCCCCCCTCCGTTCCAATTAACGCTTACCTCCTCCCTTCCCTAATCGTTTTCCGCTTTCCGTCACACACACTTGTTCTATTCCCTAACGTGTTCCCATCACCAATCACATGATTGACTACCACACCCCCCTAACCGTCCCCCCCCGTTCTCACCCAGCCCGCTATCCACCTAAATATCGTTCAACCCAAAGCTATTACTAAATGACTTCCAAACGCTACCCCTCCTCAACATGTTCCCACGCTATCCCTACCAATTGTTCCCACAACGCTCATTTTCCACCCCCCCCTAGCTATGTTCCCATACGGCTCTATCTTTTTTTACCCTTCTATACATGCTGTGAGTGTATGCAGTGTGCTGTGAGTGTATGCAGTGTGCTGTGAATGTATGCAGTGTGCAGTGAGTGTGTGCAGTGTGTGTGCAAAAAAAAAACTTTAACATTTTTTTTTTTAAATTCGGGGTCCACGCTCAAACCGCGTTATAAGCGGATCACGCTATAACGGGGTTGAGCTGTATTAGTACACTTTAGAGCAGAGATTTTTGCCTTGCGCCCCCCTGCCGGCTCTCCCCTCCTGCTCGCACCCCCCTTTCCTGGTCTGAAGCGTCAAATGATGCAGCGGGGTCATGTGATGTCACATGAACCCATGGCATCATTTCACGTCGCATTGCTGAAGCCGACTGAATCACGGTGAGTTAAGTTGCAGAGGCCTCACGTGGTCCCATGGCATTTAATTTAAATGCCTTGGGGAAGAGCGCGGGGCCACTGCAACCGCCGTGCCCCCCAACAAATCTCACGTCCCCTAGTTTGCTCTATAGTATATATACCTTTTCCTGGAGCAGTTGTTCCCAACGTCAGTCCTCAAGAACCCACAACAGGTCAGGTTTTAAGGATGTCCTTGCTTCAGGGTAGGTGGCTCAATCAGTCCCTGCTTCAGCACAGGTGAATTGAGCCACCTCTGCTTAAGCCCGGATATCTTTAAAACCTGAGCTGTTGGGGGTTCTTCAGGGCTGGAGTTGGGGACCCCTGCCCTAGAATATCTATTCCTGTAATGCTATTGTCATTGCATCAGCTCTTTCATTTTTGTTTTTTTGTTTTTTCTTCATAAATATTTGGAAGGGACCTCTCTGCCACTATATCGTTTCATGCCACGGATTTTAGTTTTGTCCTCTGTATTCTTCCCAGAGCATGGACACCGCAATTACCGCTTTGCTTGTTGTGTATGTGGAACTGTGCCAGAAGCAGACTTGAAGGTGTTATAAGAATGAAGACATCTGGCAGCTGGCATACTTGCAATCCATTTGCCAACACACAAGTTGCACATTGTTGGAATGTTCAATTGAAGGTCACGCTCCAGGTAAAAAGCAGTCAGGTGAAGCCGGTGTGTGGTGAACCTCACGGAAGAATTGTTGGCTCTGTGACTTGTGGGTGGGCTAAGTTGACAAGCATGTTTGTCTTTTTTTCCTCCTTAAAAAAAAAAGCTAAATTCTTCTAAGCCAGGATGAGGTCAACAGAGCTGACAAGAAATCACAAGGCTATGACAACTCACCAGCAATTAGACTGAGTAAAGGGTGCCAAAAAAAAATGAATAATAGAATTTGACATCGCATTTGACAAACATGCTGCTGTCAACTGTGTGGTCACACAGCTTTTTCCAAAGATTGTTCAGTTAGAAATTGCCCTAGAGGATCATTTGTATTTAGCTTTCTCTATTGCCAGCAAATTAGTAACAGTGTGTCATTGTCTGTTTCGTGGCAGTGCCTATAATAGTCTGTTTACCTTAATTGATGCTTAATGGTATTAATACAGTATGTCTCCCGTTTGCTGTAAACAGCAAGAGCTACTAAAACGGAGCCCTTCTGCATCATGTACTGTACACAGGAATAACTCGAATGAGTTTAGGGGGGGAGGGAGCGAGGGGAGAAAAGAGAAAACGTGTTTTCTGTGTGCAGTGCAAGTTCCTAATCTTGCCAAGAACAAAGTTTGATTGCCGTATTTAATTTCATTAGTTCTGGCACAGTGTGCAGCCTCATAATAGATTTGGAAAATTCCAATACAATCCGACAGTAAGGCAAGGGTGCTACACTGCAGTCCTCATGCCCTCCTCCCGCAAAAGGGCAGGTTTTCAGGATACCCCAGCTTCAGCACAGGTTGCTCAATCAGTCCCAGCTTCCTCACAGCTGGTGCAGTCTTTGACTGAGCCTCTGATTGAGCCACCTGTGCCGAAGATGGGATATCCTGAAAACCTGACCTGTTGGGGGGGGGGGGGATCCTTGAGGACTGGAGTTGAGCACCCCTGCAGTAAGACTTGACATGAAGGAACCCATCACCAAATAAAGGAGTATGACCCTTGAGCTGAGGATGAGGGAGGACCATGTTATTTAAAATAGCAGTCCAAACTTCCATTTTTTTAAATCTATTTTTTCCCCTTTAATATGCGCATCAATACAATCCACACGATTGTAAGTACTGTAATTAGCTAAGACGCCGATGGATCCGTTCTCCTGTGATCGATCGGTGAAGATTCGGCTCGGGGGTTCACTAAATGGCTGTCAGCGCGGCAGAAGAGGACCAAAGATGCAAAGTTCTGTGGGAAAGATCATGTGACCAGGCAGTCACTAAATACAATTGGTGCACTGCTAGAGAGAGGGCAGGGCTCAAAAAGGGGTGTGCCAGAGTCTGTTTCAGAAGAGTAAGGGGATGTGACTTTGTAAATAGTTGCTGTACAAACAAAAAATGCTTGTTACATTATAATACATTAAAAATGTAATTCAGAGTTGTTTAAAAAAATGCTATGAGTATTTTCTCGTAGTAGAGAACTGATTTATTTAAAAAAAACACACATGTAGGATATTGCTTTGTCTGCAGCTTTAAGGGGCTGTCACCGTGTGACCTACCTCTCTCATCTTCTGAAGACCTCCCCAAAAGGCTGGAGCTTGCTGCTCACTGAGCTGGTTGGCAGTGTTGAAACTGACATAGGAGGAGAAAACAGTAGATCCCTTACTATGGTCTGGTTGGTGAATGAGCAATGCCGGGCTCCAGGGTCCAGATAAGAGTAGTTGGCCAGGAGGTGTGATGGAGATACAAAAGCATTATTGCTACAATCACACTGCCCATACACTGTGCCCGGCTTAGGGGTTTTCATATATGTCTTTATAAAGCCTCTTCCCTTATTCAGTTTAAGTAGCTATATGGTAATGGTTGATTTGAGGTTGGGACAGGACCTCTATTGCAGCTCCCATGCAGTGGGCTTAAAGCAAGTTTATATACGATCAAACATTGGGTACGTTTTAGGAGCAGTTGTGTTTTGCAGATAACACAGGCTGAGAGAAAGTTCAGGTGGTATACTGCTCACAGTGCAGCTTCTAACAGACCAGCCCCTTTCTCTGCCACTGCAATCCACTTCTAATGTGCCATGCTGTTACAATGTTGTACACTTAAATGTACAGGAGCAGGTTAGGGCACCCTGCTTGTAAATGATGTGTCATGCTTGGAAAGGGTTTCACAAAAGTATTTCTTCATAATCATGTAAAGAGAGAGGTGTTGAAGCTTTAAGCAAATTGGGGCAATTTTTGGGAAATGTCAAGCTAGATGCTGATGCCAGAATGTCCTTAGAATATCTATTTTCTTATTGATAAGGAATGATTTCTTATTTTACCAAATTAAGGTACAATGTTCAAAGCCACTACAATTATTTCCACTGTTTTTATGCATGTATCTGATAATTACATGAATATGAGAAGTTTTTACGTGCTTTGGACTAAGATAAGGTAAGAGTGTGTAAGGATTTACTATAGTGCATTATAATTGGTGTACACTTCTATGGAAAACAAAAAACTTGCCCCAAGCAGAGAAGGGCAACAGGAGGCCCCAGAAGGTCAAGGGCCCAGCATGTCCTGGGCAGAAGCAGGCATGGGGAGGTCACGTGCCCCAGGAGAACGAGGGCCGCCGCATGTCGCAAGCAGAGGGAAACAACAGCATGCCACAGAAGGTCAGAGGCACAAGCATACCCCAAGTAGAGGGAGGCCTCAAGAGCACAGGGGCCTAACATGCCCCAAGTGAAGAGAGGAACCGACATGCCCAGGCAGAGGGTACCAGCAGGCCTCAGGTGGAGAGAGGGGTCTGGGTAGCTGACCTGGAACTCTTTTTGAAGCGGCACCAACTATGTGTTGAAGCCAGCGGCGGATGAGCTGGTGCCAGGTCAGCTAGGCTGTGGTAAGGGGAACAGGCGTGGCAGTGCAGGTTAGCATTGAGGGGTGGAGGGGTAATGATATCAGCCATGTTATAGGTAAAGGAATGAACACCCCGTTGAGGTCTGGCCCGATTCATGGTAACATTCCCAGTGTCGGGGTTGGAGGGAGTTCCCCGGTTCAGAATAGCTGGGGTTCTTTTATATAGGTTATATAGGCTGCGCTGCTGTTAGCGGTGAGGCAAATTTGAGTGGTCGAATGGCCTCGGTGTTGGATGGGTCAGTTGAGAAATGGGAGGGGTCCAAAGGATAACCTCCTGTGTCTGGGACAGGTGTGGTGAGCCTAGGGGTGCCCTCCTAAGAGGGGCCCCAGGTGTTACCAACCAGGAGTGCTCACTGGGTCATGTAGCAGAGATGGTGAGCATAATCCGGTGCAATGAGCCCAGGAGTGTTGTTTTGTGTTTAATTAAAGGCTGGGACCATTTGTACCCAACCCAGGGGGTCTGTATTTATTCCAACCAAAGTGTCTGTATTTATTTGGGTGGTTAGCGAACGGAATGGGCAAGAATCAAGGGTGCAAGAGTCATAACTCCTGGTTGCAACAGTAGGGTGTGCTATAGCAAACCATAGATGGTTATTTATCTTGCACTAAATGTGATTGGTTATCATATAACTAGAAACAGTCAAACTGGTCAAGATAATAAAAAGTTCAACAATTGTTTGTGACGGGGAGGAAAGGGTTAATACCTGATTTGCTATGCATTACTGTTGTTTCCCTGTCCCCGCCATTTTTATTCCCCATTTGCAGGCCATTCCCTGTCTGCGAGGGTAAAAGACAAGATGCATTGCTTGCCATACCCTCTAACCGACACATGGTGGCAGATCTTAAATGTAAGGCAGGAGGTATTTTTTTGTAAGTCCAAGCAGGAATTACTTGGACACCCAGCTGTGATATGGGTGAATGAGCTGGGGCTATTTTTATGACCAAGCCTCAAAGGGCTGTAGTTATTTTTATGACGGAGCCTCAAAAGGCTCTCAAAGATTTAGAGATCCCCTGTCTAAAAGAGTGTCAATTATGAAAAGACCCAGAGACCCATAATGTATACAATACTGGCATACTGATGCACAGCAGATGTCAGGCTACTGACACCTTTGAGTCAGGAACCAGATACAGTGGCACCAAGTTATGGGTGTAGCCCAGGTACGCTAAGAGGCATGGGCGTCAACCTGACCCATGCGCCCTGCCCACCAGACATCCCTTTTGACCTGTCTTATGAACTGTGGGTAACTTGGCTATTCGTGGGATTTTTTGTTCCCACGAGGGGATTGGATCCACATGTTAACGATAGCTTTGGGAAGTCTATAACTGTGGCTCCCCAAGTATCCCCAGGGTGTGATTCCTGAATTTTAATCCATGATGTAAAGATGCAAGACTTTGTTCCAGCACAGCAGCAACCAGTCCAGGAGTGAAGGGGTTAATAACCACATAACCACAGGACTTTTAAAACCAAGGCTGCATTTCTTGCGCTTGCAAGCAGAGGACAATTTCTTTTGTTTCAAAGGACAATTTCTTTCATTCCCTTATTCCAGTAAGTGTTGTTTTCAAGTGTATTCTGCAGATGTCGTGTGTTTGTCTATTATGGAAATAAATCACAATTTATTTTGCAACTTGTTCTGTTCAATCAAGTACCCAGAAATATAAATGTGTTGATAAAAGTTGGTGTCATTGTGACATTGTTCTTTATCCATTTTAAGAAAGGCTGGCAAAATCACAGCACTAATCTGATGCAAAACTGTAATAATGTTCCTCCGTCTCGTTTATTCTCAAACAAACTTTGGTAACACTACAGAGTGAGATGCAATAACTTTCATATCTTTTTAGGGTTCCCTTCCCTAATTTTTTTTTCATTGCTCTTACAGATGTAGCAAGACTCGCTGTACTTGTGGCCGCAGACAAATGCAGTGACCCCGCGGCCTTTCTGCAGCCACAAGGACCGTGAGTTTTGTGACCCGGAAGGATTAAAGCTGTGGGTTTCCATGCTTTTGAATGGGACCTCCTCAACGTTAATCCTTAACTTGATGGACCATTCTGCAGGGAGAGAAACCCAATCCTCACCTTTCAGATGAGCGGCGCAGTCATGTCCAGTCCCTGTCTGCAGCCACCTCTGCCATCTTGATCCATGTCCCCCCCTGAAGTTAAGAGATGCAGGCTGCATTTCCCTCCCCCAGGATGATGTAGTGGCCTGATATGTCTATATCATGAGGGGAAGGCTAGGTGGCAATATTTGGGCATCTACATCATCATGGGGGCTGGACAGTGTCCCCCTGTCCTGTCCAGCCTCCATGATGATGTAAATACCCAAATATGGCCATATAGCTGACCCTCCTGATGCCCCATATAAGGGCATGTACATCATCCAGAGGAGGGAAATCCAGCTCTGCATCTCTTACCTTCAGCAGAGGACACAGATCCAGGTGGCAGAAGTGGCTGCAGACAGAAGACAGACACAACTGCGCCACTCTTCTGAAAGGCGAGTAGCGGTGTTCCCTCTCTGCAGGGTGGCCCAAAAGGATTAATGCTACAGGATCCCATTTAGTAGCATGTAACCGCGCAGTATTCATCCTTAATTTTCTCGGGGCTGCGAGATCGGGAGCCACAGTGCACCGCGCCTGCACAGTGAAAATCACGGCCCGGAGGAAGTCTGGCTACATCTGTATGTACATACTTACTGTATTGCTTCCCAATTGTCAATGTGTTCAGCCTTGGCATGTGGTATATATAAATGCCATTGTATTTAATATCTGACATGCCCATTTGCCTACATTTTCATCTGTATATTCCATGTTTTTATTAAAAAGGATTTACTCTGACTCAAACTCAGAAATATATATATATTCATCCGTCCAGGCAAATATGAATATGAACACTTTCACCACATATCACCAAATAGGCAAACGGCAGCTCACGCATGCTCCTGTCATCACGTCCTGAACAGCAATACCGGCTCCCTACCTGTACTGAAGCTGTGCGTAAGCGGGGAGACTATAGAGCCTGTTACAAATGCGTTATTTACATCAGTTATGCACGTATATAACGATTGCAGTACAGTACATGCATCGATAAGTGGGAAAAGGTAGTGCTTCACTTTAAGTACATTTTCGCTTTACATACATGCTCCGGTCCCATTGCGTACGTTAATGCGGGGTATGCCTGTATATATATATATATATATATATATTGTAAAAAGAAAGAAAAGATGCACTCAAAACAGTTTAAACAATCTCTTGTGCGATAGTTTATGATCAGTTAATGGTGACACCTTAACTACATAATGAAGGGAGCTAATAGAATTGTTTGAAGAGATTAGAGCAATTTAATGAAATTTAAATATACAAAATTAATATTAAAAAAATGATTAATCTAATGCATAGATGCACCAAATTTAAAAGAGCATCACAAATATATAGCAGAACGTTGAACGATACTGATCTTAATCATAATCAACACAGGAAAAAATAAGATAAAACATTCAACAGGAAAGCTGATGGAGAAATAAAGTGAAGATCTAATTAAATAATTATAAGAACAATTGAATAGAGGCAAAAGTTTTAATACGGCTGAGGGGTAACCTCAGATCTTGTGTAAATGATTGCTTAACTTTTCACCTTAAGAAATAGGAAACTCGCATTGAGTCTGAGGCTTGCTGTGCTTGCTTATACTTCTCGTATATATATGTTGCAGGTGGTGATTCATTTGACCGGACCAACACGTCAATTCTCCATAAATTAAGGGGTCAGTTCAAAAACGGCCCAAACGGCCTCTACGGCACATATAGAATTTACCACTCGTAGTGTAGAGATGTTTTGAAATCTCTAAAGTGTCTTACACATAAAGAAGATACCTGTGGGGTTTCAGAAGCTTTGTTTATTTTAATTCTCTTGCTGGTCCATTTAAAGGTATCACTATGTACTATATCTCTCACTCATGTTGCGAGTCACCTTGTTAAGATGGGGTACAGTATTTGGTTTGCCTACAGGTGGTCGCTCTCACATCAATGTCAAATCTACTCACTTTGCCTCATTGTCATTACCTTCTAGCGCACACTTAGTTGTTCAGCGAGAGTGAAATACAAAGCTCACAGTCCGTTCTCACTTAAGCTGATTACACTGATAAGAAACTTGGACACTATCAGATTATTGGGATCCGGTTCACTAAGAGTATCACCTCCAGAACACGTCCTGCTCTTTATGCTCCGTTGTAAAGAAGGAACCTCTTCAATGATAATCTTGGAGCATTCTAAGATATGTGACGGTATTACCCCCGTTAACGTGAAATAACTCACCAAAGAACGCTTTACATAACGTACATTGCTCCTTAACCCTTGTTTTCAGTTGCTCTACTATTAAATAACTCGTTAATTCAACGCATCTCGTTAACGGGAGTGGTAATGTCGGACGCATTTGTGTTCTGAACCACATTCATTTTAATTTCATGTTCATTTTTTTGAAGAAGGGATTACATTTAGTGCATAAGTACCGAGGGGAAAAAGAAAGGTACATATATATACGTGGGACTTGTTACTTGGCATTAACACTTTTCTGCTTGTTTTTGGAAGATAGGAAAACTGAGGTCAACAAAGTGGTTGTAACCGCCGTGTATTATTGTTGCTTTCCTTACAGATTATATTTTCCCATTGACACTTTCGCTGTGAATTTTCTCTCTGGGATTTATATATTTTTAAATAATAGACACAGCGGTGACGTGTTTTTTCCTATATGGTATGTGTTCCGTTTGAGAAACACAAGGCCACTTTATTTACATGATGTATTGGTTTTCATGCTGCCTTTAAGATGTAGGGATTTTGAAGGGTATTGCTGCTTGAAAAGAGCTTATCTTTACTTAATTGAAAATTAGATCCTCAGTTAATTCCCTGGTTTATTCTATGTTTTCATGGTGTGATTACTTTGGGAATTAGGTGTTATTTACTCAAGTCTCCCAGCTGCTAAATGGAGGCAAAACCCTTCCCATCTCCCCCCTGGGGGGGGCCTAAATTCCCTGACTGGGACAACTAACCCCATCACTTACCCCCACCACCATGCCTAAACTCGTTCAATATAACATTGGCTACCTGCCTATGAGGCTTAGCCAAACAGCAAATAGCTCTGTAGACTATAAAATGAAATAAACTAATGTTACGAAAACCCATACATACAATATACTTATTTTGATCACATATTCAAGCCGTGTTGTGTCTATTTCTTCAGACCGGAGGTTTGGGTGAAGTAGACTTGTCGATTTATTTTTGTTTGATACGTGTACTTGCCATGTTTAATTTAATATTTCTTGAGGTGAGTCAGGGGGCTTGGGCACCCTGCCGATGACCCTAAAGTGCCAGATCTGAAGAGGCACCTGCCAGAGGAGGCCGGTGGAAAGGATACTCCATCTGACAGGCACCTCTGCAGGTACCCTCCAGCAGGCCTTCTCTGACAGGCACCTCTGCGGGCACCCTTCGGCAGGCCCCCTCTGACAGGCACCTCCATCAGCACCCTCTGGCAGGCCACACCCTCTAGAAGGCCTCCTCTGACAGACACCACCACGGGCACCCTCTAGCAGGCCTCCTGTGGCGGGCACCTTCCTGCATGCCTCCTCTGACAGGCACATCTGTGGGCCTCTAGCAAGCCCCATCCATCCTCTGAAACTGCATGTAAGCACACACCAACCCCCTTCTCTTTGTGCTCTTCCTTCCCCCCAGGCCCAACCCCTCTTTTCCTCATCCTCCTCCCCCACCCCATAACCATATCTACCAACCCAGGGCACATAACTACTGCCCCCCAGCCCCCCCTCCGCCCTCCCACGCCATACCTTTTCTCCCCCGCCTCAGGACATGGGAACCCCAAGTGCTGCTGAAGAGCTGTGGAGCTGCTGCCACTGCCGGAGACAGTTGGGACAGATGTCCCAGTTCTCCCCCCTCCCCCCTCATCCCTGTCAGCCGCAGAACCCTTGAGGGATGCCCACAGAACCCTGGTTCAAAATCACTGGGATACGTTGAGGCATGATGCATGCCTTTATAACCACTATGTTTACTAAGGTGTTCATAATTCAAGTTTTTCACCTAAGATACCTGGGAAATTCAACTTATTTCCAAGGTATCTCCTCTATAGAAAAAGGCCTATTTTGCCTACCTACAGGAGGCAAGATTTCTGTCAGTGATTTCCGGGCAATCTCTAAACTCGCCGTTTATTGAATAACCCATAAAAATAATAACATTTTGTGAGTTTGTCCCACTTGCATAGAAAATGTGCAGATCGTGTGGAATTGCAAAGCCAGAACCAAATTGTATGGAAAAAGGTGGTATGATCACCCTAAAATACCATGCTCCTCAGAACCCCTAAACAAAAGGGTAAGCTGCTGGTTCAAGGAGTACCTGTCAGGGTTATTCCAGGTCTATGCTAAAGAAAAATTAATCCAACGCTCTACGGATTTGATAATAAAGCTATTAATTTGTGCCACACAACGCATGTTTAGTCACTTGATAAAGACCTGTCCAGGTCGAAAATTTGTGTGGCACAAATAAATAGCTTTATTATCAAATCCGTAGAGCGTTGGATACGTTTTTCTTTACCTCAGAACCCCTAAGCATAATGTTTTTTTTGTTTTGTTCAGACATTAAAGAATGTTTCAACAACATCTCAAATCCCTGCATACTCACTGTCATTATTCTATAACAGCTCCTTGCTACTGTCCTACTGGTCAATTACAGTCTTGGGTTGGGAGTGAAAGCATCTACCTTTTCATTTTTCAAAAAGAAAAACCCAGGCCAAACATGTACAGCTCCCAGAGAGCAAAGAGACCCCAGATCCTGCTCCTTACACGTCCACTACCTACGTGCAAAGAACACGCAGATTCCCGCAGCAGATTTCTGTAAAAGTCCAAATTGAAAGAAGAGTAGTAATAATGTATCTGTACAACGTACCGAGCGCTAGAATGTAATTTCACCTCGGTGCTGCCTTTGTGCAGTTGCAGTCTTCAGCAGAGCACAGTAACTAACAAGTAGCGCAGTGTCAGCAGGTGCATGCCACCAAATTACTGCTTTTCATTTGCATATTCATCTGCTAAGAAGCATGTCATTATCATATCAAAGGGATACTAAGCAACATCTAGCTTGAAGAGATGTGGCATAGTTTCAATACGAACAATTAATGCAAGATGAGGACTCTTTCTGTCATCTCTCCTAGGGCTAGCTGTAATCGGGCTTATTATTGGACACCAATATGACGGAGATACTAGTTGGCAGCAAATGAGGAAAATGTTGAAAACATAAGATAAATCGTCCATTTCCACGTTCTAAGTCATTCCTTGGCTGTTCTGAAGTCCTTTGCTGTTGAATGGGTCTTTTTTTTTTTTTATCGCACTGCATTGTTGAATTTCTTTTACCGCAGTTGGCATTTTACAAATACAGTTATTGGACTTTTGTTTACAGTGAAAGATGTCAACATAGATCATCCCTTAAATTTATTACTCTCTAAGAAAAAAAGAAAAAAAGAAAACTGGTTATTGTTTAGCATAATTTCACAAAAATCTAAATTTTATATTATGAAATATCAGTGCGTTGCCATCAGGGCTATGTATAAATCAGCAAAATGGGTTATTTGACACTTAAAATAAAAGTTCCATGTATTGTGTGTTCCCCAGCACATCTATGAATCAAGCATAATGACGTGTGGTTAGAGGAACCCATTTGAGTTGGAAAGGCGTTTCTTGATACACATGTGTTGCTTTTCTGCACAATTCTGTATAGAAATATTAATATTATATTGCAAAATCGCACATGGCATTTACCCGTCTTCTCATTCAATGTTGAAAATATATATTTGAGGCACACATTAGCTTATAAAATAACTGATTGCGTTTTTACGATATTAGCATGCATAGTTTGAGATAATGGACATTCCAAGTAATCAGTCGGTTACACAGAGCCGTGCAGTGCCAACAACTACTGGGGAGAGATTAAGTCATTCTCCCTATTTGTAACATATTTTTGATTATATTTTTGTGAGGCTGAATAGAATAAAATAACTCATAATTCTCGTCTATAAGAGCCTGCAGCCAACTTTTCTCATATACTGTAGGAGCCATGTCAGCAGCAAAACACTGACAGCTGTTATAAGCCGTGATAAGAAACTTGGAAACATAATGACGAAAATTCACATGATCACTGGGACATCACGTATGTTAAAGTACAGTGAGAAACAAATAGATGGACTGAATTATTCATGCCAAACAATTTGGAGTGGTAATACTGTGTCTTCCAGCTGTTTTGGTACTGGATAAATGATCTTCGGAGATAACAGTCCTGTCCTTCATAAACACAAAAGTCAATTCTTCATATCTCTTTATCTGAACAAAATGTTTTTTTTTTTGTGGTTTAGAAAGTGATCAACTCATTGGGATGTTGACAATTCCCAAAGCGCATGCGGTCATATTTATTTAGCAGTGCTATGCCAGAAGGCACCATGCAGCCCATTCAGGTAATATGATTTACTATTTTTAATATCCATAAATACTTGAATTAGTCTCATTCCTACATAAAGGCCCAGTCTCACTAAGCACCCATGGGCCAAAGAGTGTATACATTAGTAATTTTTGGCATGTAGCCTTCCTTTGTAGCCATTAAGACAATGGAATAGAGGCAACGGCTATGGATGTTTGAAAAAGAGGTGGTTAAGGAAAGTTTGGCATGAGGTTAGAAACAACAGCTAGGTTTAAATGCTGGAAACTTAGGGGCCTATTCACAAAGCAGTGATAAAATCAGCGCATTCGTGTCCGACTATGGGGCCTATGCACTAAGCGCCGGAACAAAATATTGCCGGGCTGTTTAAATTGCCAGTTTTGACAGCGTTGCTATCACGGTATGCAGAAAGGCCAGAATACCTGTGATAGCAACATTTGCAAAACTGGTGAGTAGCCGATGACGTGATGTTCTCCCCTCTAAAAAAAAGCCTTATTCGGCGATTTCTTTCAGCTGCAGAGAAAGAGCCGCCTCTCCCTGAGCAAATCTTGCCCGAAATTAATGTATTTTAGTATGCATTTTATTACTAGTGTAGATGAGCAGGGGGTCTCCAGAGCAGAACCGTGTTGTTTTCAGGTTTGTGGACCCCCTGCTTCCCGAGATACAGGCCCCGTTATGGGGTGCCAGTATCTCCTATGCATTTTATTCCCACGGTCCCGTGATGTGAGACATTTAAATGCATAGGAGATACTGGCACCCCATAACGGGGCCTGTAGCTCTTGAAGCAAGGGGTCTCCGGACCTCAAATCAACAAGGTTCTGCTCCGGAGACCCCCTGCTCACGTACACTAGTAATTTATATTAAAACAGCTGCTACCCACAATAAACATTAAAAACACAACACTAATACCCACTTCCTCTACCCCCACATGATTGATACCAGAGACTGCGTGTGTCCGGGGATCCTTAGGTGGTCCCCGCGGGTGTCTGTGGGTCCTCGGGTGGTCCATGCATGTCTGGGGGTCCTCGGGTGGTCCATGCATGTCTGGGGGTCTTCGGGTGGTCCCCGGGGGTGTCTGGGGGCCCTAGAGTGGTCCCCATGGGTTCTTGGGGCCCTCGGGTGGTCCCCACGGTTGTCTGTGGGTCCTCGGGTGGTCCCCACGTGTGTCTGGGGGCCCTCAGGTGGTCCCTGTGGGTGGACCGCGCGGGTGTCCAGGTGCTTTTATTTTTGTATTTAATTAGTTGGCTAGTGCTTTTATTTATTGAATTGGGGTATTTAGGTTCTTATGTATATCTTTTATTATTGTGTATTTTTGGCCTTCATGCTTTTTATTAGGGTGACCATTGTGTGATATAGTGGCTTATCATGTCCATATTATATGGGTATTATGTATCACTATGCCAATCAATGGGTACAGGGTGGGTATAGTGGTCTCGGGGTGGGTGGTTAGGCCTTCCTTGTGGGTAGCAGGGGAGGGTGGGTGAACCCCTTAATTACTATAGAGGTTATTAACCGCTAAGGTGATTAAGGGGTTAGAGGCCATTAGATTGTAATTTGTCCTGTATTCTTGCTGGCATCGGAGGACATGGACCTGGAGTATGCTGATGAGGACGCTCTTCATGATGGCAGGGGTAAGTAGAAAGGTTTATTTACTTTATTTATGCTGGCTGGCTAATGTTTTATTTTATAATGGGCAAATGAGCTATTATCCATATCTATATCCATAGCAATTATTGCTTCATGTTTCAGGAAGCTCTCGATCAAATCCAGAATCTACAACGGCCTCGCCCCCCAGGTAAAGTCCAAAGTCCTTTCCTTCTTTATTTTCTTCTTTCTTTTCTACTTTCTTAATCTTCAACTTTTAATTCTAATCCAATTGGGGGTCTTCTTTCTCCTTCTTTATCTTCATCCATCTTCATCTTCATCTGTACTGGCATCACACGTCCATTGGAGGGTGGGGGGGGGGTTGCCTCTTCAGCTCCATGCCTTGAAATGAGACTGCACAGGCTTGTATATGGCCTGTGATGTCACATTTGAGTGAGAAATGGTTCCCACACCATCTGATTGGCTTGAATAACCATTTGACCGTTTTTTTTGGGGGGTAGTACGATAAAGTTATCACTGCTTTGTGAATAGCTGTTACTGGCAAAAAATGGCGGGTTTGCAATTTTTTGGCCTATCAGACGAGTTGTTTGTCTCTGACTGTTTAGGGGTAATAAAAAGCCATTATAGTACGATGCTGCACCGTTATCACTGCTTTGTGAATGGCTGAGTAGGCAGTATCACGCTAGAAAGGCATTTATCACCCTTTAAACCACTTATCACTGCTTTGCGAATAGGCCCCTTAGTGTCTGTTACTATGGATTGGGGTTGAGTTTGGGAGAAGTTCTTACTCAACTTTTTATTTTGAAGGAGCAGCATGAGGCTGGGGGCTGGCACTATTATTATATTACGGTTTGGTGTTTGCAGGATTTAGACTTAATGTTAATGTTAAGTTATATTAATAAAACATCGTGGCCAATTTACTAAGATTTCGAAGTCTGTGCTGTTATTGATGGGTTTAGTAAAGTGTGAAATGGTTCGTTGAACCAATGCTGGACAACGGGTACATAAGTCATGCCAATGATGTGACATTCTGGATTGTATCTACTGTAACTGTTCTATTTTAAAGTTCCCTGACATGGATCTTCTTTTGTAATTACATTTTTGATGTTTTATATTATTCAAGTCCAAGAAAAGATATACTATTTTAAGGCAGGTATTGTAATCATGCCGTTTTCAGCAACAGTGGACAACAAAAATGCATTTATTTCAAAGGTTAGCATGAAGAATAAGATGCAAGAAGAAACGGGAGAGATTCTACATTTTTTATTTTACTTAAATCAAGCCAGTGGACTCAAATTCTGCAATCCACCCCTGCAAGAAAAAAAAAATGTATATTTAAAAATGGTGTAAAATCTGTAATTCCCTTAAAATTATGCATCTAAAAAGAGTTGACAAAGCATTTAAATGTGCCTCAATCATTACCACATTCACGGCATTCATTTTTCTGTCAAACTATTATTTCCACTTCTATTACTTATTTTATGATGTATAGTGAGACATAAGAAAGCCCTTTTTTTTTTTTTTTTCAAGCAGCCAAAACAGTGATGTTATTCTGTTACAGTATTTGATTGCATCCCGTATAGTCTTTTCATTCCATTTGGCATTTAGAGATTGAACCGCACGTGCCACTCTCCACCTTTCTGCATGATACCGTTCTCTCCCGATCCCTCTTATCTGTAGCTGTGATGGTGCACAGTCTTTTCCTTTATTTCTGGCGGGGGCTTGTGCAGCTTTCTTGATGTTTGTGACAGGCCACGATAGGGGAAGCTCTTATCACTGTCGGATTTGGAGGCCTTGGCAAATTGAAAATTGCAAATGAAATCCACTGGGTTTGAATTCATCAGCTATTATGTCAGATGACCTTTGGCAACCGCTGATAAAAAAAAAAAATGAGAGAATGTTAGCTCTGATCCAATTTTCAGCATAACCATTCCTTTTCAAATCCATTCACCGCCAGGCAGCAGACACATGGGATGTGAAAATGATAGGGTTTCAAGAGAGCTTCATTGTGTTGCAGATTAAGATTTTCTCCCCCTATTTCTAGAGGTCGCCCCCCAGACCCCAGCCTAGTATCTACCTATTGTCCAATCAGTTTCAATATCTGCTTCAGCAGACATGTAAGCCATCCTTATAGATAAGTGCTTACAGGAGAAAATGTTGGACTTAATAGTTTTGCTTAGGAGGCATCAAGGGTCATAGTGTACCAATATTGACTGGCACATGTTAGTTTAATCTTACCTTCTTTGGAATGTGACAGTGGATCCTTTCAGAGCTTCTGAATTCTACTAGAGGCTTCTTTCTTGTGTAGTTGATACAGCTTCTTTATTTTTGCATAAATCTTTATATTCATGAATCAGGGATATTTTAGAAAAGACTATCGCAGACTAGCAGGTGCAGCTTTTCAACTAAATTATGGAACCTGAAACGTGAATAATAATTCTGTAAATGGGAATAGAGCTAAACAATGTATCAGTTTATTTCCCCACATACAATTTCTAGTCAAATAAATTGCATCTTGTCATATGGAATTCCTATTGAATGTAATGTGTAAGTTCATTTGCGAGTGTACGAGTGAATGGGTATTTAAACTGGCTTTCCAGTGAAGGATCGTCTGAAAAACTTAGTCACAGTTTGTGTCGTTGTGTCTACAGGTGGCTAAAAAATAGGTTCAGAATAAAATCCTCTGAATTTCAGTGACTTTCTCTTCACAGATATATGGCAATTATATGCCTCATTTTGAGAAACTGAATGAGTTCCATTGATTCTGCACATATTCAAATTCGTGTTAGTACTTGAAAATGAAATCTCTCCTTTTCTTTCCTCATTCGATTTTACCATTCAATATTCTACCAAATCTGTGTTGTTAACCCTTCCACCACCAAGCACACTGAACAAAACTGTTTTTTTGGGGGAGGGGGATGGAAAAAGCTTCATTTTTGCCTAAATAAGTAACATAATTATCTAGTACAGGGGGGCTCAACTCCAGTCCAAAAGACCCCCCAACAGGTCAGGTTTTAAGGATATCCCAGCTTCAGTACAGGTGGCTCAATTGAGGACTGGCATTGAGCACCCCTGATCTAGTAGATGAGGTTGAAAAAACGACATATGTCCATCAAGTTCAACCTACGCTAATTTGAAGTTGAAAGGTATTTTGCTCATGTGCCATTTGTAATCAATATATCACAATGTTTTGCCCTTTTTGCTATAACTCAATTTGTGTAGTGGTTGTTATATGGAGCAATCACTGTAATTAGGGTGTTATATTGTAAAGCAATGTATGTTTGCACTGGGGGCCATCATAATTCTCAGTAGTCACAAGGGCAGAAAGAAGGAACGGCTCATTTCCCCCCCGATTTACAATTGACACAGATGGATATTGTTGTGCATTAAAATTAGGGTGACCAGATGTCCCGGTTTGCCGGGACCGTACCGGTGTTTAAGGAACTGCCCCAATGTCCTGACAATCTTTGTCCCAGGTTTTGCTGGTCGCAGAGTTTGGAGCAGGGTCTACAGCACAATGTTTCCTTTGCCCCCAGGTGGCGATGTGTTGCTCACGCAGCTCTACTCTCCTTGACTGCAGGGTGCTGTGTTAATGATAAGGTAAGGGAGTGTTGGCATGTGTGTGTGTGTGTGTGCGGGGGGTGGGGGGGGTTAAGTGTGTGTGTGTGGGTAAGTGTGTGTGTGTGTGTGTGTGTCTGGGTAAGTAAGTAAGTGTGTGTGTGTGTGTGTGTCTGGGTAAGTAAGTGTGTGTCTCGCTGGGTTATTAAGTGTGTGTGTGTCAGGGTAAGTAAATGTGTGTGTGTGTGTCAGGGTAAGTAAGTGTGTGTGTGGATAAGTAAGTGTGTGTGTGTCTGGGTGAGTAAGTTTGTGTCTCGCTGGGTAAGTGTGTGCATGTGTGTGTCAGGGTAAGTAAGTGTGTGTGGATAAGTATGTGTGTGTGTGTGGATATGTAACTGTGTGTGTGTCTCGGCAAGTAAGTGTGTGTCTCGCTGGGTAAGTAAGTGTGTGTGTGGGTAAGTAAGTGTGTGTGGGTATGTAAGTGAGTGTGGGTGTCTGGGTAAGTAAGTGTGTAGGTAAGTGTGTGTGCGTGTGTGGGGGGTAAGTAAGTGTGTGTGTGTCTAGGTAAGTAAGTGTGTGGGTAAGAGTTTGTGCATAAGTAAGTGTGTGTGAGTATGTGTGTAGCTGGGTAAGTGTGTGTGTGGCTAGGTAACTGAGTGTGTGTGTGTGTTTGTGGCTGGGTAAGTAAGTGTGAGTGAGTGTGTATGTGTGTGTGTGTTTAAGTGAGTGGCTGGGTAAGTGTATGTGGCTGGAATGGAGGAAGAGAGGAGGGGGAGAGGGAAGGGATGGGCAAAGACAGGATGGATAGGGACAGAAAGACAGAGGAGAGGGGATGTGGAAAGGGGGTAGAGAGAAAAACAAATTAATAACAAGGCATAAATGGAGATGCTATTAGACAAATACCATTATAATATTTATTTTTTTAAGTGATATCATTTGTTTTTAATACATTTTTTTCGCGTCCCGATGTTTACTTTTGGAAATCTGGTTACCCTAATTAAAATGCCTTTCAGAAAGGCTGACTCGTCAATATCGGTGGAGTTGTATGAGCAGTGAGAGCCTAGGGTGGGACATTCTCTTCAGCATTACAGGGTTTAATGTATTTCTCACAGTCATTCCATAGTTATGTGCCTACCGTACGTTTGCAAATTCAGTTGTTGAAAGTAAAGATGTGCAAAGAGTTCACTGGGGATTGCGAAATTTGCCCATTTTCACCCATGAAAAAAATTGCGAATTAGTCAGAGTTGGCTATTTGCCCATGCATTAAGCCGACGTGCAATTCAATAAAATAGCGCTTTTACAGAAGAGAGAACGACGGAGAGAGTGTTAGCATATTAAGCGAAATTGAAATGCATGGTGAATCACTTCATCAGAGGTACCATCATTCTGGGGGTGACTATACAGACTCTCTCTATCCATCTCTGATATTGTACTGATTTTACCTATGACGTAAGTGGGAATTGGGCTGCTGTGGCTCACAATATATTTTTGCATTTTTCTAAAGAAGGCCATGCTTGTCTTCTTTTCTTGTCTTTCATTTTTTTTTTTTTATTCCTTATGCCCTATTTAATTATTTTTAATGTATTAAGCTTACTTGGGTTGCTATAGCAACTATTTAGGAAGCTACAGTACACCACTTCCTCTCTTGAACTAGGCGGCCATATTGCGTGCCTTGGGAAGCAGGATTCTCGCCAATCGGTTACGGAAGAATGGATCGATCGGCAGCTTAGATAATTGCATCGCTCTGGAGCAGGGGGTGGGCAACTCCAGTCCTCAAGGGCCACCGACAGGTCCAGGTTTTAATGATATGCCTGCTTCTGTCTTCGACTGAGCCACTGATTCAGCCACCTGTGCTGAAACAGGGTTATCCTGAAAACCTGACCTGCTGGGGACCGTTTAGGACTGGAGTTGCCTACCCCTGCCGTATTGACAAGGAATTACTACATTTATTTATTTTTAAATCAGGCAAAAAGGAAATGCTCAGGTAAGTATTCCCTAAGATTGTATTATTTGCTCATAATGTTTAGCAGTGTCAAAGGATATTTCTTATATGGGGATCACAAATGAATAGGGTGTGATAGCAATACATTATCTCGGAGGAGGTACTGTATGTATTACTGCACACATCTGAATATATGTTTTTTAGTCTGTTGCTTCATTCTGCATTTTATTATATAAATCACTCTACTCTTTCCTAGATCTGTCTCAGCACCTCCCCTCCTGAAATCCCTCTCCTGGCTTCCAATCAAATCCCGCATCTCACACTCCATTCTTCTCCTCACTTTTAAAGCTTTACACTCTTCTGCCTCTCCTTACATCTCAGCCCTAATTTCTCGCTATGCACCATCCCGACTCTTGCGTTCTGCTCAAGGATGTCTTCTTTCTACCCCCTTTTTATCTAAAGCCCTCTCCCACCTTAAACCTTTTTCACTGACTGCCCCACACCTCTGGAATGCCCTTCCCCTCAGTACCCGACTAGCACCCTCTCTATCCACCTTTAAGACTCACCTTAAGACACACTTGCTTAAAGAAGCATACGAATAGCACTGTGAACATTCTGAACACATGATACATAAAGCTTGGCCCCCTGCAGACGCACTTACCAGAACTCCCTCCTACTGTCTCTGTACGTTCTCCCTACCTACCAATTAGATTGTAAGCTCCATGGGGCAGGGACTCCTCTTCCTTAATGTTATGTTTATGTCTAAAGCACTTATTCCCATGATCTGTTATTTATATTATCTGTTATTTATTCGATTACCACATGTATTACTACTGTGAAGCGCTATGTACATTAATGGCGCTATATAAATAAAGACATACATACATACATACATACATACATACATACATACATACATACATACATGCCCTTGTTCATTCACTTGGCCGAAGTTAATCTCTTAACAATACTTTTTTTTTTTTTACAACGGAAGAGCTGTAGGACTAGATACTGTGCTAATCACCAATACAGCCGGAATGCATGGATTCCATTAGTTTATCAATGGGAAGGTTCAAGAGGAATACAAACACAGGTAACTTAAAACAAGGGTGCCACCTACTTTCTTTCATATGTGGTTAAGCAGGTAGTTCTAAATAAGAATGCACCCATGTTTGGAACAATTCTACATGACATTAAAGCTGTGAGTGTCACATCCCTGCTTGGCAACACAATGAACAAGACCAATCCTGATGGGAATGTAGTAGAGTGAGTGGTGCCTACACCATGCACTCAAATGAACACACATAATCACTTATAATGCATGAGAATGTGTTGGTTATTCAGAAATCATGGCCTCTCTGGGCTTCTCTGAGGACACGGTTGTGATTATGAAACACTGCTCTGAGTAAGTGTGTTTCTGTAGTCTTTATACCAGAGACTGTAGGTCATATATAGTAAGTGGGGATAAGACATAAGGCATCTTATGGCCCATTGAGTTAAGTGACCATTAAGTGCCTTTTGGTAAAAATGCATAGTAATTATGTGTATGTCTACAAAAAGAGTGAAGGGTCCAAAACAGGATGGACTTGCATCCTATGAAGGGAAAAGAAGATAAACTAAACAGATGTAAAACATGTCAGACTTATTTACCCAGTAATCATTACAAATCCACAAAGGATCATTGTTTAGGTTCAGAGGTGTCTTTAAGTTAAATTATATGGGTAAATCCCAGCAATCTTATTTCTTGGCCAAGACTACATATTTATACAACACTCTCAGAATATAGTTTCAAGCATCTAGAATGTCAATTTAGTGTCGTAAAATAATTTCAACAAAAGAATGTTAAAGTACTACAGAACGAGAGCTTGTAATGTAAAAGCTAATAGACCCTTTTGCTTAAGAAGTTCCATTTTGTTTAGGGCCATTATAATAATTCATAGAATGTTGAAGTGCATTGATGGAAAGGGTGCATGGAAAGTCTCTATTCAAATGTCAGTGTAACACAATTAAATTAGAATTGGGCAGTACTATAGCAGCAAAACGGTGTGCTTTCAATTACCTGTTAAGTTCCCTAAAATGATTTTTTAATCACAAGATAGGTTACAACCTGTTTAGTGAAAGGTATCATTGTGTGCTCAGGTTTGTCAAATATACATATACATCGCAGAAAGGACCTTGTGCTGCTCGCAGAACAGAATTGGTGTTCTAAGGGTAAAAGGGGACGATAGACAGCACTCTGATAGTGTTAAATTTATGCAATTGCAGGGTGCATGGAACAAAAGGGGACCCTTATTCCCCTGTATAGTACTAACAAATCTACGTAAGTACCAGCACTCACTGTCTAATAGCTAAATGATGAAAACAGTTGTAATGCTGAATAAACATTTAATAATAAAACGAACCAGAAATAAATCAAATGTGTTTGCAGAAACCAGTACCATAAATGGGCATGTCACAAGTGAGGGGGGGGGGGGAAAGGAAAAGGGGAAAAAACATGAAACACAAGGAAAATACACAAAAAACGGAGAACAGAAAGTATGCTAGGGGGGCCGTTGCAAAACTATCGACAGTATTCATGTTGCAAAACTAGCTACAGTAGTCACGTGTTATTTATCAGCACTCTTTATAGTTAAATCACATGAAAATATAATTATCTACTCAAGGTTGGCATTATTATTACAGATGTGCGAAACGGTACAAAAATATGCGGGAATGCATCAGCAAAATGTTTTTTTTTTACAATCTTGCTAAATATTTTGCCAAGTGAAAAAGGGCTGATAGTCTTTGCATGTGTTCTAGGTTATGTGTTCCATCTCTGCCTTAATCCCTCCCTTAGCCATCTCCTCTTCCTCCACCTCCACCTCCTCGGCATCTAGAAATAGTCGAGCTGTAGCCTATTCAGCAACCAACTCTGTTTTGCTATGGAATATAGTCTTTGATCTTGTCCGAGACACTGACCATTCCCTCCCAGGAAGTTCTGCTGGTGACCTTGCACACCTTGGCTCCTGCTGCTCAGAAGCGTCCTCTACCCTCACACGGGTACTTAGTTTTGCATGGATGGCTATGCCACTTTGAGTGGTGTCAGCAACACGCAGTTGTTTCTGGACAACCTTTTCCACCCTGTTGGTGGCGCGTGTGTCCAGAGTCTGACCTGAGGAAGATGATGGTGATTTAAAATGTCTGTTTCACGTACAAGCTGAACCCTCCTCTTTTGCCATCATACCTGGACATTTATACTTTTAATTTGAATGCTTCATTAAGTGATCTGAACAATTTCCTGTGTGTACAGCATATATTTCCCCCCAACTGAACAAACACATGGGGCATGTGCTCAATTTATAGTCAAAATTGCAAGGAAAAGTGGGAGAAATGAAATGGGATTCCACTGCACAATGACTCTTAATGCTTGGCGAAATCGCCAGATCTGTCTAAAAAATGTCACGTGAAACCAACGGCTATGAATATTTAGCACATCTCTAATTATAACCTTATTGTTTGGGGAGTGTGGTGGGGTAAATCAGAGGCTAGACACAATTGTTGCGATAAACACAAAGCTGGTGTAACTCCATTTTACCCGGTTCAAAAAGAGTGCCACATCGAGGTGTCTTATTTACAGTGGTGCCCGGTGTCTCTATTTACCTTCGCATGGTGCTAGTATCTGGGCTGGCTGGGCGTGTATGCCAAGAGGTGGTAATGAAGGATGCCAGGAACTTTATTGGTACAAGCAAGAGTTTTATTCGTTCCACGTACAAGGACATCTTCTCTAATGAGTTGCTAATAATACAGTTGCATTTGGTGTTCTGCCTTGGCAGCTCTCATCACTATCCTAGGGAGGTTCTGGACTTGGCACCCTTTGCACTGGATGTGTATGGTATTCACGGTCCCAGCGTTTGGATTTGCCTCCTTCCCACCAGAACCCGTTGTAGAGATACTTCCATCATCAGGGATACATATCCCGTCACTCTGAGGACTACCCTCCTTATCCTAAGGCATCAGAAGGGGCCATCAGTTAGAAATAGTCAGTATGGGCCAATCCCGCGGTGCTCCCGAACCCTTTATTTAAAAGGATTTCTTTCAGGGCCGATGAATAACTTCTGACCGTTGCTCTGAGGTATGACTAGAAGGGGCACGTTCCCTAACTATAGAGTAATAAAGGTGACCAGATATTCTTAATCATATAGCTCCACACATAAACATGACTTACACTATATACAGTGAGATCCCCCACCGGTGTCTCCTCCTGGGACCTGAATCTGGAATTTTCCACCCTCACTATATATACCTCCAAGTGACATCACAGGTCACCGTGCCTACAGGGCGAGTGACTTGGATTATACGTAGTCATCCTGTACCAGGTAACAGGCTAAAGGCGTTACACTTTCTAAGCACATAGTGCTAACATTTTAAGGCTCTTAACCTTTATTAGTCCCTAACAGGGGTCACATTTGGTTTTTATTTTGCACACATATCCACAACAAAGGTAACTTCCTTCAGCATAAGGAAAACTCAAGCAAATAGCCTATATTCAGCAGTACTCATCTGAAATGTATATCTACAGCACTTGACCAGCTGGGCTAACAGTGTAGCAGGCTCATGAAGGCTTCTGGCAGTCTCAGCTGTACATGCCGAGTAAGTTTGGGTCTGGGTCAGGCTGCCAGAAGCTGTGCTTTAAAGCCTTTCAATTAGTGAGCTGGATCGTACCTAGGGCCCCACCTTCGACGTCCTCCCGGCATCTTCCCCCTGCAACTCACTTCAATATGGCTGTGCGTCGTCAAATGATGCTGTGTTGCCATGACAATGGGACACTAGGTGGCGTCACGACATCACGCAGTGTCAAGTTACCATGACAACATGTCGCTGCATAACGTCGTGACGTCACTTAGCGTCTCATTGTCTTGGAACGGGCGTCATGTGACGCTGTTACGTCACGTGGCGTTTCCATTGGCATTGCAACGCAGCACCATTAGCCACTGCGCAGCCATATTGCCAGTATTTGCAGGGGGAAGATACCGGGAGGAGATGCCGGGAAACGTTGCCCCCGCCACAGCCCGCCCGCCCAAGGTTGTCACCACCCGTAGCCCGGAGATACGTGGCCTAAACCCGTAGTCTCCGGGTGACTCCCGGAGTGGTGGCAACCCTAGCTCTCAGCCAGAGTCCAGCAATGAGCTATAGTTATGTAGTAAACCCACAGATAACAGGACTTTTCCTTGTTACAGGGAGAGAGGTAAAGAGGCGTGAAAGACAGACTCGGGGAGACTTATAATAGGAAAATAAGTCTAAGTAGAGCAGAATGAAAGTAACGTGAGAAGAAGGTAGGAAGGTTCAAAAATTTTAACAAAGAAAACTGGTAGCAAATATTAATACTGGAGAAGAGTGGCAGAAAATGGGGAAGAAAGGGAGTATAATCACTAAATCGTTTTCTATTTTGGAATTGAGTTGAGCTAGTGAGCATGTGTATCTACCCAGTGGGCCGGATGTACTCTGCAGCTTTTAACATGGGATTGTGGGTATGACTAAGGAAACCTTCTCTGTAATGATTGGAATTTAGAGACTGTTGTTGAACAGCAAAATACCCAAATGTTATCTTAAAGCTAAAAACACCCCAATAGTATATATTTTATGTACACTGAAGAGAGAAAATGCAATTTATACTAAATAAGAAAATTAGCAAAAAAAAAAAAGAAATAAAAAAGTTTAGAAACTGATATATAATAATGTATTTTTCTAGTATAGCACTGACAGTGAACACAATGCTGTACATAGATTTGTTTGCAGGCACAGGTCCCTGCCCCATAGAGCTTACAATCTATGTTCTTGGTGCCTGAGTCACAGGGAGGTAAAGTAATTTTCCCAAGGTCACAAGGAGCTGACACTGGGAAATTGAACCAGGCTCCCCTGCTTCTAACTCACTATCATTGTTTTTCAGTCACTGAGCCGCTCCTTCAGCCCTTTCAACCATTAGGGTTGAAAGAATTGTTCTGTCTCCATGGCCAATAAATTATTTACTGTTGTGACTGCCAGCTATGGTTCCAATTAGCGCCCAAATATGTATGTATGTATGTCTTTATTTATATTGCGCCATTAATGTACATAGCGCTTCACAGCAGTAATACACGTGACCATCATCTAAATAACAAATAATACAAATAACAGATCATGGGAATAAGTGCTTCAGACATAAAAGTAACATTGTAGAAGAGGAGGCCCTGCTCCGAAGAGCTTACAATCCAATTATTTAAATATATTACAAATATTATACATGTACAATGTTTGAATACCTGAAGAACCCTGTGAAGTTTTAACGTTTATACCAGAATGTGTTGGTCCATAGTCCATATTTTTCCTTTAGATTTTATTTTATCATTTAGATCTTAACTATTACATGTATCACTGAGGTGATGCAAGGCCACTGCAGTAGTGGTTTAAAAAAAGATGGTAGATTTCTCTTAAGATGTCAGATAGTAAAACGAGTAAAAACTAAAATAAAATGTGCTGCTAATGACCATGTATATTCTTTTACTAAAAGATGATGATAAAAAAATGAAATACTAGAAACAAAAGCTAATGGTACCGTGGCAGGATAATTCCCCATTAACAAAGCAATGAATATCAACAGAATTCTGGGGGAAAAACCATTAGGGTTGAAAGAATTGTTCTGTCTTCATGCCCATTAAATAATTTACTGTTGAGACTGCCAGCTATGGTTCCAATTAGCGCCAATTGTGATGTTGATTTTTCATGATGTGGACACCTGCCCACTTAAATTGGATTGAGTCCACCAACTCATTTTACATAGTCAACTAAATGGCCATCAGAATGATTTTTCTTGAACAATGGATTAATCAAGGGAAGTTTTGATAGGAAGCAGTTTCACATACTTTATGCAAAATTGTAAATAGCAAGAAGCTTTATACAGTTTTGGGGGCTGGAAAGGGGTAGGACCCAAGAAATACAACTATATAATAAAGTCCTTATTGAAACGTTTTCGATGTTCTCCTGGGGTAGGGAACATCCAGCTGCTACTTTTCATATCTCTGTACGATATTTTCTTGATGTTACAGGACAAAAGTGTTTACTTTAAAACAGCGAAACATGTGAAATTGTATGGGGGGTTTTTTCCTTCAAAATATATCAGTTCTCTAGTATTAGATAATAGTGACTATTATTTTTCTTCTTAATTTTTAAAATTTGTATTTAACTCTTAATTCCATTTTTAATGCGTTTTAAAGCATCCTTTAATTTCTATAGCAGACTTTAGCCCACCACCCAGCAGTGCAAGATCTTTGCAACACTTTCCTGTTTGTGATGATTTGTTGCCAATGTTACCTGCAGTTTGAGGTTTTAGGAATTGGTTACGGGGGTTATTCCTTAACCTGTAATTGTGCCAATCAGGCACTATTACAAGGAAAATCAAAGTGTGTAACCAAACAAAGAAACCATAACAATGAACATACTTGGGAATTAAAATATTATCATCAAGAGAAGTACAGTATTTGGACATAGGTAAAATCCATCAAAAACGAGACCCAGTAATATAACACAAAACATTGGAACTCTTGCCATTGAATCTTTTAATAATGTCATTTTCTCTCTGGCATACATGCACAAGCACTAAGTTATTCTAGTAATGACAGACAGGTGGAGTATTAAACATTTTGTATAGGTTTATCTCAGTGGGGTATGTGCACAAAAGATATGTTCCCAAAAGAGAGCTCTCTTTATAGGAATTTGTTGGCTTTACGTGATGATTAAAACATGGGTACAGTAGCTATTCAATAAAAATATAATATTGGTGCACGTATGATGAGCCTGCTGTTCTGAGACTCACTGTGCCATGTGCTTTTTCTTTAAGCTGCTTTATTAACATTTTTGTGTAACATACATTTGTTTATTTATTTTTACATCTGCAAATAGCATAGGAATGGTTGCCTACAGTTCTCTAAATTTCAGTATTTAATATGCAACAGCACACCTGAAATGGGTTAATTTGCTAGTCGACTCCTTACCCAGAATCCTTGTTTGCAGTTTAAGCAGCACTTCACATGTGGCAGGGGTGAAATTGGTATTGGGGACCCACTGGAAGGTATGTAAATGAACTCATTATCAGATTATGTTCTTTCTGCTGCTCCAATCAGGCAGTTTTCCTTTGGAGCGACTACAGCATTTCTGTATGCAGAGGAATAAAGATATCTGTGACTGTACATGCTCAGAATCTTTGTGAAATGAGTGCGCACAATGGATCGCTTTCGTCGGAAATCAGAAAACGATTAGAAGAACGATTAATCAGACAATACAACGTGGGTACACTCCCGCTGGTGAAATAGAACGATAGCCCCGCCCTCCTCTTTTGCTAAATGTTGCAATAATGTTGGCTACATTTAAGTGACATTATTTAAGAGAGAAAAATAAACAGTGGTTTCCAACTTTTTTTTGGTTAAGGAACTCTATGTGAAATTCTGAGGAACCCCCAACCCTCTCTAATAGTGTGTCTGTGATCAGATGCATTGTAAGGATCCCCAACCCTCCCCAATTGCACGTCTGAGATTAGATGTATTGTAAGGAACCCCAGCCCTCTCTAATAGCGCGTCTGAGATCAGATGCATTGTAAGGAACCCCAACCCTCTCTAATAGCGTGCCTGAGATCAGATGCATTGTATGGAACCCCAACCCTCTCTAATAGCGCGCCTGAGATCAGATGCATTGTATGAACCCCAACCCTCTCTAATAGCGTGCCTGAGATCAGATGGCATTGTATGGACCCCAAACCCTCTCAATAGCGTGCCTGAGATCAGATGTCATGTATGGAACCCCACCCTCTCTAATAGCGTGCCTGAGATCAGATACATTGTATGGAACCACCCAACCCTCTCTAATAGCTGCCTGAGATCAGATGCTGTATGGAACCCCAACCCTCTCTATAGTCGTGCTGAGATCAGATACATTGTAAGGACCCCACCCTCTCTACTATTGCTTTTCTGAGATCAGATGTGTAAGGAACAACCCTCTCTCTATAGTTGTGTTGAGATCAGATGCATTGTGAACTTCTTCTCTATTTGGACATTTCAAATCACCAGAAAATTGCAAGGAAATGTAGGGATGCCCGGGACCAAAGGGCTCCTAGTAACCCCTGTTAACACTGTGGTAGAAACTGTTTTGTATAAAGAGCTCTTACCTGCAATCATGTTCGTTCTAGAAATGTAAAACATGATGCTGTATTTTACTATTAATACCCCATCACAATATATAGAAGATCTGAGTAGTTCATAACCGCATTAGAAACATTTCCTCTTGCTATGTGATATTTATCGGTTGTTATAGTCAATATTATTAGCCGTGATCGTTTTTCAGTCTTAATTGTCAGATTTGTTTGTGGCCTTGTTGTGACATTTAAAAGTGGCCTACATTTAGTAGGCCTGTGTGGGCTACTTTGGCAATCATAGGCCTAGTTCTAAACTATAGATTGCACCTCTAATGGTGGGTCTGTGTTTGTTTGGCCAATTTCCTGGAGTCCAATCAATGCTACCTATTGAGCCTGATCAGGTATAATAATGTTGAACATATAGATATCTTCGTGTGACCATAATAATAGCAATTTGGGCTTCTTAGTATCAGTAAGTGAAAGGTGTCAAAACCGTTCCAAACCACCTAGTGTGAACTGATTTAAACCGAGAGATGCCAGACGAATATCGTATGTAGGGGAGGGACAAACGTTTTTTTTTTTACAATATGGCAGTTCCCAATTTATTTGCTTGATTTGCAGATATATATATATGACAAAGGTCAGGGTGTTTGACCGAGACAATCGATCAATATGTATGTAAAATTAGTTTTTGTATGAAGACCTCTGGAGTGCCGGTTCTCTTGTTTTTGAGATGTTATTATATATATTATAATATATATATATAATATATATAATTATAATTATATATGTTTGAACAAAAAGTGCACTTGTGCTCATTTGCAGTCATTTCCCAGAATCCCTTGCTGCAGTGTAAGTGTGTGTGGGGTGATAATGGTGAAGGCGGGTTTGCAGACCTGCCTAAGACTGCATGATACATACAGTTATATTTACATATATATATATATTTATTATATATATTATATATATATATAATATATTTAATATATTATATGAAGGCGGTCACTGGCACTCCAATAGCAATAGTATCAGTCCGGTGCTAATGTCCATAAAGACAATATGATACATACTTACCCTCGTGGTGATGATAAAAATGAAGACAGCACTCAGAAGTAAGGTCCAAAAAAAACTGTATTCAGCAAAAAGTCACACAATCCAACGTTTCGATCCACCAATGGGATCTTCTCAGGGGGGTGTGCGGAGAAGATCCCATTTGGTGGATCGAAACGTGGTTTGTGTTGACTTATTGCTGAATACAGTTTTTTGTGACCTACTTCTGAGTGCTATCTTCATTTTTTCATCCCCACTGATTTAAAGTATTCATATATATATATATTATATATATTATATATATTATATATATATATATTATATATATATATATATGTTATATATTATTTATATATAATACATAAAAAATAATAGATGATACCGTTCTGTGGCTAACGAAATGCTTTATTTTTGCGAGCTTTCGAGATACACTGATCTTTTTTTCCGATGTTACAATCTTGTATATATATATATCATATAATAATATATATTTTATTATATAAAAAATATAAAGATTTTTAATTAATACTTGAAAGATTGAAATGTGAAGACTTTGAATTACTTCCCCACAATACTGCCTGTGATATAGCACGTTGTCATGACATTGTCAGATACAATACTCTTTCTTCCTCTCACACTTTCCCCGAACAATTGCAAATTCACATAAATGGGAGTGTTCATATTTTGTCTAAAAAAAATGTTTAAAATGTTATTGTAAACGACTAGATCGGATTAGAGATGTGTCAGATACTTCATGTGTGTTGTGTGTCAACGCACGTCGCTGTGCCTGAGTCTGTGATGATAGATACACCCTACCCCCTCCCCCCACACCTTCTATTTCTGTACCCGCTCCCCACCCTCCCCCCCTCTGTTGTTTTCCCCTTGTTTCAGTTTGGAAAAACAATAAAAAACAAGTAAAAAAAAAAAAATGTTTTAATTAATAGACAATAAAAAAAACAACTCTCCTTAACGGTCCAGGTTGAAACTTTTTTTTTGTTGTTGGTTTTTGTTTTAACTTTTTACAAAGGGACAGGACCTTATATCATGTAGATGATTACTTGAAAAAAAAAACCTAATAACAGAACTTACTGAACATCTTCACTGAAGTATCTAAATCCTCAGATACACACTTCAGCACTACATTTGAAGGCGCTGTTTTAGCAAACCATCCAGTGAGATTTGGTTGTTCGTTTTGAACATTGTCACTACTATTAATGCACAATACCCGTCCTTCAGTATTAGGTGATACCTATTTTTTTGGACTAACAATTGAGATATAAGACAAGCTTTCCAGAGATCTCCTCTCCTCTTGAGGAAGAGGAATCTTTGAAAACGTGTCTAATAATATCAATTGTTAGTCCAAATAAAAAAACAATCACCTATTACTGAAGGTCTCATTTACTCGTGCACTATCGTAACTGGACTAACACGGCTATTTCTATTTAATCACTACTGTTAAAACACAAAATCAATGAACAAAAAGCTGATACTGAAACAAAATAGTCCAATCCAAATTAGGAAGGAAATGTGTCAACAATATATCAATGCTTCTGTTGTTTGTGATACCTTTAACCCCTTAAGTTGCCGGGGGGCCCCCCTTAGTTTCCACTTAGTGATAGTATAGAGCTCCACAGGAACGTAGAACGAGATCCCCCTGGAAAACGAGCTGGATTATTATAATGTAGCTATGTCAGGGGGACTCTGGAACGCCAGAGACCCCACGATGTCGAAGCTACTAAAGGGCATCTAAGGGATTGTTGGATTTCCAACATTTTACATTGGCAAGATTGTGGAAGCTGACATTCGGCCTTCATCAGACCAGGAGTAGTCGTAGTCCTGATGAAGGAGTCACTCAGGAAGCTTATTAATGTAACTTGTTGTTGTCTATTATTAAATCATCACCACCACAGAGGGTTGATATTTCCTTCTGTACCTAATAAAAAAAGCGTCATGTATTAACTAACAACCCCTTTCCTAGTGCACTATTTGTAAATAGTATAAGAACAAGTAAAGTTTCTCCCTGTCGCTTGCATTTTCGTCCAGTGCTTGTTAATCAACCAAGTTTTCAGTCCCGTTCAGCACTGTCACAGGTTTGATCATTAATCAGTTATTACAAAAGTTCGTATTATTCTGCTGTTGACAACTTGCAATTTTTCCTCTGATTCAGCTCGTTTGATGGTCGGTGAATTTGGCAGCCATGTGACAAAAAACACATCACCATTTTTTTTTGCAATTTCAGACACTCCTCTCTTCCCCTCTCCCCCTCCCCTCTCCCCCCTTTTTTTAGACAAACAATATCTGGGAACTCAGAAGTAAAAGGCGGAATGTATAATTAATTACCCAGCTGCTCTAATTAGGGATGAAAAGTTGTGTCCCTCTCATCATCACAAATGTGGTGATGGTAATACCAGTTTATGCTGTATTAACTGCAAATATGCAATCCTTCTGAGAGCACTTTCGTGATGAATTTGATGAATGTGACAATAATTAGCAGAGACAGATGAGAGCTAAATTACTACTGACAATTATGATGTATCCTGCTCAAGGGCCTGGAACGTGGCAGGCTAACCTAGCAGACCAGGGTCCCGTTTCTTCTAATATAGTCTTTTTTTTTTTGCCAGTGGAAAAAAAAAAAAAAGAAAGAAGAGGAAATAATTGTTTTCCTCCAAGTTCTGCAGGGAGTTACAGGGTAATAAAGTTTATTACAGAACAAACATCCTTTCACTGCCTTACCAGATGAGGGAAAGAGGGTAATTCAAACTGCAGAAAGATATGACTAGATGAGATGATGAGAAATACTTTTACCCAGGAGGCCAGCAGAGAGAAGAATCATTTTTTTTATTTTTCTTCTGCCGGCCTAAAGCTGAATGCAAATGGTACATTCTCTTCCTTCAGTTGTCTAGTTGCTTATTAAAAACTTTATCGCTACGACGTCACGTTTTGGGAGGATATAGGACTATTGTAGAGGCATTATATTTCCCAGTTTCTGGGTCCTCTTAATTGTGCTTATTTCCTTTTCATTAAAGCAGTACTACGATATCCTTCTTTTCCATATATTATATATATTATATTATATATAAATATATATAATATATATATATATATATAATATATATATATTATAGGGGACCATGTTATATGGTTTTGAAGCAAAGGGTGGCACTGTGTGCTCATTTGCATGTCATTTCCCAGAATCCCAGAATCCCTTGCTGCAGAGGAAGCGCTGTGTGCTGGGTGATAATGGGTGATGATGGTGAAAGGCAGGGTTGCAGATCTGTCTAAGACATGCAAATGAGCGTACAGTAATATTTCCATTTGCTATATGCTTTACTGTGGAGGGTTTTTGTCACTTTTTTTACCCACCATAACTTAACTAAGTATATATATATATAAAATATATTTTCAAAGACATGGAATATATATATATATATAAATCTGTAAAAATCCTGCTTGTGTCCCTAACATAATGCTCGAGCGCGCGCACCGCGTGAGCGGGGACTTACACATAAAGATTTATGTAAGTAAAAGCGGCAAGCACCGCACGCTCAGCACGCTCAGCGCCAGCGGGGCCGCACTCATTGGTGCTTAGGGTCATATTTAGTTGAATAAGGTGTCTTATCACTTACAAATTCTAGCCCAAAATGCGTTAGTCCATCTGCTGTAGTTGACAAATTGTTCAAACAAAACTGCTTTATTTTGTATAGAATTGTTCTAGTAAATCCTTATGCAGCATAATTTTTTCACAAGCGTGATATTTGTATTACGGTGTTCGAAGAAGCTTGGATTGAAATCTAACATGTTATGTTTTGCCAACAATATCGGATTTCCTCGGGGCAATTGAAGAACTTTTCTTTTTTACACAGTTTTGAAGCAGTGGGTCTCTCTAGCTGAACCCCATTAATTTAAGCTCTGAGTCCCTCCGCTTCCAGAGGTACTTGCCCTCATAGGGGGTGCCAGTAGCCACTCCGGCTGAGCTAGCTGGGGTTTAAAGTTTAAAGCTTCCACATCACGTGGGCCAAATGGAAGCCGAACCTGATGACATCGCGGATTCCGATTGGCCCGCAAGGCTTGGGCGCTTTGAAACGCTGCCATAACGTGAACCCTGGTAGCCGAGCGGAGCAGCTACCGGCACCCTCGATGTAGGTAAGTATCTCTGGAAGCAGGGGGTCCCGGGGGCTGAAAATATTGGGGTTCTGATTTAAAAAAAAAAAAACATTAAATAAAAGCACTGTGATTGTCGCTTTAATCTCATTTAATGATACTCCAAACTAATGTGTATCATGGTTGGTGATGGAAAAGTCTTTGATAGCAAAGAATAGAAGAGGCCATGTAATTGTGTAATGATGCTGGAGAGAACCTCTAGATTATTCTAAATCCGCTGGAAGAATCTCTGGGCATTTTTATTGGCCACCTGTAATAGCAGAAACAGGATTTTATTATTATTGCTTATACATTAAAACAGAGGTGTAAACTTCTTGAGCTGCACCCCCCTACCTAGGAGCCGCAGCGTTTGCGACCCTTCTCCCAATGACTAGGCGTCAAATGACGTCGCGGATCATGTGATGTCACATCACGTGACGCGCGTTGCCTTGGCAATGCGTGACGTCACATTACCCCACAGCGTCATTTGACGCTGCGTTGCAATGGCGACGCGTCGCCAAAGACCCGCAGAGAGCAGGTAAGTGAGTTACAGAGGCCTCACGCCTCCCCCGGCATTTAATTTAAATGCCGTGAGGAAGCGCACGTGGCCTCTGTAGCCGCCTGTGCCCCCCTCCCCTACAAATTCTCCCGCCCCCCCAGTTTGGGCACCGCTGCATTTTAAAGACCAGAATCTAGATGGGTATATAGTTCACATGCCTCATCTGTTTGTTAAGCAGGACCTGACCTTCCCTTGCACAAGAAAGGTTCAAAGTTCTCTGCTCCTTCGCCTGCACCATCTTTAAAGTCCTCTGACCATAAAGAGGTGGGCTGAGGGTTGACATGCATTGGGCTTGTCATGGTCCCACCAAAGTAATAACAAAACACATTCCTTAATTTAAAAAAACAAAAAAAGTTATTGTTTTAAGGATGGTTATATTTGTTTAAGGGAGTAATTTGCATTAGAACATGATTCAGTGCAGCCAGTGTACAGTTTTTCCCATTTCCACACTGACCAGTCCAATGGACAATTGACCCTGCATTGTCAGTGACTTCCCATGTACTTACTTTTATTCCTTTTCACCTATAACTTTTTTTCCCAAACCACCCAAGTTGGTTGTTTGACAATGCTACTGTTGTCTGGCGAAAATCCACAAATCTAATGCATTTATGTATAATCAAAACATGAACTTGTTGTGTTATTTCAATGCTTTACACCAGGGAGGCGCAAACTTATCTTTAATGCGCCCCACTGTCTCCTCTCAAATGACGTAGTGGGGTCATGTGACGTCCCGTAGCCATGGCGAGCCGTCGCTGGAACCAATGTAAGTAAAAAGTTACAGAGGCCTCGCGTGATCCCCGGCATTTATTTTAAATGCCTTCGGGGAAGTGCCCCACCTTCCCCCCCCCCCCCCCCCCCCCCCCCCCCCCCCCCCGGAAAATCTCACGCCCCCCACTTTGTGCACACCTGCTTTACACGCCACGCTTGGACATAAATGTAATAACTGTAATATTGAATAGTGCTGTGTTTATACAGCAGGCATAAGCTTGTAGGGCACCATGTTAAAATGGATAAGAAGCAAAAGGTGACACTGTGCTCGTTTGCATATTATTTCCCAGAATCCCTGGCTGCAGTGGAAGCACTGTATGCTAAGACATAATGGGGGAAAGGTTGCAGACCTGTGTGAGACATGTGAATGTGCTCACAAGTGGTATTTTTATTTGCCGTGCACTGTATGGGGAAGGGTTCTTATTTTTGTTTAGTTACCATAACTTATTTCATGTGCTTTCTCATGGCATGTGGTTATTGAAACGCTTTTATTAAAAACACTACCAGTTATTGAACCAGAGACTTTAGGGTCGGTCTCAGAGACCCTGTGAGAACTGAATCTGTGGGTTGTATATTCATATATTGCCCAGTATCCTTGACAGATGAGTTAATCGGATACGTCCTTTCACAGGTTACTGCTGCTTAGACCATGGGCAGTCTGCCCAGTAATACGTAATTGTGTCTATGCAACTACTGCTTAATTTGCCTCTTTCCTGTTGTTGATCTCTGCTGTCAGCACTACAATACACTGGTTGAAGCACTATTCAATCACAGACAATGGGCTACGCATCAAGCACCACAAATGGGTCCAGGGCTCTAAAATTTACGTTAAATGAGTCATATACTTTGCGTCAACGTATTAATCTGTTTTGTGTCAAGTTAATGGGTTTAAATGGCATTTGCGTCACAAAGCAATATCTAGGCCAGTAATACAGAGCGAGATGAGGAGATGCAAAGGATAGTCTTGTTGCGGATATTATAATGGGATGTATCCATTTTTTGGCATCACCTGTCTCACTGTCTCGCTCGGATCACGTTAGCAGGTCTGATGCGGTGTAACGTCTGCCTGGCCAAGAAACGGACTTCAAAATCTATTCAGCATTTTGGTGCAGTTGTCGATTGGCTAAATAGTTTCTCACGTACTCTACTGAATGTTGCTAATGCCGTCTTTAAGGAAACAGTGCCTCCTTGGATCAAAGTGAACTAAAGACATTGGCATTTTTAATAGGTCAAGTCGAGATCATTTAAAAAAAAGAAAAATGATGGTTAAATATTAATAATACTTTTCTCCCAATGGGACTCAAAGCGCGTCACAATTACCGTATAGTGCACGGTACACAGCACATAGGAATTTTTACAGACACAATCCCTGCCTAGATGAGTTTACAATCTAAGTTTTTAGTGTCTGAGGCACAGCGAGATAAAGTGACTTGCCAAGGTCATAAGGAACTGACACCAGGAATTAAATCAGGTTCCCCTGCTTTACTGACGGAGCCACACCTTCTCCCTTTCAAGTTTTAATAATCATACATGCTTTGGAGGGCTTTTATGATATGTACTGTATATCTTGGTGATAAGACTGTAAACTATTGCATATACAGTGGTGAGAAAAAGTTTGTGAACCCCAATGGTAATTACAGAAATGCCATAGTTTTTCCATGATAACCTTCTTGAATCAAAACCAGTCTTATCTGAAATATCCAATAGGGGTTATATGAACTAATTCCATGTCTTTTGAAACAAAATGATGTTTGAATTGGACAAACAATAAGTAATTAAGAGTATGTGCAAAAATAAATGAAACCCTGGTTTTATTAGCTAAATTAAAAGGGGATAATCAGAATCAGGTGTTTAAATAATTAGGTAGATCTTAAGGTGTGAGATTGGGATGCCCCACCCTATATAAAGATCAGAAACTTTGTGAGTTTGATCTTCACCATACAGGTGTGTGGAAACACATCATGTCACGATCAATAGAAATCTCTGAGGACCTCAGAAAAGCAGTTATTGATGCTCATCAGTCTAGAAAGGGTTCCAAAAGCATTTGTAAGCATTTGGGGCTCCACCAATCCACTGACAGACAGTCTACAAATGGAGAAAGTTCAAGACCACAGTCACTCTACCCATGAGCGGTAGTCCTACCAAAATCTCTCCAAGAACAAACCGAGAAATCATCCAGGAAGTCACGGAGAAGCCCAGAGTAACATCCAAGGATCTGCAGGCCACTCTCGCCTTGGCTAATGTGAGTGTTCATGACTCAACTATCAGAAAAAGACTGAACAAGAATGGTGTTCATGGAAGGATAATCAGGAAGAAACCACTGCTCCCTAAAAAGAACATTGCTGCCTGTTTGAAGTTCGCCAAAATCCCATTGATGACCCACAAGATTTCTGAAACAATGTTCTCTGGACAGATGAGTCAAGGGTAAAACATTATGGCCTCAATGAGAAACTTTATGTTTGGCGAAAACCAAACACTGCGTTCAAACAGAGGAACCTCATCCCAGCCGTCAAGCATGGTGGTGGGAGTGAGGCTAAGGCCCCGCTCCCTCAGTCAGCACGCCCGCACTGCAGACAGGCGGGGCGCTGACAGACACAGACCGCGATATGAGGTCTGTAGGGAGCGGGAGCCGTAGCGGGAGGTGGACGGGAGTGGGAGGTTTGAGCGGGAGGGGGGGCGTGGCTTGAGCGGAGGGACCCGCTACTCTCCCGCCCCCTCCACGGGCTCGGGCTGGCATTCATACACACACACTCAGACACACACACACACAGACACACACACAGAAAGGCACTCACGCTGCTTTCCCCCCACACTCCTCCCCGCTCCCCGAAGCCTCTCCTCCTCCCGAAGCCTCCCCTCCTCATTGGCTCACAGCCACACCACGTGACACGTCAACGCTAGGGATCACCATTCTCTTGTATCCCGTAGCAGCTGACGCGTCACAGCGTGTAGTGAGCTGTGCAGCCAGGGGGGACCGGGACCGGCTCGGGAGGATTCCCCTGCTGGTGGGGAACTCGCGTGTGGCCGCCCGCGCCGCCGGGCGCAACGGGTCCCAGGCCTTAGATGGTTTGGGGCTACTTTGCTGCCTCAGGACCTGGACGGCTTGCAATCATTGACACAACCATGAATTCTGCATAGTAGAAGATTCTACAGTAGAATGTTTGGCCATCCGTTCGTGAGCTGAAGCTGAACCAAATGTGGGTCATGCAGCAAGACAATGATCCTAAACATACAAGCAGATCTACAAAAGAAAGGCTGCAGAAGAAGAAATTCCATGTCCGGACCTAAACCCCATTGAAATGTTGTGGCAGGACCTGAAGCGAGCTGTCCATGCAAGGAAGCCTTCAAATGTCACTGAGTTGAAGCAGTTGTGTAAGGAGGAATGGGCCCAAAATCCTCAAAACTGATTTGAGAGACTGACCAGCAGTTACAGGAAACGCTTAGTTGAAGTTATTGCTGCTCAAGGGGGCGCCACCAGGTACTGAAATCTAAAGGTTCACATACTTTCTCACACATGGATATTGAATGTTGAATCATTTGTGGATAAATAAATGTTGGAAAAGTATCATGTTTTTGTGTCATTTGTTTAATCAGGTTATCATTATCGATCATTAGGACTTAGATTAAGATCTAATAACACTTTAGGTTTGAAATATGGGAAAAAGGATCAAATCTGAAGGGGTTCACAAGCTTTGTCACGCCACTGTACATGCAAGTTGTTATTGAGCCTATTTTCCTTTTCATGTTTTCTGTCATCAAATGATGCTACTGTTATTAGCTGAAGAGATACATTGGACGAACAATAAATACAATAAAAGATTTTGATTTCTGCTTCTGGGACACAGAAAAAATAAACAGGAATTTTTCACCGAAAGCAAAAGAATAAAATACTTTGAGGCTGATTTTATAAGGAAGCCAATTACATTGATACAATGTTTAAAATGTTCTACTGCGACAGGGCTGGTCAACTCCAGTCCTCGAAGGCCACCAACAGGTCAGGTTTAAAGGATATCCCTGCTTCAGCAAAGCTGGCTCAATCAGTGGCTCAGTCCATGAGTGAGCCACTGATTGAGCCACCTGTGCTGAAGCAGGGATATCCTTAAAACCTGACCGGTTGGTGGCTCTTGAGGACTGGAGCTGGCCACCGTACACTACGGGGCATTTCCCCTGTAAGTACAGAACCCCAAACTCTCCATCCTTATTACCAGCCCCACTGAAAAGCCAATGTTGGGAGCCGGGACAACTTCCACTAGCATATATCATGCATGATCACCCTCAGCAACATATAGTCAGCTCTGGAGCTTGATGTTGAATGTCGATGCAGAATAAAATGAAAAGCCCTTAATCCTTATTGACTTGAGGCTGTGCTATTAAAGGCAGTGTGGATGTGGGGAAGAACGGATGAACATTTCCATTAACTTTTAAATGATGAAGCACAGAAGCTGCTCCACATACTTATTTTAGTGCTTTTGTAATATTTGTTTGACCTAAAAATAAAAAATAAATTCTGGAATTTTTTTTTAAAAAAAATGCCCCACTGTAAACCTCACGTAATATCCATAACCGTATTAGGCGCGGTTCCATGTAACATAGCACAATGACATAACCATGATGCATGCAGCCGTTTGTACACAAGGTGGTGATATTTGCAGTGTTACAGCTCAGGGAGAGTACAAAGTAATAATAATAATAATACATGTAAAAAAAAGACATTCAGTTGGCGTACTTTTAGATATTATTGTTTGAATTGATGGCGATCCATCGGGAATCATGACTATGTGAAAAGAAATGTCAATCTCTGAATCCAGCCGGATCGCTAAAGGGAACAGGTCCACGCGCAGCACTCAAGGGTTAACTTGTTAGACTAATGGGGCAATTAGCACTCTCTCCTGGCTGCAAATCTGAAGCAAGAAAAATAACATTTATGAGAGAATTGGAATTACATTGAAAGCTATGCGATTTTCTTTCTCCCATTTGCTAAACCTGGTGCCTTTTTCTTTGCTGGGAGACTGTGATAAACAGGTGCCGCTAAGGCTTATGGGGGTTATTGATCAAACTGGGACAGTGCCAATAGATATGCAACCTCACAAGCTAACGTTATAATATTAATAAAATAATAATAAAATACGGCAACGGTGCTAAATATGTAGCATTGTTTACACCAAGGGGTGGCCAACTCCAGTCCTCCGGAGCAACCAACAGGTCAGGTTTTCAGGATATCCCTGCTTCAGCACAGGTGGCTCAACCACCTGCGCTGAAGCAGAGACTGAGCCACCTGTGCTGAAGCCGGGACTCATTGAGCCACCTGTGCTGAAGCAGGGACTCATTGAGCCACCTGTGCTGAAGCAGGGACTCATTGAGCCACCTGTGCTGAAGCAGGGATATCCTTAAAACCTGACCGTTGGTGGCCCTTGAGGACTGGAGTTGGCCACCCCTTGCCTCCACTCTTGTTCAGTGGCCGTGCTGTTCCTCCTTCCACGCCCTGTCTTCCGTCTGTTACATTTCATCTAGGAATGATTTTAAATGTTGCTGCGCACTTAAAAGTAAAGTCTCCGTTTCAACAGGCAAGGAGCCAGCAGGAAACTTAAACCAAACAGGGGGATGATAAATAATGACAACAGATGTTTGTAAACCTTGTGGTCCCATGTTCACTGTTTCCATGTGTTGTCTTGTCTTGATGTGCTGTCAGCCGCCCCTCACCTGGGACTAGTGATATCTTATCAAAGCCTAAACAGCTCCCCTTCACAACAGGCAAGATAATAGTGCCTTTCAATTTATCATAGTGGAAGTCGGAAAGAACCATGGGAACGATTGGTCAGGTGACAGCGTGATAGACAGCTTGACAGCACTTAAAGCATCATGGGAAATGGCTGTCAGCTGATTTCTAGAGCAACCGGGGAGATAACCTTCACCATGACAGGAAAAACAAAACTGTGAATATTAGTGTGGGGGTTTATAGCTCATTCAATTGGCAAATTATTCTGTGCCCGTTTTAGCGTCTGGAGAAATAAGTGATCGGGGAAATAACGGGGGCAGCTTTTCAAGGCTTCCTATCGTCATTAACATCTAAAGTGGTTCAATTACATCTACATTTCATTAACATTAACATGTAAAAATTGGCCCGAGCCACTTTGTCGTCGATAATCTTTTTACCTATAAATGTTGCAAATTCTTTTTTTTGCCAGATATTGGCCAGGATTCATCAAGCCACAACGCGTGGAAATCGCACTCCAATGCAGCAGTAACTGCTGTTGACTTAATGCCCGGTAACGTGGCTTGATGTAGACTTTTATAGATTTGAGAGCATGACATAGCAGTGTTTTCAATCAGGGTTCCTAGGAGCCCTTATGTTTTCCTGGCACCCCTAAAGGGTTCCCTGCAATTTTCAGGTAATTTGAAAATTGTACCAAATACAGATGAATTTACAATGCATCTGATCTCAGACGGCTATTATAGACTGTTGGGGTTCATTACAATGCATCTGATCACAGACAAGCTCTTAGAGAGGGTTGGGGATCTAAACAATGCCTCTGATCTCTGACACGCTATTAGAGAGTGTTGGGGTTCCTTACAATTAATCTGATCTCAGACGCGCTATTAGAGAGGGTTGGGGTTCCTTACAATGCATCTGGTCTCAGACGCACTATTAGAGAGGGTTGGGGTTCCTTACAATGCCTCTGATCTCTGAAACGCTATTAGTGAGGGTTGGGGCTCTAAACAATGCCTCTGATCTCAGACACGCTATTAGGGGCTCCTTATAATGATATTATCTTGGACGCGCTATTAGAGAATTTCACATATAGTTTCATAACCAAAAGAAAATGGAACCCACTGACATAGACATCCCACTTCTCTGCAATGTGGTGTTTACCAAATCGTCATTGAGTGAGTTAACAGTAAATAGTTAACACTGAAAGTTTAAAACGTGTGCTATTACCTAAATATTATTTCTGGAATAGTTGTATTTCTTTAATTTTACTTAGTTTATCTTATTTAAATGCAGACCACCCTGGGACACGCAACTTCTATTTGTTGGGGTCCCTGTTGATTGGGGGATTGATATAGAAATTGGAGGCACACCTGGACAGTAGTGCAGAGAAACAGCTGCATAATTGTCTGCTGCACCCTACTCATTCTCCAGTATTACACTTATTTGGCAAAGCTGTTTTGTATTTTTGTGAGGTTGGAGATGCTGTTTTTTTTTTATTTTTTATTATTATTTTTTTATAATTTACATTTTATTGAAAACATAATTTTACATACATGGACAAACAGTTCGACATTACAAGTAAATCACAGATTTACAGCAATATGAAAAACAAGAAAAAGGAGGTGGGGGTGCACACCGTGGGGAGGGAGGGATGGGGGGCGGGGGCTTTCTTGGTTGTATGGTGTCCTCTCCTTCGCTATCAAATTCCCTACTGGATGTTACTGAGTGGGTTATGTCTCCGCGAGGTTAACATTTAGCTCCGGGTGTATCTTATTCCCTACCGGGCGAGAGCTTATGCCAATCGGTAATTCCCTTATGTCATAATTGAAGAAGGGTTTATACCCTGAATGTCCGATTGGGCTAGCCATGGTTGCCAAGTTTTCTTTTGAGGACAGTAGGGGATCGCAAATCGATGAGTGATATATGTGAAAGAAATAAAATACAATACGGTGCAATAACGTTTTAACAATAGTGTTGTTTTTCTGTGTTGAAGAAGTCTTTGAATTCAAAACTCACATTCTCTCAAAATATAAAGTACCTCTTCAAAACGGTGGCAATGGAAGAAGCGGGGTGTTCTGTGGATCAGTCCTCCCTCAGTATGATGATGAAGTCACTCAGGGCGATATGTGAATGGCAATGCAGGAATGTAGAACAAGAAACCAAACATAGTGTAAACCAATATGATGGCAACTTTATCTATTCCAAAACATGTGGATGTACACTTACATTTTAAAAAACATTAACGGGCACATAATAAAAGTGAGTGCTGCTCTCAGTCTCTCACACCCATCCTTCGCTCGGGTCTCTCAACCGTCGCGCCACTTCCGGTTCGTGGCGCGCTTCTGGTCTTAGATGCAAGAGTATCCTGGATGCAGCAGGTTAGGGCAAAGTGAGGTCGGCAGGCTACTATCAATGACGCTATGCATTTCCATTGATTGCTTTGTCAGGAGTCTTGGGTTTGGTTTCAGGCTCTCTCATCTAAATAGTGTATGCTCTGCCCTGATTGGTAGATGACTCAAATAACTACGTATATGATAGGACGGCATTGACCTAGCAGAATGCTTTAAACAGAGAAAATGACTCACTAATACATGTAGTCTACAAACATGACATGAGCATCTACAAACATCTACAAAGTCGGAACACTGCGGACTGTTCCCAAAAAAGTTTTTTTTTTTAGCTGCATTTATATTTGTCACTTTTTGCACTTATCACTGTCACCATTATATATATATATATTGTTTATTCACATTTTATTATTGTCTCTCACTGTAATCACTTTGTCTGTGGAGCGCTGTTTGAGTTTTTCTTTCATTGCCAAGGTCTCTGAAATGTTGTGCCTGAGTCATTTAATATTAGTCAATTTTTTCATTTGGCATATATACCAAATCCTATTTCTTGTTTGAGATATTTGAGGTATGTTTTGTTGTTTCCATACCGAGGCTATTTCACATCTAGTGGCGGTTGTAAAGTGGCTAATGAGAGCAAGATCGGTTCCTGTAATTCCCTGGACTGGTCTTTTGAGCATGAATATCCATGGGTCAAATGGTACATTTAGACCCAGTATCCTTCTCAACCAGTTTCTTATTTTCTTCCAAAGGGAGGCTACTTAGGGGCAGGCCCATATGTAGCATTTTGGCCTGGGCTCCACACCCTTTAGGGCAGTGTGGGGAGTATCCCGGTATACATTTGGATAATTTCTGAGGTGTAAAATACATCTAGTGAGTACTTTGTAAGCGTTTTCCTTCAGGGTGGTGAATATTCAGCTCCTGGCGATCGCCCGAAATATTTGGTTCCACGTTTCCTCATCTTGCACCTCACCTAAATCCTCCTCCGATTGAAACATAAATTTTAGTTTTCTCACTGCTTCGTCATTTGTGAATGTTAGTTCTGTATAGAGTTGAGATATCAGCCCCTGCGTGCTTGTGTCTGTCAGGCAGAGTTTCTCAAAGTTGGTTAGGGGACCTGATAGGTGTATCTTACAGGAAAATGCTCTTAATTGAAGATATCTAAAAAATTCAGAGTTCGGGATATCCTTCTCTGTTTTGATTTGATCAAATACTTGAATACAGGGGTGCACAAACTGGGGGGCGCGCCCCCCCTCTGAGATTTTTTTTGGGGGGGAGCAGCTCACTTACCCTGCTTCAGTCCCGGCTCCAGTCCACGCGACTCCATGGCAACACAGCATCATTTGACAGCCGTTGCCATGGAGACTTGTCGTCAAATGACGCCGCAGGTCACGTGACGTCACATGACCCTGCACGTCATTTGACGCTACATTTGAGGTAAAGGGGGGGGGTCATGTTGCAGGGAGAGATCAGGCAGGGGGGGTGGTGCAGCGCCGGAAGTTTGCGCACTCCTGGTTTAATATTTCCTTCCTAGGTCTCTTAATCTTGAGATTCCTGCTTGGGTCCAGGATGAGAAATTATTATATTCTAACCTTGAGGTAAATTCTGGGTTGTTTAGAATAGGAGACATCAGGGAATGTTGTGGCTTCCCAGACCTTTAGTGAGTTACACATGATAGGTAGCATATAGCCCATTTTTTCTCTTGCCATAGAAGTTTTAGGTCCACTGGGTGGCATACTGAGTTTTCTATTTCTGTCCATCTCTTAAGACCTGGTTCCGAGTGCCATTGGATTATTTGGCTGAGTTGGGCCGTTTTGTAGTATGACAACAAACATGGCAATGCTAGACCTACAGCCATATTTGGTCTTAACAGAATCGTTTTGCTTATCCTTGTTGTTTTTTTTATAATTCCAAATAAACCTGGTAATTAGTGACTGGAGAGAGGATATATCTTTCTTTATTATTGGTATTGGCAGTGTTTGGAAAAGGTATAAGATATGTGGGAGCAAGTTCATCTTAATGCAGTGTACTTTCCCAATCCAGGAGATATTAAACCCTGACCATATCCTAATGTCCTCTCTAAGGGTTTTGAGTAGGTTATGGTAGTTCGCTTGATAAAGTGATTTGGAGTTGTTAGTAATGTTTACTCCCAAATATTTAATACATTTGGGTTGCCACCTGGTTGAAGTTAGATGCTATAACTTTTTCCACTTCTTTTGGGAGGTTGATATTTATTGCTTCGGATTTGGAGTTATTAATTTTGAAGCCTGATATTTTGTTAAAGGTTGAAAGCATGGAGAACAAATTTGGGAGAGATGTCAAAGGTTTAGACACTGTGAGAATTACGTCATCTGCAAAAAGCACTAATTTATGGTTTATCTACTTCTATCCCAGCGATATCTGGGTTACGCCTTATGTTAGCTGCTAGTGGTTCAAAAGGGCAAATAGCAAGTGGGAGAGAGGGCAACCTTGTCTCGTGCCGCTTTTGATATTAAACCTATCAGACGGAAGCCTTGGCAGACCATGTTTGCCTTGGGATTTACATATAGGGCCGAGATGTCCTTCATAATTCTTTCACCAAAGCCAAAAGATCCGAGGAGTGCAAACCTGTAGGACCAATCTATCTGATCAAATGCTTTTTCAGCATCAAGCCCAAGTACCACAGTGGGTATTACTTTTGTTAGCCCAGTCTATCAAATCTATTATCCTTGTTGTATTATCTGTGACTTGCCTACCTTATATAAATCCCACTTGGTCTGGGTGCACCAGTGAGGGGAGAATTGCGCTGATTCAGTTAGCTAGAATTTTAGAGTATATTTTCAGATCTGAGTTGATCAGCGAGATTGGTCTGTAGCTGGCGCAGTTTGTCGGATCTTTTCCTTGCTTGTGGATTAAAGTGACAGAGGCTTGCCACATGTTAGATGGGAAAGAGGATCCTGTCAGGATTTAATTGAATACTCTCAGGAGGTGCGGGGCCAGTAGATTGGCAATTTTTTTGTGGAGATGCTGTTTAATGTGATGAGAGTCCTTCACTTTTGCTTGTTCATCCGGGAACGGTAAGTCCGGCTACATTTGGGTATTATAATGAGACCACTAAATGGGAAAATCATTGTTTTGCCATTTAGTAGTGACAGAACATTGTTTACATATATATGTGTGTGTGTGTGTGTTTGTGTGTGTGTGTTCTGAAACTGATAATGACTTTTAAAAACAGCAATCTCAGCTGTTTTTATATATATATATATATATATTATATATTTATATATACTAAAGTAATGTTTGTTTTATAAGATAAATAGGAGTGACACAAATCCTATAGGAGACATCAAAAACACCTGCACAGTAAGACAATTAAATTGATACTTTCACCTGAACAAATGTTCATAATACTATTGGATAAAATACAACACACACACACACCACATCTAATATATATATATATATATATATATATTATATATATATATATTATATATATATATATATATATATATTACTGACACTAGCGAACTCTCTTCCCATGAGCGCTAAAGGCATGTCTGTACATACTGTGCTATATGTATGCACACACAGCTGTCTCTCACACATACTAATCTCCTTATTTCTCCATCCATATACACAATAGGGACCACATAGTATCCACACACACTTTTAGTTGTGCTACAAACTCTCACATTTCCACACCACACCCACACCATTTATATCCCTCTCACTCCACACACACCTTGTGTAGAGCACTGTTTATACTGTGGGCTCTCCATTCATTTTTATTCACACTGATACACATACACATCTTTTCTCACTTGCTTTCTGTTACCCTTTGACACCTCTAGCCATAAAACACATCCACACCGGGGAAGGACAAGCACAGATCCATTCCAAGAGACACTGTTTCAAGTTATCCTTGCTTCTTCATTGTAACATCGCCGGAAGAAGAGTCAGTGTATCTCGAAAGCTCGCACAAATAAAGCATTTCGTTAGCCACAACGTATCATCTATTATTTTTTGATTATTGAAGCTCGGCTAACACGGTACTGATACCTCTACATGTTTATATATATATATATATATATGTGTGTATATATATCTCCATACAGCATACAGTGTGCGTGTGTGTTGGTAGGGATATATATATATATGTTTTGAAAATGAATTAATAGTCTTTTTCTTTTCACCAGTGTGTCTTTTGGAGCATGACTCAGGTGGTTTCAGATTACTTACTAGTTTTCTATTGTGTCTTTTGGATCATCTCTACTTCCACATCTGGGGCCGCACGATAGGGGCTGAGGCTGAATGGGATTTTCTCTTTTCCATCAGTCATATCATTGTAAACTCTTCAGTTCTATAAATAATCTGCTCTAAACAAATACATGTATCCAGCCTAATCCTCTTTGAATAAGTGGAAAGAATCTAATCCCGCGATTCTATAAATCTAGAAGAGCTATCAAATTACTTGCTTATTTTTCTGTATTATCTACATCTGTTAGTATCAGGTCTTTGGTTCATACTCGTTCCTGTGCGTGAAGATGTTTTGTGACGTCGGTAGCTGGGATAGTTGATGGGTTTTAGCAGTTATACATTTAATAAGTTTTTTTTTTTTTTGATCCGTAACATTGCAATATAGTAATTTGACAAAAACATGGTTATTTGGGGACTAAACAAACATTTGCCCCCATACTCCTTCACCCAGTGCACATTTTTGAAGTAGCCAGTCCTCAAGACCCCCAACAGGTCAGGTTTTAAGGATATTTCAGCTGGCATGTCCTTAAAACCTGCCCTGTTGGGAAGTCTTGAGGACTGGAGTTGAGCACCCTTCCAGTAAGATATATATGCCTGGGAACTCCATACAACGTCTGCCACTTTAAAACTGCTTTGCACATTTTTGCCCCAATTCAATGGGGCCGATTCACTAAGCTACGTTAACTAGCGCTAAAATAGGTTATATCGCTCGGCCGCAAAAGGCTGAAGCCATAAGCGCTATTCACTAAGGCTGCTCGGCGCGTTTACGGCCGGCCTTGGCCAAAAGGGCCATAGCGCACGATCACCTTTTCCCCCCCTGTTATCGTGCTAAAAGTTATTTAGCACGATAACTATTATAAACAAAGCAGCCTGTAAGAACTGAATGGAGACGCTGCGTCTCAATGCACGGCTCTTACAGGCGATCGTGCTGGCCAAATATGATTTTTAATACTAGGGTATATGAGCAGGGGGTCTTCTGAGCTGAACCGCATTGGTTTCAGGTCCGAGGACCCCCTACTTCAGGAGATATAGGCCCCGTTACGGGGTGCTGGTATCCCCTGCAGAATTTAAATGTCCCGGACACGTGACGCGAGAGCTTTAAAGTGCAGGGGATACCGACACCCCATAAAGGGGCCTATATCTCCTGAAGTAGGGGGTCCTCGGACCTGAAACCAATGCGTTTCATCTCAGGAGACCCCCTGCACATCTACACTAGTATTAAAACACACATAACTATAAATAATAATTCATTACCATAGCGGCTATCCGCTATGGTAATGAAGCTGCTTTAATGTATTTTTATTAATAGTGTGCGGGAGCAGGGGGTCCCCTGAGCTGAACCGCATTGATTAATGGCTCAGAGACCCCCTGCTTCCCGAGTTACAGGCCCCAGTATGGGGCATCGGTGCCAGTGTCGGCGCCATCTTTATAGCGTCCAAGACGCGACGTGGGCTCACTAAAGATGGCGTCCGCACTGGCACCGATGCCTCAAACCGGGGCCTGTAACTTGGGAAGCAGGGGGTCTCTGAGCCATTAATCAATGCAGTTCAGCTCAGGGGACCCCCTGCTCCCGCACACTGTTAATAAAATTACATTAAAGCAACTTCATTACCTTAGCGGCTATCCGCTAAGGCAATGAAGGGGTTAAGGCTTAATAGGATGTTTATTGGGGACAATTGCCCCCAATAAACATAGCAATATACCACACACACCCCCCCCCCGCCCCCTAACACATACTATACATTAATGGGCAAAATTACTATTATCCACATATGCAGTGTTCGACAACCTATACATTTGCACGCCCAGGGCGAGTGGATTTAACATCGTGGCGAGCTCCTATTGGCCCAGTCAACACACGTTTGGTACGAGTAGATTTTTCTGTTGGGCGAGTAGATTTTTTGGGGATTTGTCGACCACTGCACATATGGATAATAATGTATTTGCCCATTAAATATACATTAATCACATTAAATACATTTTCTACTCACCCTTGTCCGGCACCCACGATGAAGGACACCCGCATTTTCCTCCCCGTCCATACACTGTGGTGCTGAAAAACATACACAATAAGAAAAAGTGCCAAACTAATGTCCCCTAACCCCTTAATGACCTTAGCGGTTATTAACCACTACAGTCATTAAGGGGTTAAGCCACCCTGACCCGATACCCACCCTTCACCCATTTATTTGTACAGCGGCTTCATCATGGGGGTGTATATATATATATATATATTCTAATATATATATATATATTAGAATATATATATATATATACTGTATATGCATGATTAACCAATATACAAATAAATACAGTACATGGCCAAATACAAATCTCTCCAAATATCAAACAGCACCAAGCTCAATCAATATCTAATAAATCAAAATACAAACACTCAATTTGACAATGTGTACATGATACAAATAATCTTTGCATCATATATACTATGTCAAACAATGCTCCAAATCAGACACTAATCCAAACAAGATACAAATACAATCATTAAAGAAAAACAAAGCATCAACACAATTAATTTATCATCAATTAATCCAATCACTAATCAATTACAATCCAATTCAATTACACACTTCAAATCCTACAATCAAACCATTGTGTAAATTAATCTATGACAAAGTAACCATCAAACAAAATCTATATGCCAAAAATAAGCCAATAAAATAATCTATAGAAACCAGCCTTTAACTAAACATTTGAAAAAATTAAATGTACATTAGAAACACATTTTTACACAAAGCAGCAAATTACCATTCAAAAAAACATCCAATGAAGAAACCTGTAAAAAGAGACATTTACAAACATTGAATATATTACTTACCATTAGAAGCGGTGGCCCTCCGACTCCCGGGGTAACAGAAAGCTCACGTACCTTGAAGGCCTCCAACAGCATCCGATGCCATCCGCCATGAGGATCCAGATCAGGTACCCAAATCTTCTTTTTTCTTTCTTTAATCACCTTCTTCTATCTTCATCTGTCACCATTTCTTGATCTTCTTTATCATCTATCTTCATCTGTCAATCCAAAAAAACCCCATGGTAAATCCCAACCGATGTTGTCTCGTCGTCTTCTTGGGCTCAAATGAGGCGTCACGGCCTTAAATAGGGCTTGTGACGTCACATTTAGCCTCAAAATGGTTAACAGCCACCTGATTGGCTGTTCAAACCATGTTCCGACTTTAATTTTTTTTTTTACATGACGTCACTTAAAGGGAATGATGCCAGCCAATCAGAATGGCTGTGCTTCATTTGCCTTTAAGATGACGTGACGAAGCCGGCGTCACATGGTATATCAGCCAATCAGATCGTGGGAACCAATTCCACACTCTGATTGGCTGAAATACCATGTGACGCAGGCCATCTTGGATTTAGTGAAGTAATCTTAAAGGCAAATGAAGCACAGCCATTCTGATTGGCTGGCATCATTCCCTTTAAGTGAAGTCATGTAAAAAAAAACAAATTAAAGTTGGAACATGGTTTGAACAGCCAATCAGGTGGCTGTTAACCATTTTGAGGCTAAATGTTTGTTAAATCTTTTTTTAATATACATGTGTTTCATAGTGTAGATGTGCAGGGGGTCTCCGGAGCTGAACCGCATTGGTTTCAGGTCCGAGGACCCCCTACTTCAGGAGATACAGGCCCCGTTATAGGGTGCCGGTATCCCCTGCACTTTCAACCGTCCGCGTCACGTGACCGGGACATTGAAATTCTGTGGGGGATACCGGCACCCCATAACGGGGCTTGTATCTCCTGAAGTAAGGGGTCCTCGGACCTGAAACCAATGCTGTTCAGCTCAGGAGATCCCCTGCTCATGTACACTATTATTCAAATGTATTTATTTAGTGAACGATCGCCTGTAACAGCCTTGCATGGAGATGGCAAATCTCCATGCAAATGTTACATGCGGCTATTTTTTCTAGCAGCTAGCGTACGTGAAGTTTACGAAAGCTAGCAGGGGGGAAAAAAGCAACCCGTATGCTGTGGGTGTTTTGAGCACGTACGTTAAAAAATGGGCTCAAGGCCTTAGTGAATCGCGTCCCCGGCCTCACTTTTTAATGGGCGCGCTTTTTTTGAACATCAGAACGCAAACCCATTGAGCTTAGTGCATAGTCCCCTATGTGCCTATATCTGCATATGTTACCATCCACTACCCCTATTGGTATTCCTGACTAGTCAGTGTCTGCATGCACTATTATGTAAATATAGCATTTCCCCTGTATTAAATTCCCATTTCAACGTTGAGTTTTATTACTGCCTGTGGACTCACTGGGCTCTTTCTCTTTCCCGTCCAAAAACCTTTTCTTATTCTCTGCATCTAATTTGACTATTCTATCTAGTCATGTTTCCTGTTTACCTTACCATGTAACTATCTATATGTTCCTATACCTATCTATCATTTACCTCTATTTTAATGTTCTTATCTTTCCGTCTGGCTATGCCCTTATCTAATGACCTATTATTGTTATTATGATTTATTTGTAAAGCGCCAACATATTCCACAGCGTGGTACAATGGGGGTGCAGAGATTTGATAATGACATAAATGACATAATTACCTATCTAATTTCTATTCTACTGTAGCTATACATAGACATATATGGTTAAATAATATGTACATGTTCTATGTATTTATCTGTAAATATGTATCCTGCTATCTATCTATGTATTTTTCTATTGACCTTTTTCTGTGCACTGCGGCTCGAGGTTTTACCCACATCCCGGGGAAGCCGGGCTTCTCCTGAGTCGCACAACCCGGTGGCTGGTGCAGAATACCTCCCACTACCCATCCAAACTCTGCAGACCCCCCTCCCAGAGTCCACAGAGCTAAGGTGTTCTCAGAGCAGGTACATCTTTGGGGGCATTGCATTACTTGTCCACTCTCATTAGAATGCAGTTTGTATAAAGAATTAGATCTCTTTTACCATTTGCTCGAGGAAATATTACAATATATATATATATTTTTTTTTTTTAAATTCTTAAATCTGTTCTGGAATATCACTAGTATGTTCTATCCTCAAGCAATTCATGTACTTAAACAACAAAAGGGCTTTCTAAGTTAGAAGCCTCCTTTCATCATACTAATGCATTGCATTCGATTCAGAGGCAAGACACAATGTGCCCTGGAGGTTGGACTGTTTGTAAAGAGAGACAGTCTGAGCACCAGTTGGACTTCTTTTACCCGCACAGAAAGATACATTTAGAAGAGCTAGTTTAGTGCTGGATTAACAGCGCCAAGCGCCAAACTCGTGTATTACCCATCTCTTGTGAATAGGATTTAAGGGACTCGCTGTGCCCTTTAGAGGCAGACTAACAATGCTCCCATATCCTGCATAGTTTAGTGCTGGTGTATTTTTAATCCTGTTTTACAGCAATGAAATGTTTATTTAATGACATTCAATATGATATTGACAGATATGGATTACAGTTCTGATTTATTGCATTTATTTTCACAGGCATAGGACAAGGTTTACCATTAACCACTGATTAACACCCAGCTCCAAATATTGTGCTACAACATGTGGGGAGTATATGTTGGTTGTTCAAAGTTCTTGTAGCCATATTGGCCCTGAAGAGTAGATTTGTGATACATTAAAGCGGACCCAAGAAAATATTGGGAAAGATCCCGCACTATATAATATGTAATCTCCTAGAGTAGTACAGACTTTGGTGCATATGACTGGTCACTCAACACCTCAGCAATCACAAATCTATATACAATTATACAGTATTTAATGCTAGCACTCCTAGAGGCTCTAGTCCAGGGGTGACCAACTCCAGTCCTCTAGGGCCACCAACAGGTCAGGTTTTAAGGATATCCCTGGTTCAGCACAGGCGGCTCAATCAGTGGCTCAGTGTTGAGCCATCTGTGCTGAAGCTGGCATATTCTTAAAACCTGACCTGTTGGGGGGCTGGAAGACTGGAGTTCAGCACCCCTGCACTAACCTACAGTCAAAGACTGAGCCACTGATTGAGCCACCTGTGCTGAAGCAGGGATAGCCTGTTGATAGCCCTTGACGACAGGAGTGGACCACACCTGCGCTAGTCCGACGCTGCATATTACACCGCTGGGTATGTTTGTATTCTGTTGATATATATTCAGTTTTTTTGCGCTAAATAAAACTTTGGATGTCTTTAAAGCAAGGACAAAACAAGAAAAGACTCCCAGTGAAAGGCACTCTGTACCATCATTTTACCCATAATATACACTAAACACCTTAGATCATTGGACTATTTATAATTTATGAGTAATACAATGTCCAGAGGAATATGATGCTCAGAATGAGTGTCTGGGCATGGGGATGTCACTAAAAATAACCTTAGTAAGAAGATAATGCCCGGAGCTCCCTTTGTATAGAGAATGATAGTTAATGGGTAATATGGCTTCTAGATGGAGAATAGCGCCTAATGGAAACAATAATGCTAACCTTTCTCTGTGACCTGGCATCAAATGATGCCGTGGGTCATGTGACGTCACATCACGTGACCCGGGAGCATCATTTGACGCGAGTTACCATGGTTACGGGTACGTCACATGACCCCATGGTGTGTAATTTGATGCCGCGTTGCCAAGGTGACACGTCCAGAAGACTACAAAACCCCAGCAAGGTGAGGTTGCAAAGGCCTCGCGCAGATCCCGGCATTTAACTTAAAAGTTTGGGGAAGAGCGAGGGGCCACTGGAACCGCCGTGCTCCACCCCAACAAAATCCCGTGCCCCCCAGTTGTGCACCCCTGATATAACTCAAATAGATTCAGAAACCCATAAACCTAGAACAGTCCAAATGGAATATATCCACAAAGGCAGGCCACTCAAATGCTCATAAGTTCCTGTAGTCCGTTCTCTGAAGTATCTGGGGGGCACCTCGGTGTGCAGCCTCCACCAATGCTGTAGCCAGGAAAGGAGAGCTGTGCGGTGCACCACCCATAACGAAAAAAAGGAATGAACGAGAGGATAACTCCAATACAAAACTCATTTATTGAGAACATAAACATAAATATAAACACAAAAAGCAAGTGAAAAACACCTACGCGTTTCGCGCATTCGCGCTTTATCAAGGTGTACAAATACAATTTTATCATAAATTTTCTCATCATGTGTAGCACACCGCACCTCTCTCTCCTTTCCTATAATTTAGGAGTACCCCAGATTATATGTAGGGTGTTTCTCCAGTACTCAAACAACAGAGAGAATTTTTGTAAATGCCATCATCATCGCAGTTAGTTTCTGGAACCTTATTATTTTTATTTTGATGTTATTGTACCTAAAAGCTATATTTTAGTGTATTCAAAGGGTAAATGGATGGTAATGAGTGCCTTTCACGGGATTCTTTTCTTATGTATTCCAATATAATTCTCATCCCATGTGTGTACCTTTTGCCTAATTCATACATAGGCTGAGCAGGGGGTTTCTCCAGTTTGTATCTTTTAATAAATCAGTTCTGTAGTATTAGATAATACTGCTTTAAAAAAAGAAAAAATATTCCTCTTAATGCCATTTTAATGAGCTTTAATGTACTGAGTGTCTTTTCATTTCTATAGCAGGCTTTTACAGCTTTATTCGTAGCACACGTCTCAAGCAGTGCAACATCTTTGCAGCAGTTTCCTGTTTGTGATAATTTGTTGCAAATGTTCCTAGCTGTTTGAGCTGCAAACTGTAAAAATAGGCAAATGTTAGTAAAATTGGGATACATTGTAGCTGCTAGTTACACTGACTGAAGGATTGATTGAAACTGAAAGGTGGCCATTAAGTGAACCCTGAGCAGCAGGATCTTTGCTGATCGATCACGGGAGAACGAATCGATCGGCAGCTTAGTTAATTAATTTTCAATAAAGGTTATCAAATACTGCATGTATAAAAATATATATTTTTTTAAGTGCCAGGACTACCTTTTTAAGCAACTAGTAAACAGAGTGCCGTGACTAACTATATCTGTATATGCATTTTCAGGGTTCGTCAAATGCGCTCGGCCGCATGCCACGGGCGAGTGCATTTTGGCCGCTGTCGAGTGCATACCTGCTTCGGGGTCCGGCGGCATGGTCCGGCAACCTCCATCTTCCCCGTACTCTTTCCCATGTAGGTCCTGAAAAAATGGCCGCACGGCGCCAAATGATGCCACTTTGCCATGGCAACGGGACGCTACATGACGTCACGCGGCACCATGTTGCGTGATGCTGTGATGTCACGGCGGGCAACGCATCGTCACTTGATGCTGCACTGCCGTTTTTTCATGACCTGCAGGGGAAACAGTACAATTTGCAGGGGAGAAGACAGAGATCGCCACACCACGCCGCAGGTAAGAGTCGTGAGGAGGGGGGGGGTGTGAGGGGTTCTCGGCGGGGGGGGGGCAAGTTACTATGGGGGGATGGGAGCAAGTGGGTTTTTCCCATTTGTCGAGCCCTGTGCATTTTAATGAGTTATAATGTGCACAGCTTTCCAAACCTCACATATATCTCCTCGAAGTGTACTAGCTCTTTGGGAGACATACTAAAGGTAGTCATTGTGGTAACCAATTAGAAATAAGGCAAGGTAATGCAATACTCATTAAAGAACTAGTAATGCAGGATAACAGGGTCAGGATTTATGCTGCCACTTTCCCATTGTTGTACCAGATGATTGAGTGGGGAATGTAAGCAGCAATCGAACAAGATGGAGTGCTGGTATGTTTACTCATTGATGGTGAAGGGTGGCGCCAATGTGTACTCGAGAGGCAATGCATTGATAGCAACCAGAAGAGCGTAAATCATGGTTGTGTGAGTTTGTAAGTGCGGGAGTGTGTGCATTCGTAATTTGAATGTGTTTGTTTGGGCTTAAATAAGAGTGCGTGTAACATGCAGTGATGAACAATTTCACTTTTTAAATCTTTTTTTAATGTTGTCTATATTCCCAAAATAAACCCCAGTGTCTAAATATAATGGAAACAGTGTTACAGATAAGAAGAAGTGGGGAATAAAGGTAAGTGAGTGGGAGCTGTTTCATTCTTCTGGTCCCATTTTGTGCCCCCCAGATTTGCACATACTCCATAGAATACAAGTCAGAAGAGCTGCAAGGGACATTATTAGCAAGACACTGATGCTAAGCATAGTTAGCAGATATTAAACATTGTTTTGATGGGCGCATGTCTTTTTTCAACCTCACCTACTATATAACTATATAACTATGTAACTAGGTAACTATGTTTTGCATAAACTAGAGACATGCAAAACTGTCACTGAGGTCGCTAACTGAGCACAATTTGCCCTATCTGAGTAGTGACAAAAGCTGCAGCCAAGTCAGAGTTCACAAGCAGTTTGCAAAGCATTCAGTCAATGTGCATTCATTTAGTTTAATATGCTGATTTGCTCAATTCTCTAAAAACTCTTGATTCGCTAAATGTTGAGACACCATATTTCCCTCTATACCTGATGTTATTTACCAGAAAGCTTACTAATTTGGGGATATTATTAGCCCTTGCCAGCCTGTCAAAGTGTTTTGCCGGGAATCGGATCTAATCTGGGGGAATACAAATTCTTACCATGTTGCAAATGCATTTTGAATAGTTTTGGGGAAACCCTATTGTAAAACCATGCAAGGCAAATCCTACAAAGAACTGGCAGAACAAGCCAAACCAGCTATTTTACTTTGAAAATGGATCCCATCTATCTGCATATCGAATATGTATAACTACCCCCCTACAATGGAGGGCAGTATATCATGCAATTTGTGCTACTTTGTCCTTATATACTCTGAGATCCCGATGTTGCCATGTAGAAAAGTAGTAACATGTTAGCAGCTGACTCAAACATGCCTAAACTAATGGGCTTGTATCATTATGGTAACGGATTTGTAATGGCTAAATGTTGACAACATTTTTACAAAGACATTTTACACATTGCACACGTTTTTTTTTTGACAAGGTGGGAATAATTACATTTCTTCATTTGCAATCAATACGTTCTGAAATGTTTTCTGCTACGTTCCTTTCTGTTGTCACAAGACATGCAGAAGTAAGATAATTATACAGAAATTACAAATACCCAAAACATTCTACAGACTAAGGCAGGGGGTTCACGACTCCAGTCCTCCAGACCCCCCTACAGGTCAGGTTTTTAGGACATTCCAGCTTCAGTACAGGTGGCTCAATCAGAGGCTCAGTCGAAGACTGGATCCCTCCACAATTCATGATAAATGATCCATTACCATAAATATACACGGCTAAGTAGATGGTTCTTTCCCAAATAAAGAGTTTAGAAAAGTGTCATGATCATTTATCATGAACATTTTTTTTTTTTCAGGTAGATCAATGAGATGTTTTAGTTTTAGTTTTATTGTTTTTTTGTTTTTTTCACAGTTGTTGGATTTTCACCATTTGCTGAGAACGTGTGAAATCAGATTTCAAGACCACGCCAGACATTCATGTGAAGAAAAATGCAGGTCAGGTGCAAAAGGTGTGTGATGTAAAACAAACTTTAGTTCAGGCCCAGTCAGTGTCACTGAGGGCAGCCTTTATTGTTTTAAGCAGGAACCTCCTACAGCAATTAATCTTTTCAACACCTACAAGACTCCTGAGTGTATCAGCATTGTGTTCTGCAGGCCCCATAAGCCCGCTTCATTGATGCCCGTTGCAGACAGGCAGATTGCCCTCGTGCCTTCTCTCTCTTTGCTGTACAGTACTTTGCACAGTTTAAGGTTATTGTCACCCTTTTTACCCTAATTGTGTCTGGTTGACACCTAGAGCAGGAGTGGCCAACTCCAGTCCTCAAGGGCCACCAACAGGTCAGGTCACTCACTGAGCTACTGATTGAGCCACCTGTGCTGAAGCAGGGATATCTTTAAAACCTGACCTGTTGGTGGCCCGGGAGTTGGCCACTCCTAATTTAGAAGATTAATATTTGAAGTCAAATGTTTGATATAAACCTTTGGGGGGGGGGGGGGGCAACACTTAAGTATATCCTTTCTGAACACTAGTTATAGAAGAAGCCACATGAAGATGTTCATAATACAGCTATGTTGAAAGAAAAAAGCTCTTAATGAACAATTTTTATTATTACCCACTGATTAATAAAGCATTGTTTTATTATTTTTGTTATTGCATTTCTACTCCGTTTATAATTGAGTAGCTATTTGCTTGCTAACAGTTAATCCTTTTCCAAAACATTTTTTACAGGCTGCTAGTTGGTTTAGCTCCATGTTCTTTCAGCCCTCCTTCAAACTGAACATCTATGATAAATTGTTTCTCTGTGGTTGAAAAACACCATGCAGTCATTAGCAATGATGACTGAGGCGCAAGACCCTCTGTTAGACACAGAACTGTTGACAGAAGCACCCTGGAGGTGTGATAAATGTGTGTGGGGTATGTCGCTGCTTGGGGCTACATTGTTTAACATTATTTACAACAATGAAAGAAAGCAGGGCCTCAGGCCTCCTCATCAGTTATTTTATATTTTGTCTAATTGAAGCAATTAGACAATGTTGATTTCATGCTCACAGGAAGTTATCTGACAAATACAGCAGATACATTGCGAACCCAGTAATGGGAAATAGCTACGCGTATATGTTACCACTGCATTTAAAATGTATCCATTTAGATTCCGCGAACAAAAATCCATAGGTGCATAGAAGGGAGAAAATGGAGATAATGAATCAGTTTTGTATTTCATTTCAGGATAGAAGAAGCCCCATATAGGCAATACGATATTCATTTTTTTACAAAATGCTTGTTATAAGGAAACGAAAGAAAAGTTCTACTTTTCAATCATTCTTATTCTTTAGAACAGAAGCTGATTATGTAGTGTTGGAAATAAGGGGAAAAGCTGTAAACTGTTGTTCCACTTTGTCTGTTTTATTTTTATTTTAGTAACCTACTTTTAACCTGTTAGTTCAGGGCTATAAGTTACTGTACCATTTGAACTAATTGTACATATTCCAGCAGTGTCCAGCTCTGCTAGTAAGAATAAAGTTACCCAATATAACAAATATAAGAAAGGAAATGTGCCAATCGGGTGGGTTTCTATATTTTTACAGCTTTGTGAAAAATAATCTTCAAAACATAAAGTTCTAATATCTGTCTTCAAGGAGCAATTCAAGGTTTTTTTTAACACAGGTTTGAAGCAGGAGGTCTCCAAAGCTGAACCCCATTCCGGAGACCCCCTGCTTCCGGAGATACAGACCTCCACAGTAGGTGCAGGTATCCACTCCGGCTGAGCTAGCTGGGGTTTAAAGTTTAAAGCTCTCGCATCACGTGGGCCAATAGGAAGTCGAACAGGATGATGTCACGGCTACCTATTGGCGCACAGGGCGCGGGTGCGTTGAAACTCCGCCATAATGTGAACCCTGCTAGCAGTGGCAGATTTCCCATTAGGTCCGGGCCTAAGGCGGCAGAATTTGAGGCGGAATGCCAGCTTGCCACCCCGCGCATGCGCGATCGGTGCTGGCCACCCCACGCATGCGCGATCGGTGCTGGCCACCCCACGCATGCGCGATCGGTGCTGGCCACCCCACGCATGCGCGGTCGTCGATTAACCTACAGGTTGCCGCTTTCCCATGCCTTTGATTTGAAGTTAATCAATTCCAGTTAATTAGAACAGATGGGTGTAACCTACTCAACATTTTACATACAGTAGCTCCAGGAAATGTATATATATATATGTATATATATTTTAGGGTAGACAAACACACGCTACATTTGGAAAATGTAAATGATGTATTATTTTGTTGGAAAGAAAAATATTTCTTTCAGTGTTAAAAGTTTAAGTAGTGTATAAAATGAAAACACTGGTAGCAATTTATTTGAGAAATACATATTATATGTCTATGTCTTGTACTTAAAGAGGCAAGCAAAGCAGCATCTTAAAAATACATATTTGTATTTGTTTTAATATGTGCAGCCTTCTATTACCTTTATTGAAAACTAATTACCTAAGCTAATGATCAATCAACAAAGATCCTGCTTCCATGGTTCACTAAAAGGCTGCTTTTCAGTTATAATCCTTCAGTCAGTGTAACTCAGCAGCTTCAATGTATCCTGATATTACTAAGGTAACATCATCTATTGTTACAGTTTGCAGCTCAACTTGCTGGACACATTGGCAACAAATTATCACAAATAGGAAAGTGTTACAAAGATCTTGCACTACACGGGAGATGTGTTTAAACCTGCTATAGTAAGCAAAGGATGCTCAGTATTTTAAAACTCATTAAAAATAGCATTAAGAGTTACATTAAAAAAAAAATATGTAGTAAGTATTATCTAATACTACAGAACTGATTTATTTAAAAGAAGAAAAATAATGTAGGATATATTGCATGAATTGCTCCTTTAAATCATCAGTACAAAATGGTATCAATGCACACAGAAATTCTGCACAGTGAATTGAAAGGCAAGCGGTTATGTTACATTTTCACTCTACTAGTTATTGTGTGCGTTTGTCATCAGTGGTCTTACCAGTTACACTTTTACTTCTTACATACTTTTGCAATTCAACCCAATCCCCTATTACAGTATCTCCCATCAGAATTTTCGTTCTATCGCTCTTAGAATGTGCAGCTCCTCTCGCACCTCTTGCTCTCCTCACCCACAAGCCACTTAATACATTAGAAGCGCAGAGTGACTTACCGTTCTGCCTACACTCTATCTAAATAATTCAGTGGGTAGGTGTTTATGGGGGAGAAAGGAGAACAGCAATAGTTGCCCCCTGGAGTGTTCATAAAGCCCCCCCCCTCCCAAGCTTTCTGTGGACCCCACTCTAGGATGCAACTTTTGTTGTTCTCTTTTCTTTCATTACTAGCAAAAAAACAAAGGATTCCTCTACCCCTCTCCATTTGCCTTATCCTTTAATCCATAGTTTCAAATACCTACTCAAAACTTGAGCTGGGCGAATGCGCCCAAATCTGTTTCTTGGATTTTCGCTGATGTTACCCCCAAAATCAATTTTACGGTGTAAAATCCATAAACGGATTTGTGTGGCTTCAATCTGCTCAGCTTCATCAAAATCCGCCATTGGATAGAACCCAAAAAAGGAATACTCTATGGACTAACCAAAGCTGGGAAGTTAGTAGGAAAATTATGATAATGATAATGTGGGTAGTAGTATTAGTAACTGGGGGCAATTGAACAGAAGAAATGTTTCCAGTAGTGTCAGGGATTGGATGGGGCTAAGAGGAGTTTCCATTGGAGCACCATCAAAGTGGGCTGCAGCTCAAATATAACTTGTAATGGCCATGGGGGTCATGTGTAGGCTTGCAGGTGTGCGTTTGGTGCCCACCACCAGATGCCCGTGTCCTGTCCCATAAATGAGGTGAGTTGACATCAATGTTAAATGATAAATAATATCCATCAAAAAAGTTGGTGCCTCTTTGTATCTAATTTCTCGTTCTTCCCATCTTATCATTAAATCCAGCCACATATTCTAAATATACAGAATAAGGGTTCTGCATACTAATTTGGGCAAAGCTGCTTGATTATTTTAAAGTGCGCTTCATTTGAGACGCAGGTGTGACTAATGCACTTACAAGTATAATAGACCCCTTTGCATCTCTTACGTGTTATCATGAAAACAACCAGATGTCCCTCTCTGCAGATCTTTGTTCAACACTTCTGATGTCCCAGGGAGAACCAGCTCAGTAGAATGGCCAGGTGTGTGATGTGCTCATATCAGTGCTGGTAGGAGGCAATTATTTCCAGCAAAGAAAACATCAAGCTGCTTAATCTCCTTTCTAAAAGTGTAACTGCCACCTTGTAGCATTGGCCTTTACCTTCAGCAGTTTTTGCTCTTTTTCCCTGTGGAAGGATATGCAAGACATTTTAGAACCATGAATTGTACTTGTGCTTTTATTTTGGCCAATATCCTTTGCTCAATGCATGTGTTCTAAAGACAATACCCATTAAAAGCTAAACCTACTGTCAAACAGATGATATATTTGCTTTGTCTGAAAAATTGTTCTATTAATAACTCACCTGTGTCTTTATATGGATTGACAAGTAGAGAAAGTATTTCATATTTCGCCTAGAATTTGTTACCGTCAAAGAAAGGCGCCGGATTCAATACAAACGTAGTATTTTTCCATAAGATAATGTGTATATAATCCAGCATTCAGTTTTTTAATACGCTCCTAGTGAATCGCACATTAACCTTAAAATGGTCTTCAAAGTTTCTTCATAAACCTTTTCCAACAGCGGGAAGAGAGAGTCCTGGCATGGGAAGAGACAGGCAACAGCTGGGGAGAGAGAGTCCTGGCATGCGGAAGAATACAGGCCAACAGCTGGGGAGGAGAGTCCTGCAGGAAGAGACAGCAAAGCTGGTGAGAGAGAGGCCTGTCATGGGAAATAAAATCTTGGCAACATGGAGAGATATCCGTCATGGTAGAGACTAGGAACAGCTTTTGAGAGAGATTCTTATGTCATTGTATAGAACATTCACAGCTGGGACAAGAGAATCCTGGCATGGGAAAGACAGCAACAGCTGGGGAGAGAGAGTCCTGGCATGGGAAGAGACAGGCAACAGCGTGGATAGAAAGTCCTGGCATGGAGAGACACAGCCTCAGAAGAGAGTCCTGGCATGGAAGAGACAGGCAACAGCTGGGAAGAGAATATCCTGCATGGAGAGACAGCAACAGCTGGGAGAGAGATCCTGGCATGGGAAGAGACAGGCAACAGGCTGTAAGAGAAGTCCTGGCATGGGAAGAGACAGGCAACCGCTGGAGAGAGATCTGGCATGGAAGAGACAGGCAACACTGGGAGAGAGAATACTTGGCATTGTAATTGATGACATGGCAAACAGCTGGGGAGAGAGTTCTTGGCATGGGCAGGGACATCACACTGGGGAAGAGAGAGTCCTCCGCTGGAAAGACAGGCACAGCTGGGAGATAGAGTCCTGCTATGGAAGAACACAACACTTGGTGAGAGAAGTCCCTGGCATGGAAGAGACAGGAACAACAGCTTGGGGGAGAGAGTCCTGGCATGGGAAAGACAGCAAACAGCTGTAGAGTGAATCCTGGCATGGAAGAACAGGCAAACCTCTGGAGAGAGATTCCTGGCATGGGAAGAGACAGGCAACAGCTGGGGAGAGAGAGTCCTGGCATGGGAAGAGACAGGCAATAGCTGTGGAGAGAGAGTCCTGGCATGGGAAGAGACGGGCAACAGGGGGAAGAGAGAGTCCTGGCATGGGAAGAGACAGGCACCAGCTGGGGAGAGAGAGTCCTGGCATGGAAAGAGACAGGCAACAGCTGGGGAGAGAGAGTCATGGCATGGGAAGAGACAGGCAACAGCTGGGGAGAGAGAGTCCTGGCATGGGAAGAGACAGGAAACAGCTGGGGAGAGAGAGTCCTGGCATGGGAAGAGACAGGCAACAGCTGGGGAGAGAGAGTCCTGGCATGGGAAGAGACAAGCAACAGTTGGGGATAGAGAGTCCTGGCATGGGAAGAGACAGGCAACAGCTGGGGAGAGAGAGTCCTGGCATGGGAAGAGACAGGCAACAGCTGGGGAGAGAGAGTCCTGGCATGGGAAGAGACAGGCAACAGCTGGTGAGAGAGAGTCCTGGCATGAGAAGAGACAGGCAACCGCTGGGGAGAGAGAGTCCTGGCATGGGAAGAGACAGGCAACAGCTGGGGAGAGCCGGAGCCCGGCGGCAGCAACCAGAGGCCCGGCAGTTGGATGCAGAAGTTGGGCCTGACCACTGGCCGGACCCAAATTGCAGTGCCAGCCGGGCCCTCCACAGCCACCCGGCCTGGGACACCTGTCCTGGCTCTCACCCCATGTCTGCAGCCCTGATCTTTTTGTAGCTCAAAAGGAATTCCTCAGTGAGCTGAGTAAAACAAAGAGGGTGTGCGGCTAGGAAGACATTCCACATGTCTGTACAAGTTTACTAAATATAAGATATTTGGGGTTCGATAGAATTCACAACGATGTGAAAGATGTTTCTGAAAAGGAAGCTCATGGAACATAGATTTCAGATGGCATAATATCCCCGATGTGCATGTGAAAAAAACTAAAAAGGACATATACTGCAACAGTATAAAAATCAATCAACTGTGGGTGGAAAAAAGTAGTAATACCACTCACATGGACTTAAATCAAGCAATGGGTCTGGAAGGATGCATGTATCAGTTAATCCAAGATGTATCTCTATGTATATGTGGAAACAAAAAACAGAGTATAGTGCAACAAAGTTTTATGTATAAAATATGTAACCGGAAAAAAATAACCAACTCACAAATTAGCGGGTTTAAAATCGCATGTTAGACCATCGCGCTCTGTCTAGAGACGCTGGAGCTGTTTCCTCCGAGTCAGATGCCGATTCACCTGTGTTTGGGGGGGGGGGGGTGGCCAAAGAGAGTCAGGACTCTTCCTCCCGACTCGTGATGCATCATCACACCAGCGTCCGGCAGGAATTACAGAGGCCCCCGGGCTCTTCCCCACAGCATTGAAACTGATTGTCGGGGGACAGAGCGGGACCTCTGTAAGAGAGCATCCCTCCTCCATGACAACGCACCGACACATGGCACAGCGCCATCATGACGCAGCAATGTCATGCGACGAGAGTAGCTATGTGAAATGCCTGCACCCCCCAATATGAATCTCTGGTTCTAGGGCCCATTGCATTGTGGAGCCCCTATATATAATTGTGGGGCCCTTATATATAATAGACACAGCATTGAGGCTGGTTCCCTGTTGCAGCACAAGCGCAGCAAGATGTATAAACCATGAAACTACAAATAATGGTTCTTTTTAGCTGACAGATATTATTGACGTCTCTCGAAACAAAAATGTTTTGTTTTTTTTAAATATGGGTCAGTGATTGTGGCTGAGTGATTAGTCGCTCTTACAGCAATTTGCGGAGAATAATTGGCCGCCAAACAAGGGATTGGACAGGAATAAATAACTGATCCGTTAATGATAGGTTAGTGTGTCCATGTCAGGATACCAGTATTGTAGATATGACTGATTTAATATTATAATTGGAATGACGGCTTTCTGAAAATAACTGCAGCAGTGACTTTCTATTTCTGAAAATAAGGTGACCTGATGAAAGGCAATGCGAGATTTGCCCTATAGAAATTCTGCCTGATTATATGCTTGTTAAGACAAGCTGGGGTGGCTATTCATTGATCGGTGCTAGTGCCGATCAGGACACGGAAACCCCTTTTTACTTCAGTAAGAGATTCTATGGGGTGACACTAATACTCAATGAAGGACCCTGAGAGGTTGGAAAGCTTGTAGCATTTCAACTACTTGTTGGTCCAATAAAAGGTATTATGGGGTAAGGCAGCTTCGTGGACCATTCTCAGACAAGTTAAAGAGTTAAGTGTCATGTTACAATGATCAACATTAAAAAGAAAGCATATATATTTTCTATACATGTCTATCCTTATTCCTTTATTAAGGATAAAATGAGAATGCAATGCATCCCCTAATACAGCGGTGCGCAAAGTGGGGGGACGCAGGATTTTTTTGGGGGGGCGCAGGCTGTTGCAGGGGCCCCACGCTCTTCCCTGAGGCATTTAAATTAAATGTATGATTGTAATTAGCGAGTTCCCCTTTTAGACCCTGTATTAGATAAGATAAAAGTAAGCAAACAATGGACATGGTGCCCCAAGTAAAACAACAGAGGCTGGGATTCAGAACAAGTTCATAGTCTGTCGCTCGGATAATACATTGTTCGAGTCCATAGGTGCAAACATGGTTGGCAAGAATAAAGTAAAAGTTTTTTTTTTCACTACTTGTTTCCTGTGTGGCTACTTCCAAAGGTTACATAGTTACATAGTTACACGGAAGATGAGCTTTAAAAAAGACATGCTCTATCAAGTTCCATCTGTGCAAAATTTAGACAACAGATACTTATCCTATATCTGTACTTACAGTATATTGATCCAGAAGAAGGTAAATAAAAACCCCAGTGAAAATCATCTAATAATATCTCCTAAGGGGACAAATAAATTCCTTCCTGACTCTAAATATTGGCAAACAGATTACTCCCTGGATCAACATCCTTCCCATGTTTACTGATTTGGTATACAGACAGTCCTCGGTTATCCAACGGAATCCATTCTGGAAGTAGCGTTGGATTTTGAAACCGTTGTAAAGTGAGCCCCATGTTAATCAGTGGCAGTGAGCATTGGATAACGCATTCAGGCGTCGAAAACGGCCCTTAGGGTTGCATTGTAAAGCGTTCGATATGCCATTCGTTGTAAAGTGAAACGTTGGATAACGAGGACTACCTGTATACCTTTACTTTCTAAAAAGATGTCTAACCTTTTTTTTTAAGAGATCTATTGTATCTGCCATCACAGTCTCCATGGGTAATGAATTCCATATGGTAACTGCCCTTACTGTAAAGAACACTTTCCTTCGTTCATGGTGAAATCTCCTTTCCTCCAACCTTAAGGGAGGACCCCGTGTCCTTTGTACTGCACTTGTGATGGATAGTTCTTTTGAAAACTCCTTGTATTGTCCCCACATATATTTTCATATAGTTATCAGATCTCCTCTTAGATTAATCTTTTGTAATGTAAACAAATGTAATGTAGCTAGCTTCTCATAAATCAGATCATCCATCCTCTTTATTAACTTGGTGACTCTTCTCTGCGCTTTTTCTAGTTCCATAATGTCTTTTTTATGGAGCGGTTCCTAAAACTGTACTCCATATTCACGGTGTGATAAATAAATATTTTTACATTATAGAGGGGCATAATTATGTTTATTTCCCTTCCATCCATTCCCCATTTAATTAAAGATAAGATCTTGTTTGCCTTTGCAGCTACTGCATGACTTTGGGCACTATTGCTCAGGCTGCGTTCCCACTGGCGCTGAGCGCGCGGTGCTTGCCGCTTTTAATTACATTAATGTATATGTGTAAGTCCCCACTCACATGGTGCGTGGGCACGCACGCTCACTCAAGCTTGGCGCTTGAGTAAACAAAAAAATGTAACTTTGAAGCAAGCTCAATTTGCCCGCAACGTTCCCCCCATCCCCCCAACCCACCGCTCGCTTGCGAAATAGCCAGGACACCCGGCGCTCATGCTTGGAGAGCTGGTGATGTCACCGCTCTCAAGCATGAGTGCGGTCAGCACCAGCGGGGCCGCAGCCTAAGTCTGCTGCCTACAAGCACTCCTACTGTACATCCTTCTCAATTAATGATTCTCCTAATTTATCCCCATTTAATTTGTAAATCGCCTGTTTATTCTTGTTTCCAAAATGCATAACCTTACATTTATCTGTGTTAAACCTCATCTGCCATTTACCTGCCCAAGTTTCCAGTTTATCCAAGTCCTTCTGGAGAGAAATTGCATCCTGCTCTAATTCTACTACCTTACACAATTTAATGTAATCAGCAAAGATCGAGAATTTGTTCTCTATTCCAACCTCAAGGTTATTAACAAAAGTTAAAAATCAGGGGTCCCAGTACCGATCCTTGAAGTACTCCACTCACAATTTTAGCTCAACCTCAAAAAGTTCCATTTATTACAACCCTATCAAGTTCCATTTAGGGGTTCTAATACTTCCCACGCCATGATTTTCCACTGGGATGGAGTCCGGAAAGTCGTACCCTCTTTTCCTAGATTATGAGATGTCGTGTAGCTGGATATTGCTTCTATTTCCACTGCACAAGCCGCTCTAACATATACAGATTTCACCTGGTGACAACTTCTTCCTTAAGCTGATGGCAAGGTAAATGATGGGTCTGTTGCAGGTCATTCGCCTTTCTGCATGCTGAGGCAGACTGACGGAAGTGGGCAGAGCTCCCGCGTGCCCAGGCCAGGATCTCCTGTACAGCCCTGTCATTCTTAAGAAAACTCTGTACAATGAAGTTATGGGCGTGTGCGAAACAAGGTCGCACATAGTCGCCAAGGTGAAGTGCGCACACAATGTTGGCCACCGTTATTAGAAACTATAAAATCTGGGGAAAGTCCAGTGGGGGTCAGCCGTCTATCAATAGACTTTTCTAGTTTTTCCAAAAGATCGACCCCAGGATTCTTCTTGGTGAAGGCAGTGATGCACAGAGCCGCTTACCTAGCAATGAATAAGATGCCCAGTGGGCAGTGACTGTCATGTAATCTATCATTCGGTCTGTGCCACTCATCCACCTATCTGTAGTTAGGTCAGGGTCAGCGCACCGAAATCCAGCGCCTGAGGCGTGGGCAGAAAGCCGCCGCCGCCAAGCACAATTTTTTTCCCAATACAACATCAATAACAGAATATTTGCAAGAAAATAAAAATGTACATTAATTAAAAAATTAATTTCTTCATAAACGAAAAATCATATTACTTTATCAACTAGTTGCCTCTTTCTTGCTTCCCTTACAGAATTTACCTGCGTTCTGGTGCTCCAGTATGAATTGCCAGACCACCTCAGCTCCACGCTTTGGATCTAACTTCCATCAGGACGCCTCCAGCCTTCCTCCAGCCCAGGAACCAGCGAACAGCAGACCATCAACCCGCTGCCAGATGCATCCAACGCTGCAGGCGTCCATCCCAACTCTACCCCCCAGCCTCGCTCTGGTACTGGATCTCCCCCGATTGACCTGCTGGGCAGTTCCATGGTGGAAAACCCCTTCCAGGAGGCCTGGGCAGCACCTGCCGCCTCATGGCCTTTTTGGACCTGGTTTACTCCACTCCTGGAGCCAGCACCTCCCCATTTCCAACAGCCCTCCCATCTGCAGAGCACTTCATTTCAAGTGGCATTCCAACATTGGCCACCCCATCCCCAGCCTTCTCACCGCCTCTCATCCCCTGCTCTCTCCCTACTACCTCCAAGAGCCCCAGGCCTACTCCTGATCTGCACCACATCCCTTCTTTCCAAGGGGAGCCCTCTGGTGGCTCATTGCCTCCCTCAGGCCACGTTCCAGCCTCCGTCCCCCGTGCCCCAATGCCAGCAGCTCTCATGTGAATTTACTCCGCCCACCTATTGCTGCATCCCCTTTTTCTTACCAACGCCTCCATCCAAGTGTGCTCTGGAGTGCCTTGATCTCTCCCTGCCACTGGATCATGCAGGCAGCCCACCGACGGGCACCCCTCAACCTTCCTCCTGCAGTCAACTCTCAACCTCCACAGCTGGAGCAACTCAGACCCCTTTCCCCCCCAAGCACTGGCACGCTGGACATGCAGGGCTGAGAAACCCTTTGTTCAGCCTACATGTCTGGAGAAATTGCTATTTCTGGGACTGGAGGGAGAGGTGTGTACTTAGTCCTGGGGAACTATGACTCTGAGGGCAGGGCCATTGTTCAGAGTCATCCATCTCCCCAGGAGGTATCCAACTGAAACTGGACCCTGAGGTTTTAAGACCCAACTGACAGGTTTCAGTGGTTAGTTAGTTTGAATTTCCCACAGCCCTTATTGGCCTATGCAGTTCGCACTGTGTTTGGCCCACATAGCATCCGGGCTGTGATTGGTCCTACACGCGGAATCCATTCTGTGATTGGTCACCACCCTGTCTCCATGATTTCCTATATTGCCAGAAATCTAGAAAATGGGCGGTCGATCTGAGTTCCAGAGATCGTTCCTGGACTGGCGTGGAGATGGACTACATAATATAATTTGAGGTTGTGCCAGAGACACCCCAAGACAAGGTTGCATGCCTTTCTGAAGTGGGAGATTTAAACTTACCTGCTGGCATCTTGCAACCAGCACTGCCTGGAGTTCCAGATCCCCCACAGGAATGGAAGCTGCGCCGGGTAAGCCATTTCGGTGGCACCGGGCACCTAGGACTGCTAGGATTCCCCCTGTATTCCCTGTCTGGCTTGAGTATAGCTCTGTTAGGTGACTTTGTGCTGCCTGTTGGTTCCGGCCAAAATAAACACCAGTTTATTTGATCTCTATGTCGTGTCCGGTGCTTGATCCCGTGAAAGAGTCCTGGTCTCCCATGACACTACTTACCGACGAAAGCCTGGCTAATCAATTGCAGATTTGGTACACATATATCTAACGTTACCGTAACTGCCATAGCCTTTCTTATACTGTGTGATGTGCCACTTGGCTTTCTTTTGCAAGGATTCCCTGACAGTTAACTGCTTTTGTGATGGATAATATGGCACTGTTGGTGACCTGTTTTCCCCCCCTATCTCCGGAGAAGAAGAAAAATGCTTTTTTTATCTGGAGCACATTATGCCAAGGAAGATGAGCAGGAATTCGGAGTACTGCGACTCCGCTGAAATGGAACCCACTTTATCCCTTTCCGGCACTTTTTGCTCTGACGGGTCATCACGGGATGAAATCTCTGCACGGGGAGAAGCATTGCCGGAGTTCCGAGGTGATGGAGATTCCGACCTCTGCTGACTCGACGCTGCATAGCATTTGTATTTGTTTCCTGTGTCAGGTTGGGATATGTTCCAGACTGAAGAAGACATCTTGTTTTGTTTTTTTTAAGCCTGCTATATTATTTTTAGACAAAATAATACGCGGCCGGGCAGGGGCTGCTTCCCAACTTGTTTTAGCAGCAGGACTCTGTCTCTCGACCACCTTGATCTACGTCAATGATAGCACTATTAGAAGTATTGTTGTTGTTTTTTGGGGGGTTCCACAGGGGTAGAGAGCTCCGTGTCAAGAAGTGCGGAAGAAATAGAGCAGCAACACCAGAAATGTCCCTTGTAATTGCTGAATTTTTCCCGGGTTTAGCATTATTAAAAATAGTCAGGGACGCCGACAGGGGGGAGAGTTGGGACACGTGTCCCATGCCCCAGGGGGGCCCGGACCGGCCAATGCCCAAAGTTACCCGAAGGTTGTGCTCAACATTCCGTGTCGGGCGTCCGTGTCGGGCTTCAGCTCTCCTCAGCTGCAGTTGCCTTTGTCACAAACTTCCTCCCTGGTCATAATGACAGAGGCACTTATTGAGCCCCCGGTGCTGAAGCAGGGATATCCGTAAAACCTGACCTGTTGGTGGCCCTTGAGGACTGGAGTTGACCACCCCTGCTGTAGTACATTTTGTCACCTGGCACAATAAAAGATGATTATTCATTTCCTAATTCCTATGCTTAATATTATTGCTAATGCTTTCTCTCAGTCGCTGTTCCTTGCTGCCCGGTGCTGTTATATCTGCCTGTTACTGCACCCATCCAAACCCCTCCCCGTGCTGAAGCATAATGGCAGTTTTGAAGGAAAGGGCGTATATCTGGAATTCCCTACCACGCTCCATCAGACAATACCCCTGCTTTCAGATATTTAAAAACTCCCTGAAATCTCACCTTTTCAAGGAAGCCTATATACCATACCTCTAACTTCCAACTCCCTCTCCCCCCTCTCCAACCCCAATGGGACCAACTGTGTAACACTAAATACCCCCAAAACCTTACTGGAATCGGCTGTCATGTTTGGACATGCTCCATCCTGATTGACACTGCAACGAGCAGCCACTTCACCTTCTTATTTCATCATTGCCCTTTAGTCCCTCTAA